>JAVKKW010000043.1:2343481-2365451 GCA_034782655.1 Micrastur ruficollis | reverse complement strand
GACGGCGGCGTGCGACGGGGCGGGGCCTCGGGGCGCCGGGACACGCCCACCCGGCAGGGGGCGGGGCTGCAGGCCCGGGCGCGTGCACACGCATATGCAGGTACGCACACGTGGACACACGTATGCACACCCATATGCACACAGCTGCACACACGCGTGTACACACGCACACACAGCCACATGCACAGGCACACAGGCACACACATTAACACATGCACGCACACATGCACACACATGTCCACACACATCCACACACGTGCACACCCACCAGCAGTTGTACAAGCACACGCATGCACAAGGCGGGCACCCGTGCACAGACACATGCACAAGTGGGCACATGTACGCCCACCAATGCACACGCGTGGGGCAGACACGCACAGACGCAAGCACGGGCAGGCACACCCCTACAGGCCCACGCACGGGTACTACACGCGTGTTCTCGCAGGCTGGCACATGCGTGTGCAAGCAGACACCTTCATAGGTGGGTGCCACTGCGGGGGCACAGGCGCTCGGCAGGGGCTGGTGCTCCCCAGTCCTGGCACAGCTGCGTCCCCACCGCCTGTTTGTGACCCTCCCGGTGCCACAACACTCATGTGTGCTCGTGTGTGCAAGCCCAGACACGCATGCACGCTCCCATCTGCTCGCAGGACGCTCTGGGTGAAAAATCCACAAGTTTTAATGGTGATTTCAGAAGCCCTTCCACGCCGTCAAGCAAATGCGACAAGTACAGCGTCGCCGGGGTGCGCAGCGGCACCCCAGCACCCTGGGCACCGGCCGCCAGCTTCCTGCGGGGACACGTGTCCCCCCCTGTGTACTCAGCGAGGCTGCGCGGCTGCGGCTCAGGGCACGTGGTGCCACGCCAGCCTGGCCTGCTGCTGCTGCTGGAGCCCTACGAGGGCTCCCCGCCCCCTGTAGCCCCCCCATTCCCACCCCACTGCGGTGGGCTTCGGGGTGTCCCCAGCACACGGCTGCCCCTGGCATCCTCCTCTGCAGGGGGGTGCAGCTTCTGCGGCTGCCGGGGTGCGCCGGAGCCACGAGGCAGGGGCAGCGGGTCTGCGGGTAATCGTCCTTCCCTGCTGGCGCGGCTGTTCTGGGGTGCTGTCGGCATCTGGCTGAAATAACAGCAAGGAAATAACAGCCAAGGAAATAACAGCAAGGAAATAACAGCCAAGGAAATAGCCAAGGAAATAACATTCAAGGAAGTAACATCCAAGGAAATAACAGCAAGAAAATAACAGCCAAGGAAATAACAGCAAGGAAATAGCCAACAAAACAGCCAAGGAAATAACAGCAGGGAAATAACAGCCAAGGAAATAGCCAAGGAAATAACAGCTGAAATAACAGCCAAGGAAATAACAGCCAAGGAAGTAACAGCGAAGGAAGTAACAGCCAAGGAAATAGCCAACAAAACAGCCAAGGAAGTAACAGCCAAGGAAATAACAGCAGGGAAATAACATCCAAGGAAATAACAGCAAGGAAATAACAGCCAAGGAAATAGCCAAGGAAGTAACAGCCAAGGAAAGCCTCAGCAGTTCCTGCATCAGAACAAGAGCTGAGAAATAAGCGTGGGCATTGTCGCCATCCCACTTACTTAAGCTCAGACTTGTTGAAAATCTCCTCCTCTTCCGAGGTTTCATCGTACAGCTCAGCCAGGGATTTCTTGTGCTGGGCATCAAGGGGCTGGTACAGGTCCCTCAGCCACTGTGGTTTGGTTTGGCTGAGGCCGGATACGTGCGAGCCCTGGGAAGCGCCGGGAAGGGAAGTTTTCAGAGATGACAAGAAACAGCCGGCAGTGCCGGTAGCGGGCAGAGGGGCAGAGCTGGCACGTGCTCCCTGCCCTTACCTGCTCTTGAACGTCGTACTTGCTCTCGCTCCATCCCCATGGCAGGAGTTTTTGAAAGAACCTAAAAAAAAAAAAAAAAGGA
The DNA here is from genome assembly GCA_034782655.1 of Micrastur ruficollis. Lineage (NCBI taxonomy): Eukaryota > Metazoa > Chordata > Aves > Falconiformes > Falconidae > Micrastur > Micrastur ruficollis. The sequence goes on along the minus strand of JAVKKW010000043.1, from coordinate 2,363,526 downwards.
AAGGCAGCTAAAATGTGCAGGCAGCTGGTGATGGCAGTTGCTGGCAGGAAGGTTGCCTGCGCGATGCCCTGCCCTGCCGGGGAAGCTGCCCGCCGGAGGAATCAGGCAAGTGGCATTTACAGCCCTGCAAAACACCTGGATTTAGCAAGTTAAAGGTGGGAGAAAAAAAGGCTTTTGTGCATCATCGCCCCAGGATTCACCTTTCCCCGTCCATAAGCAGGGAGGCTTGGCCCGGGAGGGCTGCAGCGGGTGCCAGCACCTTGCCTGGACAGAAGGCCCTACCTGCTCGGGGTGATGTTTCAGGCGACCCTAAGGAAGATGAGGAGCCCCAGAAGGAAGGGATGGCACTGGGTGATGTGGCTGGGAAGGAGTCCTGGTTTAGCCTTGATGTGAAAGGCATCTGGAGAGGACAGGAGCGAGCTCTTCAACAGCCTCTCTGGGGAGCAGGGCAGGGCGAAATAGGGCAGAGCTGTCACCAGAAAAAGAGTTTTGCTGGGAGCCAGAGCCTCACGCTGGGTAGCATGGTTGCAGGGATGTGGGACCACATGGGAGCTCAGGGCCAACACATCCACACATCCAGGGTGTAGCATCACCAGCATGGACAAGGGCTGCCTGGGTGGCTGGTTGAGGTGTGAGCTTACAGCCCTGCCCATCACTCACGCTTTGGGGTCCCTTTTCTGCATCTTTTAAAAAAGCTACGTGTTTTAAACATAGACTGGTGAGTCTTCAGCAGCTGGCACCCGCGTAGCTGGGGGGCTCAGGGATTAGGTGCTATTCGGAGTAAGGACTGTTTGTGGCACAGCGGCATGGCGCAGGGAGTAACTACCATCTCGGGCGTGACTGGCTGGTGCTTTGGGGTTGGGAAGTAGCTGCAGGTTTTTGGGAGCAAACCTGGTGAAGGAAAGAGAGAGAGAGACTTGTAACATCAGGCTTTTCTCGTTATACTCTGCAAAATAAGGGAGGCCAAAAGGTTCTTCCTCCAACTGAGCCCATTATATACATGTGCAAGTCTGTGCCAGCAGCCACGTTTTTAGAAAGAGCCCATCCTCCCTTCCCAACTCCCCGCTCTTCCCTGCCTCTGGAATGACCTGAACTCCCAGAGCTCTCCTAATCTCAGCAATGTTTATGTCTGCCTTTCTTATCTGCACAGTGTTTTGCAGGGTACTCCCCTCCTGTTTAAACCCAATCTGAAGTGTGTAGGTAGGCTTTTAAAGAAATAAAAGCCTTTTTTTCTGAGAAGGGCCCCAAAGGGAGGCTGAAACTCTGTGGGCACGCTGGATCCCCTCCCCTGCCTGTTTCTGGCACTGCCTTGACCCACGCAGACCTGTGGCACCTTGCAGAAGGACTTGATTTTGGCAAGAGGGAAGGTAGCAGGGGAATTGCTGCATGGCTGAAAGCAATCTGTGCTGGCAGGAGAGCAGAACAGGGTCAGGAGAAGAGCCTGGGAGGTGACTCTACAGGGCTAGGGATTGCGGGATAAAACTTGGCGAAGGGCTGCTGGGAAAGGCTGTGATGAGAGGGAGCCACAGCGCCCTGCAAAGAAGCTGTTAGGAAAGCTGCAAAGTAGAGCTGCAGACAGGTCGTGACAGATGCCAGGACAAGCTCCCCCCCACCCCCAGCAGGCTTGAACCCTTGCTGAGCTCTATGGTGTGGGTGCCGCAATGAGCTCCAAGGGTGGAAAAACATCTCCTGTGCCACCCAGCATCCACAGCAGCATCCCAGGGCTCATAAACTGTGCAGGGAGGTACTGCCCTGCCCCTATGCACTCCAGCTACAAGGCATGACTGACAGCTGTCTGTCAAACGAGTTATTGGCTTACCTCAACGAGACAAATCACTGCAAGATTAATCATGATGATGACAGTCACCAATAACGCTAACAGAAGCCTGTTGCCAGAGGTGTGCTCTGATTTCCACTTGGAAAAAAGGAAAGAAAATCAGGAGGGGAAAGAGGGCCGGTCCTTCCATTCCCTGTTGTCCAGAAGGACACATCCAGCAATGCCCAGTATCTCTCCCACCTTCCCTGTGGGTTTCCTGCTCACCTTCCTGGCCTGGGCCGTGCCATTGGAAACATTCCCTTCCAGGAGACACTGGCTCACGACAACAGAGGCTCCCTGGTCATCCTGCCTCTCGCTGAGCAGCTTTACAAGCAGCCCCATCCTCGAGACCATCTTTGCACAGGGCAGCTGGACCTCGGGCAGGCTGCAGTCCATGCTCAGGGCTCGTGCCACGCGGGCGATGAACATCCGCAGGGCTTCATCTGGGACAAGCAAGCGTAGGTGATGATTGACCTTGGTTTCAAAGAGGTCTCCTTGAACTGGCATGTTGGAGCTGCCTGGTATACTGGTGAAACTGGATCCTTCCTTTGGTTGCTTCCAGTGTGTTTCTGCAGTTTGAGGGACGGCTGGTAAATACCCCCCTAGAGAGGAACCCTCTTCTTCAGCCGTGTCCTCTAGCATGCTACTTGCAGCAGGGGGGCTGTTGTTAACCAATAGGTTATAGAAAAAATGCTGGTTTGTGTTTAGTCTCTGCTCTGCTTTACTTTCTGTTGGTGTGGGCTCTTCCTCTGGATTCACATTGCCAAACGTCTTGTAGAAAAGCTGATTACTTTTATTCAGATACGGGCTGTCCCCCTGCTTCTGCTTTTTGTAAGTCCAAATGTAGTCCTGCCTTGGAGATGGTGCTTCCTCTGCATCTTCTGCATCCTCCACATCCTCCATCCCATGAGTTTTCTCAGTCTGTTCCACAGCTTCGGAATAATTTTGAATCTTAAAAGACCCAGACAAATGGGGGGCCTCTGCTGGGGAGCGCAAAAGGGCATGTTTTGAAGGAGGTGTGGATATTTTGTGATGTCTGAAGATGGAGATGTTGTCAGTGGGGTTTAACCTGCCAGCTGCTTCCCAGGGGTTTAATGCTGCCTGCTTCAAACCTAAGCCATGCTGCTTTTGCACCCAGCCCGTGGTTGTCTCTCCCTCCACTGCTGGGATCTTGTGTACCTCGTCCTTCTGCGTGGCAGGCGTTGGCAAGGGTGAGACAGTGTTTTTCACAGTCGTGATGCTTTTAGCCTTGTGCAGCTTATTCTTGAGCTCAGCCACTAGCACCTTTGCTAGAAAATAGAGTTTCCTTAGATCATTTTCACTGGTCCAGCCCATGTGCTGTATGCTGTGCAGCATCAGCATCAGCTCCTCACTGGTTTTGCCTCCCTGCCTGGATAGGTGCTGAGGGGAATATGAATTTGTTCTGGAAATGTGATCATTTGAGTTCCTGAGATCACCATCAGTGCCGGTCAGGCTCAGGACAACTGCAAGCGTTACGGTTTCATGGTCTGCGAGTGAAGGCTCCTTAGGCTTGAGGTTCAACACCAGGCTGGCATTTGGTTTTCTGGATTGTACCACTTCCATTATTTCTCCTTGTGTTTCTGCCAGAGGATCTGTGTGAGCTGTAAAACACCAAGAGAGCAGATCAGTAACTCGGTGTCATGAGAAGCTTTCTGCCAAAATGCAGTGTCAAAGGTTTACCCTGAGCAGCAGGCGCTCGTCTTTGAGACAAGGGAGCGTGTGAACTGAATGGTGGATGTGTTACAGATGGGAAAAGTCTTGTTAAATCAATCAGATTATCTCATCGGGGCAAAACAGATATATGTTTCTTTTCTGGTGTCTCCTAGGGCTCTGTTTTGATCGGTGTGAAACATCCTGGGGGAATGGGTTTGCTGTCGGAGAGTTTCCCACAGCTCGATACGAGCCAGTGTTGAGTTGTTAAAATCACCATAAAGCTTTTAAACTCAGAGTGAGCCTGGAAAGCAGAATACCCAAAGACACAGTGTTTCTCCCTGAGCAGTTATCCTAACTAGCCCTTCTCCCTGTGGTCAGGAAAACCTGGGATATTTCACATTAAAATGCCTCTGGGTTGGTGTCTGCAACAATCTGCAGTCAGAGCGAGCCCCTGATAACAGAGAGCCATTTCTCTGCTGATGGATGCAGCTCCCATCACCCAGGCCTAGAAGAAGTGGAAGACGTGAGGATTTGACCCAGAGTGATGCAAACAGCCCAGGAGAGCTCCTGCCCCGGCATGCAAAGGGCACACGCTGCATCTGCAGAGCTAGGATAAGTCTTCAAGAGTCCTACACCAAGGCTGCAAACACAACCTTATCTCTAATCCTGCTTTGCAGATAGCTTAGTGCCAGAGGCAGGCTGACATGGTCAAGAATATTTACAGATTACAAAGGTATTTAGGCCTTTTTTTCCTGTTAAAATGATAGGAAGTTGGACACAGAAACACCTTTGAGTACCTAGCCCTAAACAACTTAGCAGCCTGTTTCCCCTCGACTTGCGATGAGGTTAGGCTCACTTATCCACATCCAGTTTGGAAATGAGTTACTTGGAGACCTTGGAAACCTTACTGTATCTGTTTGCAGAAGTCCAGCTTGTCTCTGCTTTGAATAGGATGGTATTTACCTTGTGCAAAGATTGAGCAGGACAGTGCATTCCTCACGCTGCACAGGCTAACCAGAGAATAGCGAAGCTTGGTGTTCACCTAATGCCCTGCAAAGGAGATTGGGGTCCTCTCTCCTACACATGGGGAGCAGGGTGGCAGAGAGACCTTGGCAATTTTCCAAGGTCACTCAGGCAATTTTTGGAGCCTGTATATCGCAGACCCAATCCAACACATCGTGCATTACAGGAGGTTTCAGCAGAGCCCGCCTAGGGGCATCCATGCTTGGTTATGGGTCTTGGGGTTCCCAGTGTGGGTGGCAGGTTTGAGGTGCAGCTCAGCACACGCCACCTTGCCAGAGCAATGCGAACATAGCTGGACCCTTTGGCCATGTCTGTGCTGTGTCCGGGACCCCTCTTGCCACTGAGCTGTGACTAGCCAAGGTATGGTGGTGCTGAAAAGGCTCAGGAGGTTGTCAGGGGAAATTTGGGGGGCTTCTGAGCAGACGGTGCCTTCCAGTGCTTGGGAACGGTACTGGGAATGCATGATATCCTTGGCTAGATGTGCTGTGTGGATTGGAAGCTCGTGTGTTTGTTTAGCCCAGCAAGCTATTTCTTCTCAAGATAGTATTTGACACAGAAGATATGTGTAATCGCTAGTAACTTTTCAACCCTTGTTTTTTTCCAAGTCATGTGCTCAAAGGGGAACTTTTTGTGCCTGTGGCTCAGGGAGCACAGTCCGAGGCCTCCCAGGTCTCACCTGAGCTGTCTGCACTGGCGTTTGGGCTGATTTAAAGGCCTCGCATGGATGAAGCTCCTCTAGAAAGTCTGCCCAGATGCAGTGTCCCTGGGACTGGCCAGGAGCCACCAGACTGGACTGATGCCATCAAGGTGGCCAACGCTGCCTGAGAACCCACACAAAATGGGGCCATGCTACAGCATCTCCTAAACCTAGAGGAAACCGGGCAGATTTGATGTCTACATCAACATCATCGGGAAGCCTACCGCACTGGGGAGCACTGGTGGTGCACAGGTTCTCGCAGTGGAACTTGATGGTCCTGCACGGGGTTTTGGTGGTGTGTTTCTCCTGGCAGAGGCAGCAGGCCACATCACTGGACAGTTTGCTAAAGATAAGAGGTTACTGGAGAAAAACGCAGCATCTCAATCCACGTCTCCGAGTCCAACTTGTAACACAAAGATAATGCATCATGGTTCAGATAATGCATCATGGTTTTGCTTCAATTTCTTCTACAGCTCTGGAAAACTTCCCCTCACACCCAATCCCAATGGACAATTATGTTCTAATTTCTAAGAGAGGTTTCAAGCAGAAGATAAGCTTCTCCATTGGCATAAAAATGTTGATGTTACCCTTGAAAACAGAACTAGTCCCAAAATAAAAATTGAAACAGAAATGCACTCCACCTTGATTTAAAACTTCCCTGTGAAAAACCTGGAACATGTAACCTAAAAGGTGAAATTCTGTTTCTTAGCAGGTGAGTTTGGGAGGGTCTCAAAAGTAAGTAGCAAACCTTAAGCTTACTGGGGTTATTCAGATTTAGTGGCAGGCGGATTCATTTCCCAAGCAGACCCCTTGTTTCAGCAATTACAGTCTGCTGGCGGCTGGGACCCATTCCCCGCATACTCACAGCGTTTCCAAGTGGACTGTTGTCAGGAGGAGCATGAGCAACACCTGCTGAGTCACTGGCGTTGCACCCAGGTCTCTGAAAGGATTTGAAAAACAACATTAAATTTTCAGGTGGCATTACCAGAACTCCGCTCTGAGAACAAGCCCAGGTCCCTGATGACTGTGGTGGTGTTTGCAAAGGGATCCACTTCTGCCTAATTAAACAGAAATGATTCAAAACGCTATCGTCTTTCTGCTTTGACCTGCTCCTAACCATGGGGTCTGAATCAGGAGGGGATCCTGCAGATCTTGTGGTAGATGGATGCAAACAGAAAGGATTCCCTGGCTCAAACCCCTCCTCCTGCTCTCCCATGAGTGCAGCCCCAGTCCTTGAAGGGAAACACTTCTTGCCCGAGAGGATGAATCAACTTTGACCTTGGAAGGAGAGTTTGTATCAGTGAAAAAAGAAACTGTGCTGAGCAGAAAGCAGAGGGTATCTGTGGGATAGCGGGGCTGGGAGCAGGAAGGATCTCTGCAAAAAGCCCGTCTTCCTCCCTGAGGAGTCATACAGGTGTGAGCAGGAGCCATAGGATGCTGTGAATCATTATTAACAGAGCATCACCTGCCCTGAGCTGTGTCAAGGCAGCAGGGTGGGGATGCAGGGTGGGCAGGTACCCTGGGCTGCTGGCACGAGTGCCCCAGGGACTGGGATCCCACCTCCTCAGCGCTCAAGCAGGAATGGGGGCATTCCCAGACCCTTCAGGCCACTCCATAGCCCCAGAGCTGAACAGCCTCTAGTTTTTTAAAGTTTGTGTCCCAGCTCCTTGGTTGCTTTGCAGCTGGGGACACATCAGAACTGCTTGGCCTTTGCCTTGCTCTGTTGGTGCTGGGGTTATCTGCGCCTCTAGCAGAATAAGGCTGGGAGAAGAGTGAGATTTGCTACCAGATCTCTGCTTTCCTGACAACAGGGCACTCGAGAAAGACAAAGATATATATTAATCTCGTAAAAATGAGTCAATACTTACAGATACTTGACCGAAGGCAGCTCAAAGAATGATGTGTCAGCAATAACAGACAGGGGGTTATGGCTTAGGATCCTGAAAAAAGCAACATGCCACTGTGAGTGGGTGATGGGAAGGATGAGAGCTGTGTGGGTCGGGGCATGTGGGGATGGCCTGTCCACATGTCCTCTTATGTACATAGTCCCACAAGTCTGCAAAGCCAAGATCAACTGCCCCTATGCAGGAGGTACTGGAGAAATGGGAGATGATTAAAACAGTGTGAAGTAAAAAAACCCCAGTGGTTCCTGATCTGCATAAACAGAGCTAAATCAAAGTGAATTTCCACTAGATCATTGCAAAGTATTTCTGTGATCAAGGAGTTTTTCCTCTTTGCCAGGCTTCACATTTCTACCCTTTGAATATCAGAGAGGCCCAAAGAGAGTTGTGCCTGTTGGATCTGATGTGGAATTACACTGAAATCCCCTTTCCAGGCTCCTTTCTACTGTGTGAGTGGTGTAAAGAGGCTTATGGTGGGTAAGGATTCAGCCAATTTTTATGGATGGCAGATGTGAATTTGGCTGAACAATTTTTACTTGAACCTCCCCAAAGAATTTCCTTTCAAGTGGAGAACAAACATAGGAAATTTCAGCCTGAAGATAAAAAATTGGCTCAGTGCTATGCGTGTGAAGAAGGGCCTGGGATGAAGGCTAGAGGCAGGAACAGATGCTGATGGGCTGATTCACAAAATACATCAGGTCCTCATTATCTCCAGCTAAAAGAGCAAAAGCCCAGAAGTGCTTCTTCTGGAAAACACAACATCTCTTTCTTTCCTCCTCAGCTCACACCTTCTCTTTGCTTCCCTCCACCAGGACTTTGATGTTATTTTGGAGTCTTACTTTCCGTATTTTCTTACATTTCCACTGTCCATCAGCTTTTACTCTATTACTGCATACAGCCAGGCAAAGCTGTGGCTTAGTCCTACAGGAATTGTCGTTCATAATTTATTCTGCCACCTTATTTGGTGTATCACGTGAGAAGTATTGCACTTTTCAGGAGAGCAAGGAGACTATGGATTTTCCTTATGTATATGAACCCAAACGCAAAACGCCCTGGCTTCCCACTTACTTCAGGTCCAGATGGAAACCGTGATCCTATCCCTGGAAGGGCTTCCTGATAGAACCCACTGTGGATTAAGTCACGTTTTCTCAAGATACCAAAAGAACAGAGTTTCATTTTTGTGGATGTTTTTGAGACACTTTACTTTTAAATGCAAGTATGCAAAGTGAAATTTCTGGCTAGAAATCTGGTTCACGTCCCATACCCCTCATCAACCTGCCCCTCCTCCCTTCCTGCAGCATTTCTTTCTTATCTGTCCCCCTGGGCTCCCACTGCTACTGTTTGAACCTGATGCTGGTTCAAGGAAGGCACGGAGAAGATAAGCAGGCCAGCAGAAAGTGGCTTTCAGGCTGCAGACTCCTGGTAGACCCTGGATGATGTCTGCAGTAGGATTCTGAGAGAGCTGGGCTTGTTCAGCCTGGAGAAGAGAAGGCTCTGGGGAGACATTATAGCGGCCTTTCAATACCTAAAGGGGGCTTATAAGAAAGATGGGGACGCTTTTTAGTAGGGCCTGTTGTGATAGGACAAGGGGGTAAGGGTTTTGACCTGAAAGAGGGCAGATGTAGATTAGCTATTAGGAAGAAATTGTTCACTGTGAGGGTGCTGAGGCACCAGCACAGGTTGGCCAGAGAAGTTGCAGATGCCCCATCCCTGGCAGTGTCCAAGGCCAGGCTGGACGGGGCTTGGAGCAACCTGGTCCAGTGGGAGGTGTCCCTGTCCATGGCAGGGGGTTGGAACTAGATGTTCTTTAAGGTCCCTTCCAACCCAAACCGTTCTGTGATTCTGATTTAGTACTTTACAGAGAACAAATCTGCTCTTTCCCACTGTCACGGTGGAGTCCCACTTTGATCTACCTTTAGACCTTGTCACACTTACAGCTTCTGTAAAAACTGCATCCCATGCCATGCCTGGAAAGTGCCGTTCTGGATCTGCGCGATGAGATTTCCACCAAGGTTTCTGGGGAAAAAGAAGATCACAGAAATGAATCAGGTCTGTCCTACAGGAAGCTGGACCGAAGCAGTATTGATTTGTAGGAAATATGCAAACCCAAGGTAGAATAGGGAGGAAACTGCCATTTTCTCATTTCTTTTTTAACCTGTCAGGGACAGGAAATGAAGTGCACATGTGCTTAATCTATTTCTGTTCCAGGATACAGCAAGCCTTCAAGAAATGGCTTCTATTATGGCTGCGTTTGGACAGCCATGCTATGATCTCTCATCCTGTTGTGGGTCATCCAGCCATCTGCATTGATCTCTTTAGCTCCGTTAGTCTTTTAGCAGGAGAAATTTAGTCATTGTTCTAAAAATACCAGGAACATTTTCTAGCACAAAAAGGGTTATAAATGCAAACAGACTTCACTAAATACACTAGAAAGAAACTTCTATAACTCACATAAGCTGCAAAAAAGGAAGTGGCTCAAAAGCATGTTCCTCAATCGACAGGATTTTATTGCAAGATAAATCCCTGTTAAAATTAGAACACGAAATGTTAATTACATTTGCACTGTCATGTTTACTTATATTTGCTTTGACACTGGCAGCATATAAGTTACACAGCTCTGATTTCATGTGGTGCTTATATCTGATATGAGCTTGTAGTGGTGTGTAACCTGTAATAACCCTCCTGACCGGAGGTGGCTTTCATCTCAGTGACTTTTTCTAGCTCTGATCCCACCAGAATTATTTTAGGGTTTGATTCTCCTCTCTGCTAACAAAAAAGATTCTTTACGCAGGCACAGTTTAGGTGCTGAGGATGCATTTGCACAGACCACACCGCTGTGTGACCCTCTGGATGTGCCACAGAGATGCAACCTGCCTTCCCCTGGTGCCGTCAGTGCCTTGCTTGCTGAAGTCAGCCAGAAAAGCCTGAACAGCACCTCTTGTTTGAGCGCTCAGGGATGGGTTGGTAACCACATGTGTGACCAAAATGGTTATTTTTCTCTTAATCCCTCCCTCCTACACCATGTTTGGTGAAAAAAGTTATGTTAAAGGGACCCTATTAAAGATGCAAAATCAAGAACATGGAAGTCTGGAAAGGGCACAGTGAAGGGGTAACCTAAACCCCACTTTCCTGCACAGCTCTGCTGTGAGATGTGTGTAGACACACAAGCCGCTGTGGGATTCACTGGGCCTACCTTCAGAAATCAAAAGGTTTGTTGTCTCAGCCTGAATTAGCTGCCTGGGCTTGTTCTGCAGCAAACAGCGAGAGAGAAATATTTTGGGGGAGTGATTCATTCCCTCCTCAGACAGGTTCCCAAGATCATTTGGGTGAATGGGAAGTGCCTGTTCCTCTCCGTGGAAAATAAAGAGAGCCTGAACAATTAGCGTAATCCTAGGCAATTATTAGGCATCTAAAATTAGAGGAGATGAATGCACAAGGTTTCTTCTGTAGGAGATGGCCTTGCTACTGGAGAGGGTGTTCAGGGAGAGCATCGGGGAGCAACTGCAGCTCTCGCCTGCGGGGTCTGGACCTCCCAGGGAGGCAGCTGGGTGGCAGGAAGAAGGTCTCTGCACGTGCAATCTCAGAAGTGCTTTGGAGAGTTCAGTTTTCAGCCTTGTGGAAGGGGAACGTGGCTGGAAGCCTGTTTCTTCCCAACCTTGCTCATTTAGCCGGCAACCCACATCCTGCAGAACATGCTTTCTGCTTTTACATGCTTTCTGCTTTTTGGATGTGAGCCTCCACACTGGGATTTATTTCTGCCCCTTAGCCTTTAAGATAAGAAAGGAGAGCATGACAGCGGCCAAGCAGAGGACAGAGAATGGGGCGAGATTTTGCCGTTCTTGTTTTACACTTCCTTTGCCTACGCCACACAGGAAACCCCAAAATATGTAAAAAACTGAACTTCAAGGAAAAAAAAACTCTAATGCTTCTGTGCTCCCTTCCAGACAGCGTTAAGACACAGACTGCTTGTTGCCATTTCATACGACATTGCATGGACACAGATGCACAGTTGTTTCTCCTCCAAGAAGAGGGGGGACTCAGCTGGATGCGGCCCTGAGCAACCTCATTGATTTTTTAATAGAAAAAACCTGTGCTAGTTTTGAGGTTAGCCCTGCTTGGAGCTGGAGGTTGAAGCAGGGATCTCCCAACCTCAGTCCATCTGGGATTTCAGCAGAGGAAGGGGTAGCGCAGGCTCCTCTCTTTCCACCTGGGATAGCTATCGGAGAGGCTATCCCAAGAGTGATCAGCAATAAGCGGCTCTGCCTTGACCACAACGGAAGTCTTTTCAACCAGACCCTAGCAGAAGCAAGGCATGCATGGGTTTTCCCTTGCTCTAAGCGGTTCTCGCACCAAAAATGTTGGTCCTCAGATAAATAGAGCCAGAAGCAGTCTCCCAGGGCTTAGGACGTCACTGTTACCTTGGGATTGACTAAAAGTCATCCAATATCTGTGGGAAAGGGCAGCAGCCTCCTCCTCTTGGGTGGGTTGGGGAAATGAAAGCTGCTGTGGGAATGCTCCCCCCAGGCACTATTGCAGCACCAAGACACCCTGCTCTGCTCTGGCTATAGCCTGAAACCGAGGAGGAATAAAGCACGCTTGCATGGGGGTGGGCTGAGCACAGGGGTCCAAGGGAGGGTGAGGCAGTAGCCCAGTGCAGTGGGCAGGGGACGGTACCTACAGGTGCTTCAGCAGGAGCAGACCCTCCAGTGAATGCCTCTTCACCGCCCACAGATTGTTGTCCTGGAGGACTCTGGAATGAGACAAACAGATATTTACTGTTACAGCAGCTGCTCTCCAGGAGGACCTGGCATTTTCAGGGGAAAATATCCTGCAGTAGCTTTACTGACACATCTCTTTGAGTCACTGCAGGGATCATCACCACTCATCGCAGGAGCAGGCGCTTGCTCCTGGCCTGCTGAAGCTACCTGCAGCCTGATCATTGATTAAACAGGCACAGGGATGGTCCTGGCATCCCAGCTCATGGCATTTCTTGCCATCCTAGGAAGCCCTGGGCATTCACACCCCTCCTTGCTGAGCAGCTCAGCTTTGAATTCAGATGGAAACTGTTTGTGTGGGTCACACCCGTGGCTCAAAAACCAGATGAAAGGATTGAAAATACCTGAACTCCCGACATTTTAAATCCTAGAGGATACTTACAAGTACTCAGCCCACGGGTATTCCCTCCACGCTTGTTTTTCCAGGGAAGAAATTGAATTGCCAGTGAAATCTCTGCAAAGAAACGATTGACACTGTCACCCGTCAGGAAAATCCCTTTCCCTGCAAATGTGGCTGCCGAGGTGGAAGCGGTGGCTTCACCCCCCAACCCTGCAGCATGAGCCCCCCCAAACCTAGTCATCTCCTGCCAGCAACTCTGTCCCGGGAGGTGTGACCAGGAATAAAAAGCCAAGGAGGGGAAGATGGAGGGGGCCTGGTGGGGCAGACTGCGGCCTACTCACAGGACAGAGAGGGCCTGGCGGCGGGTGGCCGGGGGCACGCTGGCCAGGGCGGCATGGCTGCAGTCCAGCAGCTGCCGTTGGCAGCGGCAGGGGTCCGGGCAGGGCCCCCCAGGCCACCCCGGGCAGGGGACGGCTGCCAGCAGCAGCAGCAGCAGCCCGTGGCCAGGCCGGGGCAGGCCCATGGCGGTCAGGCCCAGCTGGGGGTTGCTGGGCAATGGAGGGGGCCGCAGGCCTGGGACCGGCGCAGGCCTCGCCATGGTGGGCCGTGCCTCAGGGCTGGGAGCGGGACTGGGGGCTTTGGGCACCTCTGCTGGCAAGAGAATATCATAGGATCACAGATTCATTTAGGTTGGAAAAGATGTTTAAGATCATCAAGTCCAACCGTTAACCCAGCACTGCCAAGGCCACCACGCAACCGTGTTGCAAGCACCGCGTCTACGCAGTTTTTAACCCCCCCCAGGGATGGTGGCCCCACCGCCTCCCTGGGCAGCCTGTTCCAGTGCTTGGCCACCCCTTTTGGTGAAGAAATTTTTCCTGGTATCCAACCTAAACCTCCCCTGGCACAACCCTCTTGTCCTGTCTCTTGTTACTTGGGAGAAGAGACTGACCCCACCTGCCTACAGCCTCCTCTCAGGCAGTTGTAGAGAGCAAGAAAATCCCCCTTGAGCCTATAATATAATGTAAAATAAATACAATCTCTGCCTGAGAACTTGCCCCAGTAGAGGCTTTATGGCATTCCGCAGAGGGCCGGTCCCTCTGCTCAGTATTCCCCCTTGGAAATGCTGCATCTTGCTTCCCACTTGGATTTCTCTAAATTCAGTGTCCAGCCACTGGATTTTGTTTCACCTTCACCCTCCTGGTTAAAAAGCTCACCCGGTATCAGGTGTCTTCTGGAGCAAATCACCCCTTTCCGCTCTTTATTGTTAAACGAAACAGGCCGCGCTCCTCTCATTTCAAGAGGGATCTCTAATTCCTGTGGCTCTTCCCTGAGCTCTCCCAGTTTTCAATCACCTTTTTTTCCAAAGAGAGGTCCAAAAATCTGAGCAGGGGTTTTATCAAATAAGCATATCCCCCCCCGCCATCATGATTTGGGGAGCTTGACACCCCTTCCCATTGCTTGTGCTGCCTCTGAGGTTCATTCATCACACTGGGTTACAAATTTTTACTTAATTTAATGAAAAACCTGATCGAAACTAGAAAGAATCTTTGCTTTACATAGTGATAAGGTCCCAGCTCCTTATAGTTCGGGCTCAGCACACATGGCTCATGTGGCACAAGTGGCTCAACACATTATTACAAGACTTAGGTTTTTGAAAGAATTTTCACTTAAAAGAAATATTTTTTTCTGTGCCTGTGCAGACATATGTAAGTACCACAGCTACTCCTGCTGGTAAGATATCTTCTGCCGTCTCCGGCTTTCTCCTGCAGATCAGAGCGAACCTGAACTGTATGTAGGCTTTTGCAGGGAGGGCTGGTTCCTTTTATTTTTCTGTAAGTGCTATGCATATCTGTTACCCTGTCTAAATAATAATCATGCAGCTAAGCTGGCTTCCATATATAGCTGACCTGGATAAGCTGACAGAAAAACACTTCCTCTCCAAAAACAGCATATATTTTTGGGCTTAATTTTAGTAACGCTAGGTTTATTGCCCATTTCTTTTGCTGTTACGTATTTGGAGAAAAAGAAAACATTGGCTATGACGCGCATGTCATTTCATGGTGTTAGACTTTCATTCCTTATCAAACACTGCAGAACTTTTGGAAATGATCTGAAGACAGAGCTGCACTAATTAGATGGCATGTCCCGGCTAGGGAGATCATCATCAAAACTGAGATCAGACAAAACTTCTTCTTCTTCTTCTTCTTCGAGGTCAAACTGTGCCAAGGGCAATTCATTGACCTGGGAAGAGAAATCAAGAGTAAACTTCCTTCTCTACACCACATCTTAGCTTCATCCCTCTGCACCTGGAAACAGTGTATTTTTATCATGTACAAGAGACAGCCTCCTGGAATTTACCAACTCGGGAACATTTCCGTGTTGGAAAGACTGATCAACGTCACAAGGCAGTGAACCAAAAGGACAGCCAGCATCCCTCCTCCCAAGCAAGTCCTTCCGAATTCCTGTCTGTTCCTCTTCCTATCAGGCTGGAAGGTGCCTTGCAGAGACTGAGCACTGAATTACCTCCCACACACCATCACAAGAGAAGTGAGAGGGCATGGGAGGGGAGGGATGACTTTTCTGATAAAAAGAGGTTTGAGAAGCAGCAGGCTTTCTGTTTCACTTTGCTGCTCACTTCTCTTATGGTCACTACATGTTAGGTCAGCTCTCTGTGGGTTTAAAAGAGGTCAGATAGAAGGGGCTGCACAGAGCAAAATGCAGGGAGAAAACAAACCAGCAGAAATTTAATCTTCTCAAATGATGAAAAAATATCTGATGCACGTTAGTTACTTCACACACCAAAATACTCCTGTTTTACTGCTACTCTTCAGTAAGAGAGGAAGATAGTTCTGCCTGTGGACACTAGGTGACTCAGTGTCATCAAATGGAATAATGTGTCACAAGGTTCGTTAGGCACTTCCTCCATGCACACCGCACAAGGAGTTAAAGCCACTGCACAGCATGGTGCTGATGCATCATGTGAGAGTGATGCTTGCTTTCCAGGAGTGCGGTATCAGTGATCTCCCCTGGTACCTAGCAATGTTTTCAAACTAAGTGTGATGAAAATCCTCTGCTCATGACTTGCTGCGTGCAAGGGCTGGCGCACAGAACTCATCTCACTGAGCACGATGAGTAAAGTTTTACTGTTGTACCAGGGTATTTTTCTTCGGTAAATGCTAAGAGATCCCACATTACCTGCAGGGATTTCACCAAAGCTTTTAACAGTCATTCCCTCTGGGTAAGAATAAGCATATGAAGTGCATTTCTCGATGGGGAGTTTGATTAATTTAAGAACTTATTAAACTTAAAAAACTTATAAACTTAAAAAATAATTTGACTTAACCTACTGTGAATTTACTGGGATTTTCACTCTCACAGATTCTATGAAGAGCAGTCCTGGGTGCTGTCATGTGTGAGACTTGTCAAGCTGTACCGTAACAGTCCTGTACCCTAACTGCTTGCTTTCCTGTACTGTCTAAAAAATATATGCATTTCTGCACAAAGATACCTCAAAAAGTAGGAGTTTTAAAACCTTAGCGTGCTGTACAGTTCCAAGATGTAATTAATTTCTGGGATTTAAGTCAAGGTAACAGGAGGATGTCAGAGGCTGTAACAGTTAACAGCTGTTATCTCCAATCCCTAGATGTAACATACAGGTCCTGGGCAGAAGCTAAATATCCACAGCTTTTACCTGAACAAGCCCCTTCAGTTCCTCTTCTGTTAAGGAGTCTGTGGGCTCCTCTTGGGAGGAATTGTACTCCACGGCCACTTTCCCATTCTCTGAAACAGAATAAACAGCCAGACACGGTTAGTTCCTACTGTGTGTAATGACAAATCTATCCTGAACTCCAAATCGGATAATTCTGCTTCATAATGACTTTCAGAGTGAGTGGTTGGTTGGTCTGAATGCGTGTGCCTCTTTCTCTGGCCTACCTGCCTGTCTTCTCTGCAGAAAACCAAATGGCTCTTAGTAGATGGAGTGGAAACTGAAACTGAGGAAGCAGAAATCTACAAAGAAGACGGAGCATATTAACTACTGGTCTCTGTGTATGTGATAGATCAGAAGGCAGGAAGCACTGCAAAATGCATGAATCCAGAAACCCACCTTTCAAAAGAACACCTTAAAGAACCCAGGGGAGGAATGTGGCAGATGAAAGGCCCCTCTCTCTAAAATGAGGATAGCTGCACTGACCTGATCCCATCAGGGATCCTGATAAGCATAAAAGACTAAAGTACTCTGAAACCACATAAACAGGCATCACCTAAAAGCTCAGAGGGCACAAGACCTGGAACCCAGAGAAAGCAGATGTCGCAGTTCCTGGATAGGCACAGAGCCACCTTCTATGATTAAAAACTCAAAGGAGATAGTAGCCTCAAAGAAGTAACACTGAATGCAACAGTGGGGCACGAACCATTGATGGCACCTGGCTGGCTTGGAACCAGGACAGGAATGTGCAAAGTGCTGCAGTTCAGTCCATGTTACTCCTGGAAGCAGAAATTCCTCACATCCTTATTCGGCATGCACATGTAGTGTTAAAAAGCTCTCCCTGCCAGCGTTTACACTCTGGGAATTTGGAGTTTCAGTTAGTTATTTATCATAAAAAAAACATCTGACCTCCTGTCAGATTTTCCTTTCACTCACATAGCTCATAGGGTGGAACCACTCTGTTAAATCATTACAGACCACAACACAAGTTTAATTTTGCCTGAGACCCCCCAGGCCTCAATGAATCCCAAGAAAGGTTCAGAGAAAAAGAATTCATATCAATTATCATGAAAGTTATAATGTCATTAGGCCAAACACCCCAGTGTTCAATACAAAACTAGGCCTTACCTAAGACTACGAGGAGTATCTTCTGAAAGGCACTAGACAAGGCTTTCCCGACTGCGAGTTTCTGAACTCTTCTTGTGGCTGTGACAAACTCGAGAGGATCTGAACATGACAAGCAGCATGTTATTGATATTGACACTCAGCATATGAAGCACACCAGCTGCATCGCACTAGGAAACGTAACCAAACACAGCTCTATAGATCTGATAAGAAAGCTGCTTATGTTTCTGGAGTTGTCAGCAGCATGGCAGCACCCTCACAGGGGCTTTGTGTGCCAACCCACAGCAGCACACCATCCTCGCGGCTGTGTCAGGATTCTGCCCAGGTCAGCAGGCAGAGCAGAGCCCCGCTGGGACCTGAGCTGTGCCACAGACACAATCGCATGGCATGTCCACACCAGAAGTGGCTGTGATGGGGAATGAATAATGCTGCAGGCAAAAGGGAGAGAACAGAGAGTAGGAAAGCGATACTGGTGTGAAGCAGGGAGGGAAGAGGCGTGTTCAGGATCCCCTGATGCATAGCATGGCAGCTCACAAGGCCCTGCACAGATCCTTGCCTCCAGCTAAATTCAGATACTTTATCAGACCCACAAACTGTGCAGAAGCAAGATCGACCAGTGTCTGTGACAGCTGCTGAGAGACTTCCAGCTGCATCCAAAACATACCTTCACTGTTTTCCATGTCTGCCTCACCAAGGGCAACTCCCCTGGTGCGTACCCCATGGTTGGGCAGCATCACCTCTACAGCACACAGGTATTTCACAGATTGTTTCTGTAACGTCTTTCCCCGTTCCTCATTCTCACCATCAAAACCAGATACATTCTGCAGCTGTTGGGAAGACCACAGATAATTAATGTCAATTAAATAGGAAGGGGATGTTATGGTCACTTAGGCCTATGCACAGACCTTCTCTGCACAACATGTGACTCCAAGGCAGAAGCACATGGTGGAGGCAGAGCAGGGATGTTTACTGTTTTGACCCTGTTTTAGAAATACCTCACAGTCCCTATCCTCTGGGAGTCTCAGTCATCTCAGACACTTCCAGCCCATGAAGACTACTGTCAGGCCCTGCACTGCTTTAATCACAGCCGCCCCTGTTTTCATTAACAGAAGCCAAGCCAGTGCCCTCACCCATAGCAATCTTCTCTCTCCAGGCTTTCAAAATACCCGCATTTGTGGTCCAAAACGCAGCTCCTGTAGCTGTCTATTACTGGCTGACTTAAGGATGATTCTTCTTATTCCACCAATCGCTCTAATTAAGAGGAGGATGAGGGGAAGGATGATAGATTAATATAAAGGGTCCCTTACTGTGATGATGCGACTGGACCAGCCGTTAAAGCCAAGGTAGTGGTTGGCCAACTCCTGGCACTTGTTGCTGTTGAGACCAAGGACTTGTTGCTGAAACCCTTTCTGCCTGGCGCAAACACAAACCTGTCCAGGAAAGAAGAGCCCTGGTTAGCCAGGCTTTGCTTGTGAGGTTCCCACTACAGACACACCACTGATAGCTCCGGGAGAGTCATCTGAAGGCAACACATTCCCTGACTGCATGTGTGCTTCTGACAGGTGTTAAATATTTTTTACCCAGGAAAGGGCTCTGCAAGTTATTCCAGAGGAAGGATGCTGCCATTTTACCGCTTAAATGCTACCTGGGAGTCAGCGGTGGGGGATGTCATCACGGTGGTAGTGCCCAGCCACAAGGTAGTAAACTTTTTGCACAGGAAGCGTCACTGAGATCAACAAGCATTTAATGTGATTCTATCCTGCTTCTGGATGTCACTGTGCTGAGCCCTGCAAGTTTCACACCTGGGGCTGTTCTACTTACCTTCAAGGGAGATTTCTGAAACAGCCTCTTCCCATTGCACGTGTGCTGAGCTCTGCTGGCATCTCCAGCTGAATAAAACTTGATGATGGCGTAATACCCAGGCCCTGCCACAGCCGCATTTCTGTGTGCTCGCACGGAGTAGAGCGGTCCAAATTTGGAAAATGCCGAAAACAGGGAATGCTGAGGAAAAACAAGAGAAAAAAGGGTCTTTTGAAATATCTATGGGTGCTCCAGGGGCTGAGCAACAGCCACAAAACCTAATTACCTAGAAAACAAGGGAAGTTTTTAGTACTGTTTAACAGCAACAAGCCCTGGAATAAGCAGTGAGGCTGAAGATGATTTTCTCTCCCAAAAATAAGCTCAGCCTGGGTGTACCTCTGACCCTGACGACATTTCATCTCCATTATCATCCAGCCTCTGCGTCAGGAGGACACTGAAGACAGACATGGGATTTTCTGTCCCCCGTCACCCTCATCCCAGACTGCCTCTTGCTCTCTGCCATCCTTCGTGTGGGTGCACTCTTTGCCGAAGCTTTCAGTGAAACATTAGCACTGTATTTTGCCGGCAGAACAGGGTTTTGTTCCAGGTCTTCTGCTTTGCTCTGGGCTCTTAGGAGTTTTGCTGTGCCGAGCGTGAAACCAGCCATGGCACGGGGGCAGAAATCACCCAGGGGTGGCCTGACACCCCCTTGGGGCTGCCCTGCACCCAGCATGCCTCAGGGAGACAAGGAAACTAAAAAATTATTAAAAACATTAAAAAAAAGTAGAAGGGAGGGATTTAAAAATATATTATTAGCATGCAGGTGAAGCCATCAGTACAGATCGGGGGGAACTGGGGCCTTAGCTACAGGGGGAGAGGGACCCTGCGGAAGGGTCCTGGGCCCGGCTCCTCAGTCCCGGAGGGGTACCAGGGCCTGCTCCCAGCCCTGGGGGGATCCAAGGACCCGCTCCCAGCTCCTGGGGGGTGATCCCCGGCCCAGCTCCCCAGCTCCAGGGGTCTGGCCCCGCTCCTCTGGCCAAGGGGGGGGATCCCGAGCCCTGCTCCCTAGCTCTTGGGGGGGGATCCTGGGCTCCGCTCCCCAGCTCTTGGGGGGGGGATCCTGGGTCCCGCTCGCCCGCTCTTGGGCGGGGGGCTCCGGGGCCCTGCTCCCCAGCTCTTGGGGGGGGG
>JAVKKW010000043.1:2270258-2343078 GCA_034782655.1 Micrastur ruficollis | reverse complement strand
CTCCCCAGCTCCTGGGGGGGGATCCCGGGCCCCGCTCCCCAGCTCTTGCGGGGGGGATCCCGGGCCCCGCTCCCCAGCTCCTGGACGGGACCCCGCTCCCCACCTCCCCGCCAGGCCCGGCCCCGGCTCCAGCCCCCAGACCAGCAGCGTCCGAGCGCTGCCGCCCGGCACCCGGAACTCCACCAGCTCCGCCATGCCCGGGCCGCCGCCTTCCCGCCCGGCCCTGCCGCGGGTGTGAGGGGCCAGCCCCATCCGCCCCTCCCTGCCGCCCCCCCGGCCCCCCGAAAGCCAGAGACAGGTCGGCAGGTAGCGGGTTTATTCTCCGGTTTTCCTCCCAGGGAGCAGGGCAGCGGCGGCCGGCGAGGGCCCGGGGGTGGGCAGCCATCGCCGCCGTCAAACGGTGCAGTTCCCCTCCCCGTAGCGCCGGCACTTCATCACCTTCAGGTAGGTCTCCACCTTGTGCAGGTCCTTCTTGAAGCAGGAGAGCAGGCCGTAGTTCTTCAGCAGGGCGTCCTCGTTGCGCAGGTGGATGTCGAATTTGTCGTAGGTGGGTTTGAGGATCTGGGGACCCCGCGGACCCCGGTCCTCCAGCTCCTGCGGGGGGAGGGAGGGGATGGGGATGGGGGTCCCATCACCCCGACCCCCACCCGGCTTTAGGGGAGGTTGGGGGGGTCTTTCCTCCCCATTTTTAATCGCATTTCAAACATACTTTTGAGTTTATGTACATAGAGGAGGGGTGATTACGCAGGGGTGGTGCTGCACAGACTGCTGCCAGTGGGAAGGGGGCTGGAGAGAGGCAGGAGTGGGTCTCCTGGGGTCTTAAAATAAAGGGAAATTGTGGGGTCTCCCTGTAGCTGCTCTAGCCCAGGAGACGGGGAACCGGGCGAATAATTCTCTTTTCTTTCACTTTCCTAGGGAACAAAGCTCTGACCCAAACCTGAGCATCTGGATCTGAGAGATCCGCAGTCTGCCATTCCTCCTGCCCTGCTTTGCTCCCCGGCTGGCACGCTACACAGGACAGTTTCAGTTAAGTAAAGTGTTGTAAATGGATGAAATGTGATTATTTGTCTAGTATCTGTGTACCGCGCTCCAATGCCCAAGCACATACCAAATGGAGAGCAAAATCTGGAAAGGGTACTGATACCTATACTTACTTCAGCTGAAATGCCAGGACAGAAGATCTCTGTTTACTCTCAGGGCCCGGCTTTCAGATTTGTTTAGGTGCTAGAAGATGTAAATAATGGCCCAGACTTCTTTCTTACAGGTCTCAGAGCTCTAGCTACATGGTAATGCTGGCAGATAGACTTAGTTATAGAGTAAGTGTAACTGAAAAGGTGTCCTGGCAGATAATAAGCCATTTCATTTAAAACAACAAAGCTAAAATTAAGAGTGACCTTTGAATAAGATCATGCTCCAGCTCTCAGCAGCTGCCTGGGCGCTGTATTAATGTAAGAGAGAAACATCAGAGCGTAGGCTTCCATCTCTATACAGATGTACACAGGTGGTTTTTATAAAGTGTCATGAGTCCTTAAAGCCAGGTTGCAAACCTCGCAAAATTTACTCCACTTTAAAGTATTTTGCGTGGACGTGTAGCAAACATTATGTTGCTGTTTGTACAGCAGATTTAAGCAACTGAGTATTCTTTGGTGCTGGGTTTAGAAAGACTTTGGGTCTGGACTGTTGTGATATTCCTGGTCTGTACTGCTCTAAGTGGTTATGGCAGTGCTATTAACATTTGTTATGTGTTTTCTTATACTCCCCAGCAATGAAATGTGTACAACAGGGTGTCACAATCTCATTTTCTTAAGGTGAGCAGAGTCCAAAGGTTGCCACTGGTCTTCAGAGTGGAAGGTGGGGAGATTTCTCATAGTCCTTGGATCTTGTGGAAGACCCCAAGAGCTGAGTGCCCAGTGTCTAGGATATCTTTGTTATTCTGTAGTCATGCTACGTGCTGCAACTTACCCTCATCAGAGCTTGGATCCCTTCTTCCAGGTCCTTTAGTTTTTCATACACTCTATCTGAGGTGCCAAAAACCAGATTGTTTGTGAACACCTTGCTTAGGTATTGCACTGGGGTCAGCCAGGACTGGATGAGAACCAGTGAAAACCGAAGAAGCTCTATGTCCTGAAATTAAGAAACAAAAGGGGTCAAAGCTGTGCAGGTGAGGTATTTGGTAGAGTTACCTGTGCGTCCTGCTCCCTCTGAAACAGCCTGGAGGTGACCCAGAGATGTGCTGCTGCTCCTGCAGCTTCAGCAGATACAGACAAGTTTGGAAGCTGAGGAGCACCACCCAGACATGTGTCCTGTGCAGACAATAGTTTTTCTCATCCTTGGGGTGGGAATATGATTTGCAGTGTAACCCCAAAGAGTCTTTCTTTCTTCATGCAGGGTTTAAATAGTAAAAAAGGGAGAGGAGGAATGAAGCACTGAAGTGCTCACAGATGGAAACCCTCTATTCCTGTAATGAATCACAGCTGGGCTCTTCAAACAGGTCTGTGCTTGTCCTGGGGAGGGGGGAGAGAACTTACTGATTTCTGCTGGGCATCATCCTTCCCCGTGGGAGCCGGGATGGTTTCTGAGTAACAAAATGCTGCCTGGGAATTTTTGTTGGCGTGTCTTTGGTCCTCTGGAATATAGGTGCGTTCCTGTGGAGACATCCCAAATACACTCAGATCTGTTCCCCAAGTGCTGGGAGAAGACCATAGACACTTTTCCAAGCTGTCCTGAACGGACTCTTTGCAAAGAAATAAATGTGAGACGTGAGGTGTCTCTGTACAGGGTTGGCAGGTAGGAAGCAGGAGTACATATGTTGGCACAATAGCTACGAGACCTAAAGGTCTTGCTCTCACTAAGCCAAGGTGCTAAGGTGAACACAAAACACACTTGGACTGGGTTCTCCCAAGGAGCAGATGATCCCCAGGGACAGCTCCTGCCAAAGCAACAGCTCATGCCAGCTCCTGGTGACAGCAGAAACTGGATCGTTTTAAGCACTCAGACTCACCCAGAGCCAAAGGTGACCGACACAGCGAAGTCTTGCAAAATATCTGTACCACCTCCCACTGCTGGCAGAGCCAGGTTTCTTTTTGAGGCAGCTGACCCTGCGCAGTAGGTTTGCGCATTGTGGGTAGCAATGGCCCTGAGGAGGGGACTGTGAGGGATCAGAGGTGGGGGCAGAGACCTGAGAGGAGGAGACAGGGTCCAGGCTGATGGGACATAGCCTGTCCTATCCTATTAAGATCCTTTCTCCTCATCAAGAGCTGACAGAGAAGACACTGATAGTTGAAAAGTCTCTGTTTCTAGCAAGTTACACAGTCCCGAAACCATCAGGCTAATGCAGAGGAGATGCCCGGAGGTCACAATACTTACGAACTCTTTGTATGTCTCGGCAGCCAGGAGGTGAAGGTGCTGAGCCCTCAGCACAGCGTTGGCAAACAGGTTGGAAAGGGGCATGGCCGGGAAGGTGGCAGCTTCCTGTGGCCACTGCAGTCCCAGTGTGATCACAGCAATGAAGAGAGGAGAAAACCATGACCCTGCAGCAAAGCGGAGAGGTGTTAGCAGTCCTTTAGTGACTGTGCTGAGGCAGGGGGTGGCACCTGGGAATTAATTCCCAGCCTCTTCTGTCGGTGCTGGCTCGAGGGCTCACCTTCCTTGATGTCTTGTTGGGCTCTGTGGATGAGTTTAGCCCTCCCCAAAATAAAATGAAACCCTGTCCCCTTTCACTAGACGTGCCCTCAGGGCTTCTGCTGCTGCCAGTGTCTTCCTGGCTGAAAAGTCATTGTTGCTCCATGAAGACTAGGCCGTGTCCCTATGTTTTTCCCTAACATGCTCATGTTTTTCAATAGGTCTTGCCCTCATGAGAAAACCAGCATGCACTCTTCTTCATGGCGTGAGCAAGCAGGGGATGGTGAGTACCCGGTGAGGGCCTGGGGATCCCTCACTTTAGCCTTGCTTTACACTGCGCTGCTGACCTGAAGCCAGCTGTCGGCTTTCACTGGGACAAGAGCTGATGATGTTACCTGTGCTGTGACCAGCTGCTTTTGCTCTCTGGGACATACCTGTAGAATGTGGTGATCTTTGTCAAGCCTAAAGGTTTTCAGCACCTGACATCTAACTCACACAAGTGTCCATCTGTGCTTACAAAGACCACAAAGTTCATCTCAGACAAATGCCCTTCAGTGGAGGAATGCCCTATGCATTAGACATCATCCTGATCCCCATCTTAAGCTTTGAATATGAGTTTTAATATCCCTGCCGACATTTATGTTAATAACAACTATTACAACTGTGACTTAATCTTGTTCTTCATGTTCTCCACCCTCTCTCCTTGCCCAGTTCAGGCTAAAGACTACCCAAGTTAATTAATGGATTAAAGTCACACTGTAGGGAAAGGTATTCTTTTTCATTGATTTGTAAGTTGCCACATTTTAACTTAGGGCTGGCACGGAGTGCGTATAGCCCACCACAGTACCACCCTATCATCATGTCCCATCACCCTCAGCATGCGACAGCACTGGCAACCCTTTAAAACCCAAATAAAGAAAAGTACCTGGAGCCATCTCTGCCTGGTGAGTTGCTCAGGTGTTGCTTGAGAGTGACTGTTTCTTCCTTTCATCTAGGCTGGTAAAGGTAACTGGTGAGCCACCCTTTATACAGCAGGGGGTTTGTTTAAAATGTATGTATGTGTTCATGATCACAACAACATCTCTATATCTCCTCTGTGCATAAATGCACAAGTGGTTGCAATGGTGCTACCTAATTGTAGTCATTTATACATAGATGTAAAGGTTGGGGAGGTTGTTTGCCTAGGGATGAAATCAGGGCTGGATGATTTCACCATGTTCTGCTGTTTATGGCAAAAAAAAAGTTTCTTGATCATTGGAAGACCCATCCCAAATCAGATCAGTGCTTTTACATGGTGGAACTTGCCGTGTCCACCTGTTTTTTCTGCCTGGCTCTGCAGCCTTGGCCCGCAGTTAACAGGGCTGACTGGTCTGTTCGGCGGACTTCTGACTTCAGGCAAGTGGGATGTTTTCCCCTTTATTGTTAGCAGGGATAGAGCTGGATGGATGTTGTCAGATGAATCCTGTTTCTGCCAAGTAATTTTGTTCAATTTCTACCAAAATTTCAAAAGTCAGCACATAGTTTTGGTGAGCCGGTTTGCCATAGGTGTGACAAAGAGCTGTTGTACCCAGGTGCTTGTTCAGGTACCAGCCTGCCCACTGCAAATCCAGGTGCCACAGCTCAGGGAGGTTTCTCACACCCTCAGCTGGACAAGGCTAGGAGAAGATCTGGTTATGAGCATCTTCCTGCTCTTGCCTGAGATGCAAATGTGAAGTATCTCTGGATTAAGCAGAGGGCTGGTGTGGGCAGGAGGTGGGGGAGATGGGGAAGAGGAGAGGTCACAGCACGCCTACCCCTCCTGTTCAGCAAAACAAGACAGGGCCTGGATGGGCAACTCCAGGGGGGGCTTAAAGGACTTTTACTCCCCATAAGGCGCTGATTGCCCCAAACCACACTGTTTTGGCTCTTTCTCTGGGTTTCGGGGGCTGCTCCCTGGCTGGGGTGGTGATTTGGCTGCCCCGGGCCCTGGGTTTGCTGTGCCCCCCGGGCATGGCTCTGGTTTCCAAGAGGCAGCATCATCACCGGGGCAAGGGGAGCGGAGGGTGCAAGAGCTGGTTAATAAACATGCCAGGGAGAGCGTGGTCTGTTCCGAGAAGCCCCCGGGTGTTTGCTCGCTGGAGACGTGGTGGTGTCGCACAGTAAATGTCAGTCCTAGAGAAGAGGGAACAGTGGGTCCTGCAGCTATCAGGTATCCCGTCACCCAATAGCCAGCAACATCTGGGTGTGTTTTTCTACTCCAGATTGTGTTTAAATATGTCAATATTTGTCAGAGATGAGGAGAGCAGCAGGCATCCCAGCCCAGCACAGGCTCTGCTGCCCGTTAACGATGATGCTCTTAACCACTGCAGCTAGATCGGTACAGCACCTTGCACCCGAGTCCTGCCCATCACTTGCTGCCCTGCTGCCTCTCCAGCTCTGTTAGTAAAAGCGTGGTAATAAATCAACATTTTGTATGTTGCAGCCGAGCACAGAGATGCCAGGATGATCCAGACTCTGCGGTGCCCCTGAGGCTTGGTTTGTTCCCCGTCATCTCTCAGCATTAAATGAGGCAGAAGCGTCGTGGAGAAGGCAGTGCGTGACTGTGAAACGCTGGGCTGGGCAAACACATGCCACTGGCAGAATTACAGTTGCATAAGCAGCTCTCAAATATCAGCTTGGCATTTTTCTAGCTTTCAAATGCCTGCATTTGCGGCCCAAAGTAGCATCTCATAAAGCAGCGTAACACTGTGATTTCCAAGTTCCTTTTCTTTTTTGAAAGAGAAAGAACCCCCCAGTTTTCTTCAGGGTGGTCCCATGTCCACCCGCCTTACCCTGAGCATCACCAGCAGCATGTCAACAAGTGAAGCAACTTTCCTTGGAGGCATGTATACGCCCTGGGTCCTGGTGACCACCCAGCCTGGGGTGCTTGTGTGGCGAGGACCTTCCCAGTCCGGTGGGTGAGCTGCAACCAGTGAAGCCCGACGGAGGAGCCAGCTGCTGGCCCGCAGCCCAGTTCCACTCTTCGGTAGGCAGCGACATGGTTGACAGCAGTTTGAAGTGACAGTTGACTACACCTCTGCTAGCTCACTAGTCGGAAGGTAAATAATCCTTTTCAGATTGAATTGATGGGTTTTATTTACTGGAGCTAGAACTGCTCGGTTTCACTGAACCCATTTCTCAAGATGAGACTGAAGAGGTCCAGGACTGCAACCCAGTCTGCCTTCCTGACCATCGGGCTGATGGTAGGGATACAGATCAGGACAAAATACAGAGCCTGGACTATATATAGTTACATTAAATGCATTTTAAATACAAACCTATCTCCATATAAAATTAAAACAAACCCTATCTCCAGGCTCCCTAGAAACTAGTGTAAACATTTAAAATAAAACACTAACACTACAGAAACATACATTTGCTTCTGGCATTTTAAAGGAAGCCAAAGCCCTGGGCTAAGAGGGTGGCCAAGCAGCAGAGCGAAACTGGGGTTGCTGAAACTGCTTTTGACATGGGTGGCTTCCTCTCCAGGTGCAGACAGCAGGTTCTCCTCATTTTTGTATTATTCAGTTAAGTCAGTTGAGTGAGTTGTTTACGCAGAGCTGAGAAAGCGGTCGGGAACTGGGAAGGCCAGTAAATTTGCCTTCCTCTTCTATTTTGTAACTGAAAACAAGGGATGGAGGGATGAGCTCTGCTAGTCCTAAAACCTTGGCAAATATAGAAACTGGGAACAGCCAGTTCACTTCTCTCACTGTGAATACTCCCTTCTTTAATTAATTTTGTAAGTAAAACACATTTAAGTAACTTTGATATACATGTGCATGCAACTAATTTGGGATAGTTTTATTTAACTAGTAAAAATCAACCTTAAAATGCTGGTTTTGTGCTATTTTGATTGAATCCCAGTTTTCCATGAAGGTGGTTTACTGGTAAAAAAAGAGCCATCCTGTTCCCGGCTGAAGAGCTCTGTTTGCTCATGATTTTGCTCTCCTTTGTCTGCTGGCTGTTTTGGGAAGTGGAGCAGTCCTGTCTGCTTCTCCTTGGAGCCCAAAATGTCATAAGCCATAGGGGCGCAGGGACCATGGCCTCTCTGAGGGGCAACAGACTTCCAGCCACGCAGTTCTCACCACCCCCTTATCCTGCCAAGCCCACCCAACCCACTGCGCTGTGCTGGCTGTGCCGCTCCGGACTCCCCGAGCCCCGGCGCTGGGTGCCCAGCCAGCCCAGCGCCCCATCACCCCCACAGCTGCTGCTGCCGTGCCAAGATAGTTTGTATTAACAAAACCAATTAGCACCGCTCTGCTCCTCTCCAGATGTTTTTTAGCTTCTCTTGCGACACCAGATGCAGCCGGGAGTGGAGCTCCTGGCCCTGGGCCCTGTTCTCCTGCTTTGGGTCCTGGCGATGATCTTTGTCTCTCATCCCAAGCTGATGGCTTGGGACTGTGGAGGTCCTCCCTTGCGTGCTCAGCGAGACCTTCCAGGAGAGCCCCACGGCTGCTCTTGGCTTTACATCCCTGCCTGCGCTGGGGGGCTCTGACAGGGTGAAGTTTGGTTTCTAGCTAAGGTGGACCCATGAAAAGCTGTTCCTTCTTCCCAGGGCATCCCACTGACACTGGCAGCAGGGTTATGGGACACCCCCGGACCAGGCATGGCAGGGCGGAGCAGGATGTGAATTTACCCATTACCTTTATTAGGGCTTCAAAAAGCAGTTGGACATCTGTGTCCCACAATTTACATCTTTCCCATAGGTCCTGAGGTCGTATGTGTCCTTCGCCATGAGGACATCCTGGTGGCACGGATCAGCTCTTGCCTGGAGAGGAGCAAGCCTTGTGCAAGACCCACTGGGCAAGAGCTGTTTCCTCAACTTTTCCTGTAGTCTTTGGGGAGAAAGAGGTGCTTTTGGAGGATCGTCCATCTCAGAAAACAGCCAGCTTGGCCTGCTGGACACGTCCGTGGCTTGAGAGAGAAACAGTGGCCCAAAATCCACTTCTCATAACACCCACATGGTGCTGCTCACCTTGGCTCCTCTGCCAGGGCTGCAGCAGGGTCTCGCAGCCCAGCAGGGTCCTTGCAGCACCAAGAGTGATTGTGCCTGGTCCTCTCCTTCCCAGGGATGGTGGGGCTGGACGAGACCCACCACCCAGCCTGGAACTTCCATTGCATTAACCATGTAGGAGCTCAGCGCCGTGGTGTGGGGCTGCCCGGGGTTTGGGGCCAGTTTGCTACTGGGGGGATTGCAGGTGGCTCCTAATTTCTACTTAGGCTTTAGGGGTTCATCAGCGGGACGGAAAGAGCGGCAGCTGGGGCAGGGCAGCCTTGGTGGGCGCAGCCTGGATGCGGCAAAGCGAGCACCCAAGGGCAGCAGGACCTGAGCTCTGCGCAAGGCTGCTGGAGATGATTTGCAGCCTGGGATCGCAGCCCAGTGGTCCAGGGCAGGAGCTGGGGGTCCAGGACAGAAGCCGGGGCCCTGTCCCCACGGGTGCCGGCAGGGTGCTGGCAGGGAGCTGTGCCGCCGATGCCGGCCTGGTGGTGGGTGCAGGACCCCTCACTCTTCGCCTGGGTGCTCCCCAACGGTCCACTTGGCCTTCACGTCCCGGAAAGGAGTGATGTCCTCGTAGGTGGCCATCTGCTCCACCTCCAGGCCCTGCACAAGAAGAAAGAGGTTGAGACAGGGGAGCGGGACCACAGTTCCATGCACAGCACATCCCTCTTTGGGACCCCCAAGTGGGGACCCATCTCCAGGCTATTCCCCCAGAGATCGGGGCAGCTTCTGAGAGGGGAGGAGATAAAGACGAACGGCGGGATGGGCTCAGAGCTTGGCTTGGTTTTACGAGCAGCTCTTCACGGCTGATGTGCAACAGGGACTTGGGAGGAAGATGCCCTGATGCGCCCTGCGAGGGCTGGTGGTACCTGGCAGACACCCAGCAAGGGCACAACCAGCTATTTCAAGGCTCAGGTTGATATTACAAAGGTACTTCTGTCATTAATGCAGCATTACCTCATAGGTGTGATCCTCCTCTGGGCTTTGCTTGCCTTCACCCTATGGAGAGGAGAGTCACAGGTTGGGTGTCAGCACCCACCAAGATCTCCCACCCCGGCCTCATCCCCCCAGGCCAGGTCCCACCGCTTCCACAGGTAAATCCACGCAGTCCCACACACTGGTTTAGATGCTCGCTTTCCCACTTCAGAGGCACGCTCCCATGCAACAGCCCCAAACCCAGTGCCTGCCCGTCCCCATCCCTAGCAGTGTCCTGCCTGGGATGCGGGACGGTGCTGCGGGCACCGCAGCAGCGAATCTGGGGACATCCCCACTGCTGGAGATGCTGTCACTTACCTTATCCAGGAAGAGGAGCATGGGGATGCTGATGAAGATGACAAGCAGGATGGACTGGATGATGATGATGGCGTCTTTCAGGGTGTTCCTGCTCTGGAGCTGCTGGATGTTGCTATGACCTGGGAGCAGCAGCACAGGAAGAACCCCAAGTCCCACCTCGTGCCAGGCTCCCAGGAGACAGGGATGAGCTCAGCATGGCCACAGGTTCATGTGTCAGCAAGAGCGGATGGGGGGGACTAGGGTGACATGCCCTCCCGTGGGCGAGACCAGAGCATTCCGAACTGCCCTTGGGGTTGGCATCAGGGACCAGCTCTGGGATGAGACACCTTGGGCAGGACCCACCACTAGCCAGGACCAGGAAAAATCTGATTTATTAGGGGAATGCAGTCCCTGGGATGTGTTTTGACAGGATGGGCATGCCAGGGCAAACCAGGGGAGGCTGTCCCACTGCTTGGTGACTGGCAACGAACAAAGAAATCTCTGTGGTGCCATGGAGCATCTACACTTCTATCTGAAGGGGTCCCACCAGCATGGGGAGAGGTGGGTGCATAGCAGCATGATGTGGGGTTCATATGGAGGTGGAAGGGGTGAGAGAAGGAGAGGGAGCAGCTCCCTGGGGTGCATGGAGGATGGGGAGCTGCAACTCACCCAGGACTTTAAGCTCTGTCCCACACAAGTGTGCCCGCTTCTTTGCCGTGAGGTTCTTGCTGTCACACACATAGATGCCGTTGTCCTCGTAGGTGATCCGGGAGATGGTGAAGTTGATGAAGTGGGCTTTCGTCTCGATTCTATAGCGGGAGGTGCTGTGATCCAGCTCATAGAGGTCATGGCTGTCCTCTGCTACTTTGTACCACTGCATGCTATGGGGCTCCTGGGTGTAGCAGATGAAGTGGACGGCCATGTTCTTCTTGGCCGCCATGTAGCGCGGGTGCTGCTGCACCATGGGGCACCTGCTGCCTGCCAGGGAGCAAGGATGGTCATGGCGAGCAAGGACCTGGCACCTGGGAGCATCGGAATAAAAGCTGCTCCCATGAGACCCCCCCCCCGGCATCTCCCAAATCAAGAGCTTTCCATTTTCATGGATTATACTGCTTTTGAGCCTTCAGCTTTGTTTTGGTGAATCATCATCACCTGGGGGTAGAAATCAGAGACTTTTGGTGAAAGCATGCTTTTGATGGAAACTCCAATTTTCTGTGGGAATGGTTTCACTCGAATACTTCTTTGCTGCTCCCACCCCTCTCTATGTACATCTTGTTAGTCCCAGCTCCAGAATTACAGCCTGTGCTGGCACGCATCATGGAGCCTTTGCTAGGACAAGCCCATCTCCCCAGCTGGCTTCTCTCATGCTTCCACATTTTTTGCATTTTGCCGTATTTTACATTTTGGCCTGTGTTTTGGTCCCAGAGCTGGGGAGTTTGAGGACTTGTTTGGGTTGCAGAGTTCATGCTTAATACCCGGTGGGTGGGAATGGTGCAAGCGCTGTGTGCGTGAGCCCAGTGCCCGGTCCCAAGGCACGGCTTGTCCATGCCACATGCTCTGCAAACGCAGAGGAAAAACGTGTGTGAGCTTAGGGAAGACAAAACAGATCTGGCTTTGCAGAGGGAGAGCAAGGTGCCGGGCTGGGGAAATGCCCTGGAGGAGGTCACAGCCTGGGAATTGCCTTTGTGATGGAGAAGACCTGTGGGTGATGGGACATCTCCTGCTCTGCAGGGGACCGGCACCTTCGTGGTATAGCCTGTGGGGACAGGGGAGACTCTGGGGACACAGGCAGGGAAAGAGCCCAGTGGGTCGGAGAGGTTACCTGTGCTGCTCCCGGTGCTGTTCTGGTGTGCTGAGATCCCACCTGCAAGACAGGAGAAGGGCCATGAGACAGTGGCCAAGAGCCCATGTAGGACAAGTCCATGTAGGATGTCCCATGTGGGATGGCACATACCGTGGGCCCTTTGTGCCCACTCCATACGGGATGGAGTGCTCGGGAGCATCAACCAGAGCCCCACTCACAGGACATGGGGCAGCGCACATTTGGGTACAAACCCTTCTATTTCCATCCCATCTTCTGACTCTTCTCTAATTAAGTTGCTTTCTGGTTGACATCCTAGTGAAACCTGCCTTTGCTATTAATATCCCCCCAGGGTGGCACCTCTCAGAAAGGGTCCAGACAGACTCACGCCTCTTTATTTACACTCTCCATTTTCTGAATCAACCAGAAACACTTTCCCTGCCAGGGCTTCCCTGGGCTTGGAGCCCTGTGATGGCCAGGGGGCTTCTCAGACCCTGGGGCCATGCAGCCCCCCAGGACGAGGTCAGGATGGAGCTGTGGGACCTGTGATGCGGTGCAGGAAGCGGGGTGAGGGGGGGACCCCCTAGCACCCATGGGTGCCTTTGCCCACAGTTCCAGTGCCCTTGTGCCTCGGTTCCTCTTGCTGCAGCTGGGCAGGAAGCACCAGCCCTGTTTACCGCACCGCTTCAGCGCCCAGCTCCATCTGCGTGCTGAGTCTTTGCCAAACACCTCTGTGGGGAAGCTACATGGAGGTGGGGGCTGCACCACCTCCCAGCACATTACAGCAGCTGCAAAACTGCCCCCAGAAGAAGAAGAAGGAATGCTCAATTCCCTAGCCTGAGCTTTGCCCCAACCTTTGCCACCCTGCTGCAGACCCTCCTGCCCCGAGCAGCAGCCTGGCAGCGACCTCCTGGCTCAGCCGTGGGCTTTCCTCCCTGCCCGAGAGCCTCTTCTAGGTCTGTGCTGCCCTGTTCACCTCCAGCACCTACATCTCTGTGGGCAAACTCTCCCCTCTGGCCCCGTTTCATTTTTTTCTGAGATGGGGAGACGCACCTTGCCCAGGCTGTGCGTTGGGTACATGCCCCTGCCGCCTGCAGTCCTGCCAGCCAGCCGGCACACAGGGCTTTGCTGTCCATGTCTTGTTGGTGTTTCTACATGAAGATCGGGCTGGTCCCTCGCCCTGAAAGCCCTCACACCCCTCAAAGCCAAGATTTCCATTGCAACCACGGATGGGCTGAACTTCCCCTCTCCTCCCTTGAAGCCACCACAAGAGCCAGGATGAAACCCTGTGACCTCGAATCCATGCCGGACTTGGGCGGCCACCCAACAGAAACCCTTTAAATGCCCTTTCTCTGGAGGGTACGAGTTTCCTCAGCCGAGAGTGGGATCTGCTGCAGGTTTCTGTGGGTGTCCCTGCACTAAGCAAAAGGGGTTGGAAGGGGATGGGAGCTGTGTCCCGGGTTTAGCTACTGCTTCTCCATGGCGATGCGAAGGGGAACAGCACAGGGATGTTCACCCAGGGCCCACGAATCACCCCCAAGGGCCTTTTTGCTCCCATTTCTCCTCTGCTCCCAGGCACTGAACCCCACAGAGCAAAGGGATGTGGCTTGGCCGTGGCCTCAGTGATGCACCGGCCCCATCCTCAACAGCCCTTCTTCTTTCCTGCCACCTGCAACCACAGCCGGGCAGGCTCTGCACTGCTCGGCACCGGGCTCCTGCCAAAGCCAGCTGGCCACCCGAGAAAGTGTCCTGTCTCTGCACCCCAACGGGAAGCAAAACCTTAAATCCGAGGCAGGCATCGAGCCCCGAGCCGCCGGGGTTTCTCCCTGGCTCCGCTGCGCCCGGGGCTGGCTTCCTGCACAAAGCAGGACTGAGAGCGGCGATTGCAAAGCTTAAACGCATTTAAAGCCAGACCTGGGTGAAGTCCCTCATTGCACTAAGCAAGGGACACATTGCTGGTGCATCACCTGCATGTGCGTTTCCTTGCTCCGAAATGCACAGCCCGGGTTTGACACCTACCTGTGACCAGAGCCATCAGCCAGAGGTTCACCTGGAGCACCCAGAGCCTCGTGCAAAAATCAGCCATCTTTCACTGCAAATGGCAGGGAAACATCCAGCTGCTGGCCCTTGTTTCTGCAAAACACAGCGGCCGCTCCGACCACCTTGGCCTCCGTACCTAAAAATGGCAAAGCTGCTGCTACATGAGACGGCCCCTTTCCTGCTCATGTAAATCCTCCTCGATGGGGACTTTCCCCTCAGGGCTGGTTTTGAATGTGGCGCAGACGCTGGGGCGGCCGGTGCCTGCGCCCTGGGCCCCGTCCAGCCTCGTGTCCCTGGGCTGTGCTCATCATGGTGCCATTATTTGATGGAGGTGACCGTGGCTGGTGTAGCTCTGCACCAGAACCGGAGATGAACCCATCTGCAAAGCACTTGGCGATGCCAAACCGGGATTGAGCACAGGGAATGTGCCCAGGGAGCGGGATGTGACTGCTGGCATGTTCACATCCCTGAGGGGGGTAGAGGATGGGGGTGACCCCCAGGGTGGTACCCCAGCTCCACAGCAGCGTGGGCAGATCCCCTGCCGGGGCATTTAGCCCTGCACGTGATGGGCAGGGTTGATGCTGGCCCAGTTGCAAGAGTTGGAGCAGGAATGGGTGGGAAGAGGGGATGTCTGGGGGGTTTCTGCTCTCTGCTTATTGTGGGGTGCACTGGGAGTGGTCCCCCAGCTCCCATCCTGCATCCCAGAGAGTCCCTGTAGCCGCCCTTCCAGGGAAGGGTGAAATCCAGAAGAGGAGAGAGATGGCCAAAAGGAGACGTCACCTCCCTGGGTGCCCGCCATGCCCATCCTTCTCCACACCCTGTTTGCCATGACCAAGACCCTTCTCTGTGAGTCCTTTGGAGACAGCCAGTCCCTGGGGAAGCGCAACGTGGCACCCCAAGGTGAGCTTTGTTCCCCTTTGCTCTAACAGAGAAATACGGTTTTTCTCCGTGCCATGCCCTCCGGATGGTGTGACTTACCGGCTGCGGATGAGCACTGAACTGTAACTCCATGTGAAAAACACCTTTGGGGACTTCTGCCAGCTGTGTTGGTCCCCAGAGCCTGGGTGTCTCTGCTTGGGTCCTCCCCACACCTTCACCTTCTGCAGGTTTGGTGGCTTCTTCGCTGGTTCTGAGCATCCAGCGGCCGCTGGGAACCAGCCTGAGCCTCACCCTGTACGCAAGGGGACACGAAGCAAGAAAGAGAAATAAAGGTTTCCAGAGAAGGATTGGCCCCAGGAGGGAAAGAGAAATGTCGGAAGAGGTGCTTTCTCCTGACAGAGCAGGCAGGTCGTGCCGTGCACGATGCTGTACGCTGGGGCTGCGCTGCCGAGTCCCTGCTGCCATCACCCCAGGTCTTGTTAGAAAAGCACAGCCTGGCCACGACATCCCGGCAAGGCAAAAGCAACGGGGCATGCCCATGTGCTGGGCGGGCACTGGAGGGATTTTGATCAAGCCCAGGGGTTGGAGGTGGGAGCTGCGATGAGCGAGGCAGGGATGCTGGAGGTGCCTGGGAAAACCCTGTAAGGCAATGCCGGGAGCGGGGCACAAGCTAAAGGGTTTGCGGTGACGGTGGCAAACTACCTCGCTGCGCTGCCCGCAGGCTCCTTGGCACCCTCGAACAGGCACAGAGCTGGTCCAGAGGGGCTCGGTCTCCCCTTGAAGTCCCCTGTGCTTGCAGTACCCAGTGGCACGGGATGTAGAGAGACCTGATGGTCACACGGGGAGAGTCCCCTGTCCCCATGTCCCATCCCCCGGGCCACCCTGGCTCCCCAGCCCACAGCACATGGCCAGACCACGTCCTGTGGGCAGAGCAGAGCCGCTGGCAGGCAGCTGCACCCTTCTTCATTCCTATTCATCAGGGCTTGAGTTTCACCGCTGTCCTTTCCCTTGCCGTGGGAGGACAGGGATGGTGGGTTGTGTCACCTCCTCCCTCCAGCCCCCTGCCTATTGCGGTACCACAATGCTCATAAATTGAATTACGCCAGCCCTGGGACGAGCTGTTCCAGCGAGAGCAAAAACACAGCGGCGAGGCCGTGCCGTGGCCCTCGGGGACGTCAGCGAGTCCTGGAGGCAGCTCCTCCTCCAGCCACACATTGACGCAGAAACCTCCTTCACCCACCCACAGCCTTCTCCCCGTGATGCTGAACTGCTCCTGCATGACCAGTGGGGCTGGTTGGGCCCCCCAGAGCCTGCCGTGGGGCAGCTTGGGGGGGCTGCACCTCCTCCAAGCCCACCTCCCTCTCCTTGATTGGACCTGCAGCAGCATCTCCTGTAGCTCAGGGCTCGTTGCTGTGAGGCACAGGGGCTCCAGGGGACGTGTTCGTGATAGCTCTGGGGTCTGGGCTGGGGGAGGCAGCCCAGGGGGTCTCTTGTGCAGGGTGGGACCACCAGGTCCTACCAAAGATGGCAGGTCCAGCCAAGGCCACACACAGGGTCTACCCTTATCTCCCCTGGAGCAACTACTTCCAGGAGCAGGAAAAACATTTTTCCCCTCTAACATACACCAACACATTTGGTATCGTAATAATAGACCATTTACAGTTGTTTATTTTAAGAAATGTACAAAGAAAAATGGCTTTAGCTCACACAAATCCTGCTCTTTGGCATTTTTTCCCATCACCGACGACACATACATACAAGCAGCATCGATTGTGAACCACAATCCAGGCTGGAAACCGCCGTGCCATGGATGCTTCCCACGCAAACGCCATTTAAAGCAGCACGGGCTCCTGTTCCAGGGAGCATCGCCCTACGCAACATGGAAATGAAAGCACAACGCCACGGGATGAGCAGAGCAACCCCGGCTCTGCCGCCCGGACGACAGCACGTGGATGCAAGCAAGCTCAGCACCGCTCCTGGCCAGCCTGAACATGGGGCATCCGTAATGGCTCAGCGCCAAAATCAGCCCAAGAAAAAAATATAATAATAATAATACAAAAAGACAGACCCTTTGGCTTCAAGAAGCAGCCCTTGTTTTAACTGGAAGAGGTTTTGGTTCATGTTTGTTTTGCTCAAGAGGTTTCTTTTCCCCCTTTTGAAGGCAGAAGACAGCCCGGAGCTGAGCTCGGGGCCTTTTGCACAGTTTTCTTGATTTACTTTCCTTTTGCCCACCTGTGTAAAGAGCAGCAAAACTCTTCCTCTCTGGGAAAATGCTCCTCTGCCGGGAGGTTTCCTGGCGAGGACCTGCCTGGCCCCACCAGGCTCAGCAGAGACGCCAGCGTGTGCCACCGGGTCCCCTCCGGAGCCCCAGCCAAGGGGGGATGCTCTGCCTGATGTGTTGGGATTTACACCCCGGTGGGAGCATTCATGGCGTTAAGGCCCCCGGTGCTCGGGGGCCGACGGGTTTAAGGGACCCGGCCGAAGCGGCTCGTTGCAAGGACTGTTCAAACACCTGCTCCGACCCCCGGGGATGCGTCTCGTTAATTAACGCTAACCGAGAGCGCTCCAGCGGGACGCTTCCTCCTGCTGTGGGGCTTGAAGAAACCCTGGAGGGTTTCTAGGGGTTACAGGGACTGGGGATTCCCGGAGAAGGTTTTCCAAACCCTACCTTTGCCCGTTGCTTTCCTGCCACAAAATCTGGATGAAACGGGAAAACAGAGAAGAAGCGTGACTATAAATACTGTTTACATTCGTACCGTAAAGACCTGAATGATTTATGATTTCGTTGCATATTCAGAGACCTTTAAAACCTGATATTTAACCCTGAGAACATATCTGCAGATGCTTTGTTTTGGCTACGCAAACAAATCTTTAAGACATAATTGCACTTTCTCTGTATGTAACAAAAAATAATCCATAAAGCTTATTCAAATATTCAAAAGAAAGGTGCTACTTTAAGACATTGGAGATTTTTGTTCACAAAACCTTGTCTTTTCTGTAATTATTCTTAATGTTATTTCACTTGGCTCATCTGTCACTGGCTACTTGGCTGCACTCTGGAAGAGTAATATACAAGAAAATCTCTTCATTGTGAAATAACATTAATAAATAATTACTTTAAGTAAAAGGACAGCCATACTCATTTGTTAATGTCTGAAAAACATCGTTACCGTGATGACATCATTTCAGAACTAGAATGTTTCTCTTTCACCAACAACAGATTTCACATTTAATTCTCATAAGAAAAAAAAATATTAAACTCTTTGCAAGTGCAGTGAGCTGTAACGAGGATCAGCAAGAGATCCCGCTTCAAAAGTTAAGGTGTCTACTTGAAATACCTGAAATTAGCTCAATATCTAAGATCTATTGATCTGTATATGGAAGAGCTCTTGAAAAGGAGATACAAATGAAGTCTTTTCAGGCTGGGCGAGAGATGGAAGCCTCCTCCTGTTATACCAGCGACTCTTTCACAACGCGTTCCCTATCACACGCCTTTGCTTCACCCGGAGCGTCTCGTGTCTCTGAGCTGGGAATGGGTACAAGACCAATGGCAGGGGCTGTCTCCACATCTGTCCCACTGTTCCCATACATCTCGTGCATTTTGGTGGCGATCAGACCTTCCTTCTCGGGTGCATCCTCCCGCAGGGCATCCTCATCCTTACTGTGCCTGTACATGTAGGATGCCTGCTTCACCGAGCGCCTCAGGAGGTACCTCCGGAAAGCCCTCTGGATTTTTGTAGCACAGACTTCCTCGTGTTTCCTTTTCAGAGTGGTGGTGATGGGTTCATAGGAAACCTTCGAGGGGTTTGCAGCCATGAACTTCTCCTCCATGGTGGCCTTCAAGGCGTCCATCTCTCCCGAGTCTCCCAGCACTTCCTTAGTCAGGGCAAAGAGGATATCCAGACAGTGGATTTTATCCCCAGCAACCATGGGTAGATCCATGGTGATTAGCTTGATCTTGTTCGGCTTGGGAATTTTGAGTGGCTCCTGTAAGGTGTCCACAAAGTCAGACAAGGTGCTGTACGCAATGAACTGGGTGGCATCTGGGTCAAACTTCTCCCAGGTTTCATAAAACATTTCAAAATCGTCTTCACAGAGGGGTTCGCTGCTCTCCTCCGTGGCCACGTTGAAGTTCTCCAGGATGATGGCGATGTACATGTTCACCACGATGAGAAAGGAAATGATGATGTAGCTGCAGAAGAAGAAGATGCCGATGGATGGGTTGCCACAGTCCCCTTTTACTGAACTGCCAGGGTTTTCCAGGTCAGGGTCGCAGTCGGGGGGACCGCTGTTCAGGATCGGGCTGAGGAGGCCATCCCATCCAGCCGACGTGGTGATCTGGAAGAGGCAGATGATGCTGTTCCCAAAAGTTTCAAAGTTGAAGATGTCATCGATCCCCGCCTCCTTCTTTACGTAGGCGAAGTTGGACATCCCGAAGATGGAGTAGATGAACATGACGAGGAAAAGCAGGAGGCCAATGTTGAACAGGGCAGGCAGGGACATCATCAGAGCAAAGAGGAGAGTCCGGATGCCTTTCGCCCCTCGGATCAGCCGGAGGACACGGCCAATCCTTGCCAACCTGATCACCCTGAAGAGGGTGGGTGATACGAAGTACTTCTCTATGATGTCTGAGAGGACGATACCTGTGAAGGGAGGAAGAAGAGGTGAGTTTGCCATGCTCTGCAGCCAACACAGGGAGGTGAGGTGGAGCTACTCTGCTCCACCTGCCAGAGTTGGGCAGATACAGGGAGATGAGCCACCCCCGATGGCACACAGCTCTTTGCTCCTCTGGAGGCGAAGGGAACATATGAAAAAATAAACTCTGAGCACGGACCGAAAGGTTGAATGCTGGCTGCTCTGTTTCA
Organism: Micrastur ruficollis; assembly: GCA_034782655.1. Classification (NCBI taxonomy): domain Eukaryota; kingdom Metazoa; phylum Chordata; class Aves; order Falconiformes; family Falconidae; genus Micrastur; species Micrastur ruficollis. The sequence continues at coordinate 2,323,583 of JAVKKW010000043.1, read as the reverse complement.
GCAGTGCAGCCAGGCAACATGGAAACAAGGGGAACCCAGCACCAAGGAAGAGTGAGACACATCCCCAGCCCCTCACCCAGCCTGGTGGCTTGGGGTGGCCTCACATCCGTCTTGTCTCAGGGTCCTGTTGGCTTGGCCCTGCTCAAAGGGTGGGTGTAAGGGGGTGGCCAATGACAGCTTGGTGGCTGTGGATCGGCTAGACCACTTCCACTCTTCATTATCCAGTAGGACACCTGAGGGACCAGTGGAACCAGCAGGACTCACCTAAGATGGAGAGGATGACCACCACAAAGTCAAAGATGTTCCAGCCAATAGTGAAGTAGTAGTAACGCAAGGCGAGCATTTTGAGCACGCATTCTCCGGTGAAGATGACTATGAAGACCAGGTTTATCATGTAGAGGACAGATGTTTTGAGTTCACTTTGATCATCTGTTTCGACCATCATGGTCACCATATTAAGGCAAATCAGGATCATGATGGTTATGTCAAACACTTGCTTGGTAACAAAGTCAAACACCATCCCTTGAAACTTGTTCTGCCGTAAGGGTCACGCGGGTGATGACGGAGAACCAGAGGTGAGGTGGGAACACGGGACAGACACACACAAAACACAGCAGAAAGAGAAGGAGGAACGGTATTTAAGAGAGTGTGGGAAACCTCAGGGTTGTGGCCAGTAGAGGTGTCATGGCCCCAAAAAATCCTATGGGAGGAGGATACCCAGCACCTTGCAGGATGAAGCCCATCTGGTAACACCACAGCCAGGAGGGGTGGGCACAGGGGACAGTTGCTTTCGAATTATATCCGCAGCTAATGCATCGGGGCAAAAGTAAACACACGGAAAAGGCCTCACCTGAGCAGGGCTATCAAAACCAAACCCAAGTCACAACTGCCTCTGTACTGGCTGGACCAGCGTCCCTTCTAGGAGCGCTGGGAGCGGAGCTTTCCCCGAGTCTAACTCCCTTTGGGAGAGGAGCTGGGAGAAAACCCTAATCCCTGCAGAAGGAACCCCCTTGCCCTTGCCAGCAGAGCCAGGGCTGAGGAGCAGACCCAAAGAATTGAACCTCTTCTGAAGCCCCAGCTCTTAGCCAGGTCCTGTCTGAAGAGCAGCAATGGGGAGCCAGGATTTGGCTCCTTGCCCTGGCAAATGGTCTTCCCTAGGCCCCTCTCATCCACTTTGGGACAGCTGGTCCCCACCATCACGGCAATTAACCCGACATACCGATGGCCTGGGGATGGGCTTCTGGGGTTTCTTGGAGCCGAGCTTCTTCATGGCATTATAGTATTTCTTCTGCTCTTCTGTCATGAAGATGTCTTTGCCTCCAAAGTATAAAGGGAATCACAGCTGTTAGCCTTGGGAACTTGCCTCCTCCTACCAAGCATGGTGGCCCTGGTCCCCTCACCCCACGACCGTACTGGTCCTCCCCATCCTGGAGCAGCACCCCAGGAGGCAACAGTGGCCCCAGCACCCAGAAAATACTTATCTTTTTCTTCTGCTGGTTGAAGTTGTCGATGATGACGCCGATGAAAAGGTTCAGTGTGAAGAAGGCACCGAAGATGATGAAGATGACGAAGTAGATGTACATGTAGAGGTTGATCTCATACACTGGCTGCTCTTCAATCTGACCAGGAGAGATGGGAAACATGAGACTAACCTCCTCCGGAAAGCGTGTCCCCAGGCCCCCAGAGAAGGGATCACTGTATCTGGACAGAGCCACGGGGTGCCTACTCCAAAACTTTGGCAGATGCTGTGCCGGTCAAGTGGTCCCCGTGGGAGCCGCCATGGGAAGGGACATCCATGTGACACCAGCTGAGGGATGGGATGTGCTAACCCCCCATCCCACGGCACGGGCTGGGGAATAGGAAAGGATGCCCAGGTGCAGTGATATCAATGAGCAAATGAGTTTCTTCACAATAGTCAGCTTTCTGAGGGCTGAAACGTAGCCAAGAGGGGAAAGAAAAAGTCATTTAATTTGCACCACGCCAGCACACGGGGGTGGCACAGCCTGCCAGCCTCGGAAAACACTCCTCATCTCAAGGGGCGTCACTTAATACTGCCCTACGTTTGACTGGAGACATCCCAAGGTGTTGCAACTGCCTTCCCCCATTTTGCGGGAAGCTCTTGGCAGGAGGGAGCGGATTTTCTCCCCAGACAGCTCTGCCCCAGGCGCTCGGGGAGGCAGGAGCCCAAGTCATTTTCAGAGGGGGCTGGAAGTGGCTCCTCTGCTGAGTGCCGGCAGCTGTGGCCGGGGCCAGCGCAGCAGCTGTTTCTAATGCTAAAAAAGGCGATGAAAACAATACCTTTAGGCCCGTGGGTGTGCGGGCCTGACCCCCCCAGCGGGGCACGGGCAACTTTGCTTGGTTAGAGAAAAGTAGGAAGTCCCTCCTGCTGCGCCGGCTCATGGCAGCGCGTGTGCACATGGGCTGGTGTGGGGATGCTCTTTGGGATGGAGCGCAGTAGAAACAGTCTCTGGATGAAACTCTTCAAAACACTTTTTTTTTTTTTTTTTTTTTGTCTTTTTAACCGAAAGGTTAAATGCTGGTTGCTCTGTTTTAACCCATTTATTGCTCAAGGCAAGCCAGGCACTTTCTCCAGGACGGGATAAGCTCTCCCAGCTGGAGGGGCACATGGAGGGCATCATCTCACAGCAGGGTGAAGGATGAGCCCTCTGGGCTCTACCTGCAGGGGCAGAGTGGGGATTTTGTCCCATGAAGCTGAAGCTGAGAGGAGTGGGCTCAGCCCCAGCTGTAGCCCTGGTGGGAGCCCAGTGTAGGGGCCAGGCTGCAGCTGGGATGCAGGTGACGGTGACACAGGTGGCACAGGGACACAACCGGCTGCCCTTTGTGAGGCTGCACACCTCAGCCGGGGGGACGTTTCTGGGGGTTTCTCCACCCTTTAGCCCATAGCTGAAGCCATGGGTGGGATGCAGGCAGCCCCCAGCACCAACAGGCAGAGCCAGAGGGGATGCTGCAGCCGGGGGGTCCATCCCCAGCCCGCGCTGAGCTGCGCCTCAGCCCCAGGACTCTGCTCCCAGTCTGCCAGTGGGAACCAGCCCGGTGGGATGAGTGATGCCCGGTGCCAGTTGTGAGACACCCCTGCTTGTCCCCTCACCTCACGCGAGTCCACAGCAGCATACATGATATCCATCCAGCCTTTGAAGGTTGCCTGCGGGAACAGCGGAGAACAACAGATTCGCTGGGAGGTATTTGGGGCTAGGGAGGGAGGGGAGGGCGGTGGGTGCGTTTGGGGTTTAGCTCTGAGTCCGCCTGCTCAGCCCAGAGTTACAGCTTCTCTGTGGGAACAGCAGGAGAGGGACCATGAGTGGAATCCGCAAGAAAAATGCCCCGATACAGAAATACCGAGATTTGCGCAGGTGCGCCCATGTGCACGTGCACGGACCATTCTGGAGCCGAGGCTACCAGTGACTTCCCAAAACAGCACTGCACACCAGGCTGCGAAAAGAAGCAATTGACTTTTCTCCCCCAAACCAAAGTACATTTTCCCAACGGCAGAGCCGTGCCAGGACCAGCTGCCTCCCTCCCGCTCCCAAACTGTGCCACCTCCATCGCCCTGGCTTCTGTATCGCGGCTGGATTCCGACCCTGGCGGGGCGGGGGGCTACCCTGCACCTCTTACAGGCTTTTGCTGCTGCTTTGTTAAACAAAAAGCCTGAACATCTTGTTTCCTGAATCTGATGGAACAACAAACCTGAAGAGGAAGCTGAATTTATAGCTGGTTAATCAGCTTGGGTTATGTTCCAATTCTGCAACCGCCGGTTCCCCTGGATCCCATAGGAATAACCCCAGCCCACCCACTAACGGAGCCCACACCTAGATTTTTATTAAAATTGTGGTGAGCAGTTCCCCTTCTGCTTGCCTGGCTCAGCTGCAACGGGTTCGGTGGAAGCACGGCTGCGTTCGCCCACTGCCCTGCAGCAGACGCATGAACTCTTTTTCCAGTCGTCATCTTCCCCATGCAAAACTCTTGCAGCCTACGACTACAGCACGCCAAGCTCTTCACATGGGTGGGGGGAAAAGAGTGCCTGCACTCCTCGCTCCTGCACCCCGTGCTGGGCAGGGGGCTTCTCCAGGCTTGGTGCTACCTACGCTCATCTTAGCGGTTCCCTGGTGACGCTTATTTTTCCCTCCCGTCTTCTGCCCTTTCCTCCGTGGCTCCACAGGTTTTTTTTTTTTTTTGGTGTTAAATACCAATTTTGGAGCTAAGAAGCAGCTAAGAGGCCCTGTCTGGCCATCAGGGCAGCATCTCGCTTCAGCCCTGACGCTAATCATGATGCCCTGCTATGGCAACGCGCATCTCGGAGGGATGGCAGCTGCTTTCATTACGTACCACCTGCAGCAAGGAGAGGTATCCCAAGCCCACGTTGTCGAAATTGACCTTGACGTTGACCCATCTGACCTCGTTGGTGTAGAGGAGGGCCATGCAGTCGCTCTTGTTGTTCACCACGCTGATGTCGAAGAGGTCCCCTGTGGTGGTGTTGACGCATCGGTAGTACTTCCCTGCGAAGAGGTTCACCCCCATGATGCTGAATATCAGCCAGAAGATGAGACAGACCAGCAGGACGTTCATGATGGAGGGGATGGCACCCAGCAAGGCGTTCACCACCACCTGCAAAGGGAGAAAAGGCCTTGGAGGACCTGGTTAGGGAACCAGGCTAGTAAAAATGTGGACCTTTAGGTCCCTGTGCTCCAGCCTTATCCCCACCACCACCACCAGATGGGCTCAGAGTGGACCAAAGGTACCATAGCATTGATCCCACTGATCTGGAGGCCCCTGTAAACTAACTGGGATGGGTCCCTGATGTGGGCGACTGCTGAACGGTGCCACGTTGCATGACTGTGTCAGAGCCAGCAGCACACGGGGGAGGCACCTACCCTCATGCCTTCAAATCTGGAGAGGGCACGCAGTGGTCTCAGAGCCCTCAGTGTCCGCAGGGACTTGATGGCTCCCAGCTCGGAGTATCCCAGCCAGTTCGCTGTCAGGCTGATAATGGAAACCTGGAAGAGCAGCCCAAGGGATTAGCAACCTCCCAGATGGAAACACAACTGAACAACGTCCCTGCAGCTCCTGCCCTTCCCTCTCTCCCCAGCACTCTCACAGGCTGGTGGTCATTGTCTTGTCTTGGGACACAGGGACTGGCACCAAGTCCTTGGGTCCCTGGTGACCAGCTAACCTGGAGGATGTCCCTGCCTCTTCAGTATGAGGGTGAAGGTGATGGGGGACACAGAAATACTGCACAGGAGGAGTGACCTGCTCTGTCACAGAGCATTTGGAAGACCCTATGTCCCTTCACATCTCTACTGGGGTCTGGTAGAACAGCATGGGCTTGTTCTTGCCCAGACCGTAAAACAGAAAGGGTCTGAAAGGGTTTCTGCAACCAGGGAAAGAAGTGGCCCTTCCTGTGGAGGACCGTTATTTTAAGCAATGGTCTAAGCCCTCATTCCACAGCCACCCCATTGTCCTTTAAAATACAACACAGGTTCGTTTCCAACAGCCCGCTACAGTCCCCTAGTGCTCCTAAATCCCTTGGCCAACTATAGCTCTAGAGGTGCTCACCAGACAATACTTACATCGACGATGAGGAAATCCAGCCAGCACCACGCGTTGGTGAAGTACACCTTGAAGCCGTAGGCCACCCACTTGAGCAACATCTCAATGACAAAGATGTACGAGAAGACCTTGTCAGCATACTCCAGGATGGTGCGTATCACCTTTCGTTGTTCGATGTAGATGTCCTCAAAAGCCTGGAAGAGGTGTGGAGCTACGTGACAGTCATTCTTCCATTAGACCCACTGCAGCCACATCCACACCCGCATTGTCCCCGCTTTCCTAGGGCTTGGGGCAGCTTGGAAAGTCGAGAGCCTAACGATGGGTGGCATTTACTGATGCACCTGGTCAACTTGGGGTCTAACTGTTGTATGCAAGTTCTTGTTGGCTACGTAGAGTGGTGTTTGTCCCGAAGAAAAGCTTCACTGAAGCACACGTCCAGCTGCACCGAATTCCCACCAGTCTGAGCACGAGGCAAGAGCCAGGACACCACCCTGCACCTTTGGATGCCTTGGTAGTTTTGCAAATGTTCTTAGGAGTCTGGGTTACTGCTGTGTCTGCATGGCATGTAAAATATAAGCAATCCGAGGTACGGGTATGGTGGCCAGGTGTTGCACAGCTGTTTTAGCACAGCTTTCAATTCCGGCACTAGCTGCAACCTCAGACATCCCCAAACTGCACTTCAGAGCGTGATGCAGACATGTCGTAAAGCACGTCTGAAAACCAGTTCAGTCCCTCTATTCCCCTTCCCTCTTCTTTACCTCCACACTTGCAGAGAAGCTGGCCTCCCCGCTAGCTCTGTGTACCTACAGGTGCAGCCGAGTTATATCCAGCACAAATAAGTTCTCAGAGAGGTTCAACAGGCCGACACACAGCTAACGAGGCTGATTTAAATGGACGCCCAGGTTCTGAGAGGGTACACCAGTCAGCGGCTGGAAGCGCCGAACAGCAAAATAATCACCATGAATTATGTGTAAAGCGCCTCCTGACAGCCAGTGGTGGAGGCAGTGAAATGAGGAACCATCCACAGAAAGCCGGATAGATGGTGGAGATAGTTCACGGCTGACGTTAAGAGCTGGAGGCTGTGGGCACTTGCATCCCCTTGAGCCCATGGACCACAGCCCCGATGGGTGCTGGGGAGGTTTGTACAGGGGTGGCTGTGCCAACGCAGGGCTCTTGGAGGGCAGGGGGAGGACATTTAGATCCCCTTGCAAGGCTGTACATTGGGCAGACCTGAGCCAAATGGGGTTTTAAATCAAACATCTGCCCACAGCTGTATTATTTTGCACAGGAGACCACCAGGCGATGCCCAGAGCCTCCAGCGCCGCTGCCTGGGCCCTGCCCGTGTTCCTGGGCTCCCACCAAGCTGGGGAGCTGCTGCAGAGCAAAGGGGACAGGGCGAAAGGTGGGACCTACCAGCGCCCCACTGCTGAGGAGGATCATGAAGACGATGAAGGTCTCGAACCAGTCGTGCTCCACAATTCGGAAGCAGGTTTTCCGGATGTTCCACCATATCCTCCCTTTGTCGCTGGTGATGTCCACGTACAGGCAGGGAAACCTCTTCACGCAGCCTGTGGATGGGACAAAGAGCCGTGGGTTACCTCCTGGCCAGGGTGTTTCCACCAACGAGATGCTATTCATAGTTTTATTGTCCTTTGAAGTCCTCCCGGGTGGAGGCTGGAGCAGGATCCTGCTGGGCTTGGGGGTGGCCATGCAAGAGGGGACCCCCATGGGGACCAACTCCTGGTGCTACCGGAGGATTCGGAGTTTGGGCTGAGCTCAGTGAGCCTGGGGGCTGTTACGCTGCAAGAATCGGTTGGCAATGGCCCTTCCATATCCCCCGCCCCTCTCCACAGGGTCTCCTGCCCTGCTCGGTCCCTCACCCTCGGTGAAGCACTCCTCAGGCTCGTTGCTCTCCTCAGCCTCTTCCGCCACCTCCTCCTCCACCGGCAGCGGGGGCTTGTAATCCACGGTGCTGCACAAGGACGATGCGTTGTCGCTGGAGAGGGGATTCTGCAAAGGGAGAAGAGGATTCAGGCTGGGCTGCCCCGCAGGAGGGATGCCTCTGGGCTTGGGATGCCTTTGGCCATCCTCCAGCTGCTCCTGCCCCACAGAGAGCCGGCTGGTAGGACCCCCCTTGCTTGGAAGCTGCTCTTCTATGGAAACACAGCCCAGAGTGAAGCTGTTGAATTATCCAGGGGCCACAAACCTTGGAGGATCGTTGGGCACTTGGGCTTGCACGAGCTTTGCTTTTCATCCAGGTTCAGAGGAGCAAGAGGTCCCCTGACCCCAGCCTTCCTCCCAGCACAGCAAGTCCATCTCCCACCCACTTGTACCATCATCTCAGGCTGGTTTTCTCACCTCCTCCTCCTCCTCCTCCGCACACCCCCATCCAAGAAACGCTCTGCCAAACACCCTTTGGTACAACGAGACCTGCAGAAACCTCAGCAGCCACCACGGTGCTTCTCTCGAATCCTGCTGGCTCAGCTTGTGCCGAAGGGCTTCTAGGCTGAGGTTCACCCAAGTTCAAAACCTGCATCCCAAATATCTCTCGCCAGCTCCGTCCTGCTCCACAGCTCAGCTTGGCTGGCTTCCCAGACACCACTCAGCAAGGCCCAGAGGGGCTGATAACAAGAGAAAACCTTGGCAAGCCCCTGGGATTTTTTTTTTTTCCCCCTCCATTTTTTTTCTTTGGCTTTCTGGGAAGACCTGCAGCACTTGAGGAAAGAGCAGATCCCCGGAGCTGCCTGTCCTACCTGGGAGCGGCCAGGAACCAGATGGGCATCTCCAACACAGGGTGGCGGGTGGTGTTGGCTTCCTTGGGAAGGGGATAATCCTCCCCCAAGGCTGCTAGTGCTTTCAGGAGCACATAAAGGAGCTGCTCCATCCTCCAGCAAGCCAGGGGAGACCCCCGGGGGTAATTGGAGGCACCACCATTGCTTGCAGCTTCAGGGGCCACAGCCACACCTCTGTGAGAAGCCATGGCTTTGGGGGACCCTTGCAGCCAGGCTCCTGCGTGCTGGGGACATGCAGGACATTGCCTTGAGGAGCAGGACACGGCAGTAGGGGTGGCAGGAGCTGTCAGCTGGTGGCTCTGTAGGAGCAGCGGGGCCACCCTCCACCGGGGCTGGGGCAGGGAGAGGAGGGACAGGGGGATTAGGAGGCCTCAGCAGGGAGCCAGGCAAGCTGTGACCCCAGGGAAGGACACAGAGGAACTATCTGCCTCCAGGACAAGTCTCACAAAGGCATGAGGTGGGGACGAACCAGCGCAGCCACCCCAGAGATGGGGAGAAAGGTGCCCAGGAGGCACTTGGCAGGCTCGTGTAACCTGGGAGCTCTGCGTGCTGGTGCTCAGGGCAGGTCCTTTTGGATGGGGACAGGGATAACTCTGCTGCTCCCACTGCATGGTCCCCCAAACCCCATCCCTGAGGGTTTCCAACCCTCCCCTCTCCCCCACCATGCCTGCAACCGGTAGGTTCACAGGGCAAATTCCATCTCATGCCTGGTACAGCACCTCCAGCCTGGCTGGGTGCTTCCACCCAAATCCGGGGCTTCCCCGGCCCTTGCCAGCACCGAGCACTGGCATTCGGGTGCTGCGCACCCAGACTCACCCTGCCACCCCCATCATTCACAGCACTTGACAATAGTCCTGTGACGCACCACAGCCCAGAGCATCTCAGGAGACATCGCCCTGCCCAGTGGGATGGGAATCCGAGGCAAAAAGCCCCCTGGAAAAGCCCCGAGCCACAGCACTAACGCTGCACAGCCGCACACCCACCCTGCTGTCCCTGTCACCTCCTCGCTGCTTTGCGGTGCAAAAGATAAATCTACTACAAGACGCAAAAATTGCTCCAGGAGGGCAGCCGCTTCGCTGCCAGCATCCTGCCGCTACCATTTCACCATGAAAAATTGGAAGCCTGGGAAAGGAGCTGCTCTGGAAGGGGGAGAGCATTTATCAGCATTTTCTGAGCAGCCCACCCGGAGAAACCCCCCCAGTTTGCAGCCGTCACCCGTGTCTGTGGTGCGAGGCAGTGTGCTGGGCTTTGGCTCCATCTGGAGCTAATCCCCGGCATATGAGCGCACCCAGCTAGCAGCGATCTTTCCCGAGGACCAGCTCAAGGCTCCCGCCAATTAGCACTTGATTTCTAATTATCATTTCACATGACTGCCAGCCTATTGCTCACCCTGCCTGTTCGGGCAAGGGCTGGGTTCTTCATGCACACCCCTGGCTTGCACCTTGGTCAATGTTTGACCGAATTTAGCCAACAGAACCAGCAGCAATGATGGGGTGAACTGGTATTTAGTGGTTGAGAAATGCTGTTTGCCCCCTGCACCTGCTGAGCAGCCAGGGATGGCTCTCAAAATGCAACCTCCATGCAGGGCACTGGAGCAGGTGCTGCTAGATGGCAGCTGGACACCGTCCCCAGACGCCGGAGCCGCGTACGATAGCTGCACACCGAGGTTTTCCCCCAGTTGCTGGGAGGCACATCATGGTGGTGGGGAACTGAGATCCGTGGGGACCCCACAGACCAGGCTTGGATGTGTCCCGCCACGGCGGCCAGGTTGCCATTAGCATCGCCTCTGTGCAGCGCGACAGTGTGCTATGGCATGGGCTGGATGTACTGGGGATTGGTGCTACGGGACTGGATTTGTAGTAGGAAAAATTGGGGGGAAAATGCCAACTATCAGCCTTCCTGCTGGCAACACTAAAGGGAATGACAACAGGAACTTCCCTCGCCCATTCCCTTGACCAAGGTGCTCCAGGCAAGTTTGTCCCTTCTGCGCACAGCTTAGCAGCATGTTTGCAATGGGTCACAGTCAGCCACCACCTTCCCTGCTGTCTTCCTCCTGCAGCCCCAACTGCTGAAAACACCCTGTTTTCCCAGCTAAAAAAAAAAAAAAAAAAAAAATTAAAAAAATGAGGATTGTCCCCTCTTCTGGCACAGTGCCCCGAGCAAAGCCAAGTCCCCGTCACTGCACAGAGCTGCAAGGAGCCTGCACAGGGGGAGGGAGGTGGATGGCTGGGGGATTTTGGGAGCCCTGGTTAATTTTCCAGCCCTGCGCTGGGCTCCCCGTGCAATGACAGCCAGGCACTCAGCAGCAGTTGTGCTCGCACCCAAGCAGCACCACACTGCCTCCTGCCCCAGCACACCGCCCCGAGCCAGGCTAGCTGGGACAGAGCTTCCCAGAGGCTCCTCAGCTCCTGGGCGGACACCGTTGCCACCAATAGTCATGATGAACCCCTGGGTCAGAGCTGTTCCATTATTCATAGAAAACCCCTTTCCAGACTGGTCCAGTTGCTCCTCTCCACCGCAGCATCCCCACTGCCCTGCGTTCCCCCAGGACCTCAGTGCGACCCCATTGCCACGGTGGTTTCCCACCAGATTATCGCCCTCCTTTCTCTGTCCACTTGGGTCTTCCCGAGTTTCTTGTCTTGCACCTCCCTCCATCCTCCCAGAGCACTAAGACGATCCACGTCCCACGAACACTGACAGTCCTCTCTGGGCTTTGACACTGCAATGCCGACATCAGCTGTCTCTCCAGCTTTGGATCCAAAATTCATTGCTTCACGTTCACTTGCGCTAAGCTCCTCCATCTGGTTTCATACCCTTCCCGATGATGCTTTCTGAGGCATTAGCAGTGGATCCAATGTTAGTCCCATCAGCAGATTTCCTGGCATCAAATTCCTCCTGCACATCTTTAACCCCAAACTGAGTGCTTCGACCCGTGCGCCAACCCTGTGGTGCAGCGGAGCCCTCCGGCATTAGCCATAACCCCCCCCCCTGACCCAACCCAAGCCAAACCCGGCTGGGACACCCCCCCCCCCCCCCACCTCCAGCTTACACTGGGAAGTGCCAGGTTGAAAAACCCCAAGTTTGGCCCATGCCACATATTGTGGAAAAGCTAAAAATAACCCAAACCAGCATCATTCTTTGGGCAGTACAGCAAGAACGGGTCAGTCCTGGGTTTTGGGTTGAAACCCTTCCACCCACCTTTCTTACCTTGGTGTCTTCAGTGTCAGACTGGGTGCTCGTCTCCTCGTAGAGGTCAGACTCCTCCGAGGCAATGGGGACTTGCACTGTCAGGTTAGGGTTGTTAATGAAATTCATGTGGTCCAGTTCATCCATGAAAAAATGCTCTTTGCCAGTGACTCCATCCAGGTACTCCGACTTGGGCTCCTGGCCAGTGTCCACGTGGTTTAGCACAGAGTTGTCCCTCTTATTGGGCTCTTGCTCTTCCTCTGGGGCCACCTTCTTCCCCTTCCACAGCCTGTGGAGCAGCGTGAAGACAGAGGTCTTTACAAAGTCGATCCCCTTGGTGATCCTGCCAATAGCGATCTGCAAATTGTTCATCTCTCCATCGTCATCAGACGCCGCCAGGCTGTCGGCGCTGAAGGAGCTCAGCAGCAAAGCTAAGAACAGGTTCAGCACCTGGAGGGGACAAAAGCAAATACCAGCGCTGACATCCAGCACCAACACCGACCCCACAGGCTGGAGTGGCGGGGACCAGTCATGGCCGTGAAGAAGACCCCTTCATTGAGCATGTCATGGGATTCTGTCCTCCCATTGCCCAGCTCTGCTGGCATCTGCAGAGATGCCAACCCTATCTCCTGGAGGACATGGACATGGTGGTCCTCACGCCTCCCTGGGCTCCGATGCCCTCAGTGTCACCCCCAGCTGCTTGGGTCCTGCAGGGGAGGTGGTTATAACATGCTGATCTGTTTGCAAGTGATACCAGTCATCGCTTCAGCCCCTCTCAAACCACCTCCTCTGTGAGTCCACCAGCATGTCCCCCCCCTTCACTCTCTTGGAGCTCTTGGCCTGGCTGAGCATCCCACAGGGATGCAACTCAGCTCTGTCCCTTCTCTTCCTAGGGAGAAACCTCCTGCTTATTGTCCTCCTGGCTGCAACTCTTCTTCTCCTCTTTGCTGGCTCTGGCAACTCAGAAGCCCAGCAAGCTCCTGAGGGTCCCCAACGCCCTGGAGCCACATAGGAGCCTGAGCCACAGCTGTACCCTCATTTCTTTCTACCAGAGACTGCTCTGCTCCATGGAAAGTGGGATTTCATCTCAGCACAAGTCAGCTCATGGGATGCAAATGCTCTGTCTAGCTCCAAGCATGGGCTCTCCCCTGCTTCCCCCAGATCTCTACTACTTCACCATGCCCAAAACATGTCCGGACCCCAGCACAGCCTCGCCTGGCACAGGTGGACACTGCATGCCAGAAACCTGGAGCAGCTCATGAGAAGAGGAGCGGGACAGGCTCTGCCTGGGGTACGGGAGCACTGGCAGCACCCGGACACGCACTCGCTGCGCGGAGCGGCCGATGGGCCAAGCCCACAGCTGTTGATGTTTGTGCCTTTTTGCGCCAGCACTATCTGAGAAGGGAATTAGCTGCTATTCAAGGTCACTGCTGTTTTCACATGGCTCATACCATATGACTTAAATCGCATCTTTAAATAAATCCCTACTATCCCATCAGTTTAATACTTACGTTAAGTACCAATTACAACTAATAGTTGCTGTTGGCTCTGACTTTTTTGGACAGGAGTCCATTCCCTTGTCACCCGACAGACTTCCTCCCTTTTCCCTTAATAACCCCAAAGGAAATGCTCTAAGTGTCATTAACAGCAAAGGACGACCAGCCGTCGCCTTATTGCTCTGCAGGGGAAGTGGGGAGAAACACACACCTCCCTGCAACTGAGATGCTTGGGAGGCTGTGCAGGACAGGCTCCAGGACTCAGAAATAGCTGAGACACAGCCAGGAGAGCCTGGCAGAGAGGATGAAGGGGGCAGAGATGGCTCCGTAGGTGGTCGTGTGCCATGTTTCTCTACTTAGCTTTAAATGACCCCCCTGCAGCAGCACAGAGCACAGCAGGAGCTGCAAAGCCTGCCCTGAAGACTGGGGTGCAATCTCCGGGAGGACTATACCTCCAGGAGAGCTGCCCCTGACCCCACCAGCTGAAAATTGTGCTGCCCCCATGTCTTCTCCAGGAGAGTCTCCTGGAGGAGTGGATGGGCTGTCCTACTCCAAAAACTGGCCCCAGAAGAGAAAAGGTTTCCAGAGCCCATTTTGGGGAGGGTCTCCAGGGAGCCTCAGCTGCCATTCCCAATCTCTAAGCTCCTGCGTTCTCTGCAGACTGTTCTGGAGATGCTCCTGCTGCTTACAGGTGATTTTCAGCCTGGTTCAGCATTGCAATACAAATGAACGGGTTCCCCCTCGAAAGGCAGCCTTACAAACCGTTGCTGACTGCCGGGTGATGGGCAGCCTGGGGGGACACTGGGCTGCTCCCCACCACCAGGCGATGCATGCCCACCTGCCCTGCACAGACCCCAGGACACCCCAGGGTGAGGTCTGCAACCAGCATGGCTCTCCATGCTGCCGTGGGGGCCACTTCAAAGCCCCAAATACCTGGCATGAGCCAAGGAACACAAGCAGCACCCAAATCCCAACTTTCTGCCCTTGAGGTGGGATGCTCCAAGCTGACCCGAGCCATGGGGTGGTCTGGGTTTCTCCCCAGGGCTGCTTTCACCCCTCTGGAGGGCTGTGCCAGCCCGGGGCTGGAGCAGGCATGGTGGTGGGGAGGAGGTGTCAGCAGCTCCCTGGGCAGATAGTTTTTCAAAGCAAATTCCAAAGGGGTTACACAACCCCGGCAAGTAATAGGAGCGATTCGGCAAGCCGCCGCGCTTCCCTCCCCTGCCTTGCTCCTTAAGAAGGGAGAGCAGGGCCCACGCAGGCTGGAAAACAAGCTTCAAAGCCGCCAGTGAGAGGGTTACCAAGTTTAGAAAGGATTTCACGCTCGCCTGGAACTTGCAAACCTGCAGCGCAGGCAGCAAGCGGCTTGGGTTAGCAGGGAGGGCAATGGGCAGCAAGGGAGGGTGATGGTGACCAGGACCTGGGGGAAGGACCCCCCAGTGCTGCAGAGGGGTCGTGCATCGCCGGGATGCCACCTGCACCGCCGTGAGGATTGGGGATGCTGGGGATCTGCAAAAGCCTTAGCGGGGGGCGTCTGCTCCCAAAAGCAGCCAGGAGCAAAGGGCCAGCCCTGGGGTGAGCGGAACGTACCCCTGCCTCCATCCCTCATCGCAGGAGGGCGGGCAGCAGGGGAGGAGAGCCTGAAAAGCCATGTGGAGAAGAAAGGGCAGCTTGAAGATGAGCTCTCTTTTGTCCCAGAGTTGCTCCTGCAGCTGCCTAAAGCCCGTCATTAAGTTCTCCATGCCTTGGTTTCCCCTTCTGTTCCTGATCTAGTTTCAGCTGAAGGTCCCTCAGAAACTGCTTCTTACCCTGCTGTACCCGAAGCTGAGCACACAGCACATCCCCACCGGGTCTACAGGAGGGAGGTCGAGCCCTTTGCCCGCGCTCCTGTACAGCTCCAGCACAGCCCTGCCTACAAGCACAGCCCTGTAGATGAGCTGAGCTGGACAACATCGGCCAGAGAGTGAGGGGCAGAGGTGTCCCACCCCCCAGCACCCTCTGTCCTTGCCCCCAACCTTTCTTTGAGGGACCACCCCAGGTCCAAGACTCACCACGAGGTTTCCGATGACCATGACCATCATGAAGACGATGAGGCACATGGTCTGGCCAGCCACCTCCATGCAGTCCCACATGGTCTCGATCCACTCCCCACAGAGGATGCGGAAGACGATGAGGAAGGAGTGGAAGAAGTCGTTCATGTGCCAGCGGGGCAGCGTGCAGTCGACGGAGATCTTGCACACACACTCTATGTAGCTCTTCCCAAAGAGCTGCATCCCCACCACGGCGAAGATGAAGACGATGATGGCCAGCACCAGCGTGAGGTTACCCAGGGCACCCACTGAGTTGCCGATGATCTTGATGAGCATGTTGAGGGTGGGCCAGGACTTGGCGAGCTTGAAAACCCTCAGCTACGAGGAGCAAGGAGACAAGGCGTTGATTTGCCTGGGGCTTCCATTGCCACAAGGTGTCAGCAAGGCTGCAAAGCTGGGATTAGACCTTTGTGTGGCAGTTTTATTTCAGCAGGAGGGATTAAACACCCAACTGCTTTGCAGAGAGCACAGGCTCTGATTTTCCTAAATATTTAGCTCTACCGTCGGTGTTATCTTTAACAGGGGACAAGTTGGTGACCGCCATAAAGGAGGCTGAACAAGCCATTTCTCCACCCTGGTAGCAATCGCACCCCAACCCCCCAGGCACACCTCATCCCCACGGCACCTACCAAGCGGAAGGAGCGGAGCACGGAGAGCCCTTGCACGTTGGCCAGGCCCAGCTCCACCAGGCTCAGGGTGACGATGATGCTGTCGAAGATGTTCCAGCCCTGCTGGAAATACTTGTAGGGGTCCAGAGCAATGAGCTTCAGGACCATCTCCCCCGTGAAGATCCCTGTAAAGACCTGTGGGAAACAGCGCCTTGTCACTTTGCTTGTAAGCCAGTGCTGAGCCTTGGTGTGGGGTGGGTAACACCTGTTTTGGTGTATTCCCAAAATATTTAATTCCATTAGATCCAGTCCCAGTTGGGAACAAGCTCCCCAGCTGCCGCCCAGTGTGGCTTGTGAAGCCAGGCTGGGAGTACTGGTGACTGATTGCCTCCGAGAGACACAAAAGTGCGTGTTGGCAGGTAGAAATTAAAAATAAAAATTTCATTGGCAAAGGGACGCCCTTTGAATGACTGCCGAATCACAGAGATTCCCAGCACTGGGAACTGGGTTGCTACTGGGATTCCCCTGCCCCTCCCCGAGCCCGGTGAAAGCTGATCTGGCTTTTACACATTTGTCTTTTCCTGGGACTACAACTGTGCTCCGCATTATTGCCTTACTCCGGAGCATGATCAGCAACGTGACAATTAGCATCCTTGATGCAATTTCATGACGTGGTGTGTGCAGAGCGGGACCCGGTGACAGATTTTGCCCTGGATGTGGATCACGTTGGGATGCACAGGTCCATGCCTCCACCGTGCAGGGAGGGGAGGCTGCGGGGAGACTTCTGCACCAGCATCCCAGGGGATGCTCCCCAACATGCCCCTTCGCGTGCCAGTCCACAAACGTCCCCTTTTCTGCTCCTGCCGGCTGATCCCTGCTCTTTTCCTTCACAGCCTAGCCATTTTCTGCCTGCAGCGAGACAGGCAGCAGGCACTGCAGCTTTCACCTCAGGCACAGGCATGCGATGCAGGGGGAGCCTGTGGCTCAGTGGGAACCGCTTCTCCTGCTCCCATCCCTACCTGACCCTTCCCCAGCAAACCATCCCCATCCCCACCGGCACTGGGGCGTGCATGCAGCCAGAAACCGCTGCCGGCCCGAAGGAAAAGCTGGAGCTGTCTTCGCAGCGTGACCATGCTTCGAGCAACAGCCGATTAATCCCCTTGTATTTCCTGAATGAAACCAGAGACAAAGCAGCTATGTGCTCAGCGTCATCCTGCCCGCCCGGGGCTCAGGCACTGGCGTGTGTCACTCCAGTGCCTGTGCACAGAGAGGCCCCGGCAGGTGCTGGAGCAGGGCAAGGTGGCAGGAGAGGAGACAGCAAGGTCTCCCATCCCTTAGCTGCATTTCCCAGAGCTACTGGAGCCTCCTGGACTTATCCCACCAGCGGATTGCATCCAGCTGAAAGCCATTTACCCTGAGCTCAAGCAGGAGCAGCCACAGCTGGTTGCTCAATACACCTATGAAATCAGGACAGCCCAGATTTGCAGTGATTTCACCCAGAAAAGTCCTGATTAATCTTTTTTAAAAAATTTCTAACGTTGTTGTTCCTGCTCAGTGGGGACCTGTTTGCTCCCAGAATCTGAAACGGCCCCTGCTCTGCCACATGGCCACCCAGCACTGTGAGGACACCGGTGTCAGCTGGGGCTGGCAGCAGCTGGTGCCTGACCCTGGGCTGCAATGAAGAAGGTGGCTCAGGACAGCTCTGCAAGGCCACGGCCACATTGGCATCGCCGAGATGCACTGAGCAAGACAGAAGCTGCAGCAGAAGGGGAGCGGGGGATGACTGATCCCACCCCTACATCACTTCTCTTGATCTGAGCCATCCTGGAGTCCAACCCATCACAGGGACACCATGATCACACCCCTGCAGCACTTTCTCAGCAGCTGGGACGTGTTTCCCAGCATGCAGGCATGCTGTTCAGGTGACAATGGCAGCAGGGATGGTGTGGCTGCTGTGGCACGAAACAGGGAAGGGCAGGATGCCTGTAGCTGCCTACCAGGTTCCCCACGGAGAGCACGTTCTCAAACTCCGCCGTCATGGGGTAATGCTCCATGGCCATGAAGACTGTGTTGAGCACAATGCAGATGGTGATGCCCAGGTCCACGAAGGGGTCCATCACCACCAGCGTGACAAACTCCTTCAACTTTATCCACAGAGGACAGCAGTTCCAGACCAGGAATGTATGGGCAAATTTGTACCACCAAGACGGGCACTTCTGGTGAGCTTCCTCCAGCTCTGAGGGTGGGAGAGAAAACTGACATCAGTGTAGGCTTATCCTGTCCCCCCCTGGGTGGGGCAAGTGCTAACCCACTAGAAAAGACCTCTCCTGAGGTCCTGAACCAGCCCTAGACCACCTACGAGTTTCATACGGGGGCTAAAAGGAGGAGCCTCCCCATGCCCGGCGCAGCGAGGTGCAGACCTTACCCTCCAAACCGGAGAGGGATGGAAAGGCAGATCAGTCAGGGAACCGTGGGTCCAATCCTACCCTCAGCACCTGAGCAGGGTTTGAGGTGTCCCTGCCACACTGAGATTGCGGGGACATCCCAGGGAACTGCTCTGGGGTGGCCAGAGGCTCTGGTGCCCATCCTTAGGGAGGACAG
Organism: Micrastur ruficollis; assembly: GCA_034782655.1. NCBI lineage: Eukaryota > Metazoa > Chordata > Aves > Falconiformes > Falconidae > Micrastur > Micrastur ruficollis. The sequence continues at coordinate 2,305,248 of JAVKKW010000043.1, read as the reverse complement.
GGCTCAGAAGCCTGTTAGCGCTGGGTCTGCGGTACTTTTTGCTGAAGCTGAGACAGCAGCTCTTGGGAAGCTGCTCAACAGCTCTCAGTTGACTCTGGAAACTGCTGTAATCAATTGCAATCCCATTCATCTGCATGAGATATGGTATTATTGCCTCCAGGCGTCACCCTAGCGAGCCAGAATGAAAAGCCTTGGTTGAGCATCGCTGCAGTGCACCGACCCCGTATGGAGCCCCCAGGTCCAGAGTCATCCTTTGCCCGGGGCTGGAGATCTGGGACAGATCCTGGTGTGTGCCGAGCACCCCAAGCCCACCCACGCACAACGGTTGGGCTCAACCAGCTGGGCACACGCAGCCCTCTCCCGGGCTGGGGGAAGACGTACCTTCCACAGCGTTGGAGAGGACACTGATGGCACTGCCCACCCTCTTCTCAAGGCCTGGCCCATCTGGGTTGCCTACAGCGAGGTGGTTGTGGTCCGATTTCTCCGGCTCGTTGGTTGGGTTGAACTAGAAGGAGAGGAGGCCACGGGGTGAATGCAGAGCGCTGCAGGCTATGGAACGCGCTTCAAGGTAGAGCAGGCAGAAAACAAGGGCACGGTCTGGAGAGACCTTGGGGTGCAACACGGGAGCTACAGCTGGGCTGACCTGACCCATGACAAGCTGGGTACAAGCCTGTCCCCCACCCCCCCAGGGTTTATCAGGGTGGGAACCCTCAAGGGATGGCAGAGACAGTCGAGCACGTACCTCAACCACCGTAGCAGACCGCTGCAGCACAACCTTGGGGACCACTTGCCCGTTGCAGTCCTTTGCCTTGTCCTGGTCACTGTTCAGGTCGGAGTCGCGCTCCTTCTCGGCCATGCTGCTGCGCAGGGAACCGCTGCTGGACCGCCGGTCCTGCAACTGCAGCAACACACATCCCCATCACCCGCGTGCCCGCGGCCGTCGGAGCTTTCCGCGATTGCTGCAGGGCACCAGGCTAAGGAGGGGGATGGATCGAGCCCCGGGACTGTCCTGGGCTGGACTTGTGACTCCAAAGTCTGCTGCTGCAGGACCTGGGCAGCAAACTCAGATCCTCACGAGCAGCCATGAGGGATGACAATTTGCAGTAGCTAAACAGAGGTTGCAAGCCTTTTCTTTTCGCTGGCACACCCCGCCGTACTAAGCTCTTCACACAGCAGTATTAGATCTGTTCAGGTGTGATCAGGGTGCATAATTCATAAGGACAAAATTATGCAAACCTCCTAATTTCCGTCTTGCAGGAAACTTTCATCTTTGAAACATGCTTTCATCCCAAATGGGAAAAAAGCAAAATCTTCAAGGCTTTTGCTGAAATGTGATGCCCAAGATTTTGGACTTGTACTGATTTTATAAATGTTTGGGTCAAAAATTACATTTTTTTTTCCCCAAAAGTTGTTTCATTAGATTTTCATTTGCATATGCAATCTTTTTCTTTTTTCTTTCTGACAGCGGTATTAATATTTGAACTTTACTACGCCCTCTGGTAGCACTAAGGATGCCACAGCAGGGTAGAAACCTCTCTGTTCCCACTGCACGTGGCTGAGATGCTACATGGCTTCCACGCTCACTCACTGGATATTAAATGGATCCGAGCACCCGTTTCTTGCAGGCACTTTGCCCTCACCCTCAGCCCTATTCCCTCTGCCTTCTCCATTTCTCTAGGCTGCTGCCTCCCCTTTTCTCCCCCTATTCCTAAGGTCCCTCATTTTGGTCTCCACACTTTCCACCAACCATCTTCTCTTGCTCCTCTTGATGCTTCTTCAGCTGCTCCATCAGCTGCTGAAATTCCTCCTCCTTCCGCTGCTCCTCCAGCAACGTGGCGTCGTTTTGTTCCGCGTAAGCCATGGCCACCACCGCGAGGATGAGGTTGATGAGGTAGAAGGAGCCAAGAAATATAACCACCACAAAGAAGATCATGTACGTTTTCCCTGCTGCGCGCAGCGTCTGTGGAAAGAGGAGGCACGGGCTGTCACCACCTCGGCACCGCATCGGTTTGGCGATGCTTCCAGGGAAAGGTCTTGCACCAGGACACCCTCCCTTTTGTGGTAGGATACGGTATTTTGCTCCCATCTTCCCCAAGGGCTGGTCATTGCCCAGCTGACCTTCCTGCAGACCGCGGCACTGGGTTAGGGCTTGCGTGAAACAGCCAGAAGTCTCGGCGAAGCCGGCCGCGCTGCTCTGTGTATCTGGTAGCCCAAGGGCTGCAAGAGTGTGTGGAGGTGGGACCGATATTTCACCGGAGACTCACTTTGCTGCGACAAGGGCTGAGGTCTCAGCCCCCCACTTCCCAGGTCTCACCCTTGGGCCAAGAGTGGTCCTTCTCTAGCTCCAGATCTGGGCATATTCATTTCCAGAGGACACCTGCAGCCCTTAGGTGTTGGCTTGCTTTTATCGAAACAGTCTCTGGACCCAGAGTCAGCTGGGGTTTTATGGCGTCTGCAACTTCTTGAGGATGACTCAATGCAGAGGACAAGTGACCTAGCTTTTCCCGCTTACCCCCTCCCTTGGCTCAAGCCAGAGGTGTACGAGAGACTCTTATAAATCCCTGATTTCCATGATACAGCTGGCAGCACTGCTGAAACACCTGGGCTGTGCTCTGGACAACACACTGCCCTGCTCAGGTTAGGGAACTGGATGGGACCGTGCCCCACCTCTGCCGATCCTGGGTAGATCCATAAACCACAGGACAAGGTCCCACAAGTTTCTAATCAAGTGACTTTTTTACCTGTCCTAGACCAGGGGCAGCAGCATCAAAACGAGAGGAGCATTTACACAAGGACAAAAACTTGGTGCCTACCAGCTGGAAGAGGTTCTCCCAGAAGTCCTGCGTCATGAGGCGGAAGAGGGCCAGGAAAGCCCAGCTGAAGGTATCGTAGCTGGTGTAACCGTAGTTCGGGTTCCTCCCCGCCTTCATGCACTGGTACCCTTCAGGGCACTTCCTACCAAAGGAGCCATGGAGGCAGCTGCCATGAGCCCCCGGCGCTGCCCTCCTGCACCCCCCGCGAAACGCTCCGTCCCTGGAGGCACTGGGATGCTTCAGACTCCCCCCCCGCAAGGTGATACCGCTGGGATGGCTGGACCCACACCCCCCTCCCACACTGATACTGTCAGGGGTCCCAGACCATTCACCTGCAGAGCCACGTTCCCAGCCCCAATCCCATCCCATCCCAAGCATCAACGGTCCCACAGGCTGCGCTGGCTGCCCCAACCCCTCCCAGGGAGCCAGAGGGGACCTCAGCCGCCAGCCTGAGCGGCACTTACCCAGCATCGCTGCTGTTCCCGCAGAGCAGGGCGTCAAGAGCTCCCTCCAGAAAGTAGAAATTGGCTTTGCGGTTTGGGAAAGAGCAAGACATTAAAAAAAATAATAAAATACAAACATTGATTTTCAAATTCTTGGCAGCTCCTCGCTGTCAGGGAAATTCCCTGAACCCCAGCATTGGGCACTGGGTTGTCTCCTCTCTGCTGACTTTGCCATTTGCGTTGAACTACTTGGCACTAGCTCAGAGCCTTGTTCCACCGACCCAACTCGACGGCTCCCAAGCCCGTACAGAGCTCTGGAAACAGCCAGGTTGGCCAGGGTCAGGCCTCCAGGAGAGGTGGGTTAACACCTGGTCAAAGGACCAGGGCTGGTCTGTTTTGCTGGGAAAACGTACAAAATTCCAGGGAGCGCCGAGCACGAGGGACTGCAGGGGTCCCAGGAAAGCCTGAGGGAACTGTCTGCTCCTGCTCCATGGTTATCGCCTTCCTCCTGCTGCTCCCACCCCAACCAGCCCCTCCCTGGTGGGAAACCCATCCTGCTTATAGACCGGGGGCTCTTAGAGCTCTTCCTTACGGCTTGAGCGTAGACCCAGAGCCGCACGAGCTGCCAAGCAGTGCCACCACAGGTCACCTGCCCCCCAGCACACAAGCACCTGGAGACACCCACCCCAGGACATGGCAGGGGGCAGCTGGACCCCGTCCTGGGCATCACCCAGCACAGCCCTTCCAGGAGCCACCCAGGGATTTCTGGAGCTTCCTCAAAGCATCCCCGGCTCTGCCTGGCTTCTGGCCACCAGGCTTTTATTTAACCTACGTGGGCTCATCGAGGAGATGTCCTGCTTGTGAAACTCCGGGCGATGTGTTTTTGGCCTGGCCCCAATAGCTGTTAACCTGAACGTGCGGCTGCAGGGTGCTGCTGCTATTTGCACTGCGCTCATTAGATCCTATATATTGAATTTGCACCCCTACCAAGAAGCTTTCCTGTAATTAATGCCAGAGCTGCTTGTACAGTTGGGCAAAGCAGCTCAGCCGAGACGTAACCCGACCTTCTGCTGAGCTCTGCCGAGTGCCCTAAACAAGACGCGAAACATCCCTGCGGAGCATCCCGCCGCTGTGCAGCTCTGCCGGGCTGATTTTCCAATATTTTTTACATTTTCATGGAGTTTAAAAAGCCAAAACCAAGGAACAGATGAAAAACCCACTGCGCTTTTTTGGGCCAAACTTATTTCAAAGGAGCGGTAGGAAAGTAGCACACTTGGAGACCTGTCCGAGGACCTGTGCTTGATCCCACCTCTCCCTCCTTCCCCTCCCGCCGGCTGTCACAGCGTTGCATGTTTGCATCCAATGCTCACTGGATGCAGCGGTACTTGGGGAAGGACCCAGCTATCACGCAGCGGTGAAAGTTGGTAGGAAATGTCATCCCTACATCCTTCCCTCTGCTTTTCCACCCAAAGTCCCATCTGCTCCTTGGTCTCCCTTCTGCGACCGGCCAGATGGAGCAGTGCCCACCCCAATGGGGAGGCTGTCCCCTCACTTTCAAGTGGGAGAGATGGAGACACCTGTTTGTCCAGGCCTTCCCATGGGGAAACCTTCCTGGAGGAGTTTAGCTTGCCCAGGTGAATTGCATTTTCCCTGGCAAGGAGGATTTGATCCCATCTCTCCGTCCTGTGAGTACGCACAACCCCTGTTTCACCCACCGGCCACATCTCCCTGGAAAGCACCTTGGCAGGAAGATCCACGTGAGCAAACCATCTCGGTCTGACACGGAGGAAGAACAAGGAAGCTGAGGAGCAAACCAGGGTGATGGATCAATGGAGAATGGGACACACGAGTGTTTACCTTCATCGTTGATGTAGGCCTCGAAATCAAAGGTGCTGTTGCTGGTGAAGTTGCTGGTGAAGTTGCTGGCAATGCCATCAGTGAAGTTGCCGTAGAGCGTTGCGTTGGCCAACGTGTCATTGTCCAACCCGAAGTCTCCAAGCAGGGTGTCGTTGAGGGGGGGCCACCGCACGCACTTCTGCCTGAGGTTCCCCATGAAAAGCTGGAGACCGATTAGGGCAAACACGCTCAGGCAGAAGACAGTGAGGATCATGACGTCCGAGAGCTTCTTCACTGACTGGATCAGAGCTCCGACGATCGTCTTCAGCCCTAGGGGGGAGGCATCGCCACTGAGCTAATCGCTCGGTCGCTAATTGTGGAGAACTACGTGCTATGGCGTTCCCCAAAGGTGCTGGATCTGATGGGGACACGCGGTATCACCAAGTTCACCCCATGTGCTCAGACCCCCAGCTCTGGGCCCTATGTCGCCTCCCAGCTGCCCCTCTGTCCCCCACACATTGCTGGGCAGCAGAAACCCTTCCCCTAAAATTGTCACCCTTGGACCAGTGCCAGCCAAGCCTCCTCATGCCAACCTTAACCTGGGTATCACAAGCCAAAGCCCACCCCAGCCTGGTGACCGTCAGTTCCTTTTGGCTTTGTGTCTTCCCCAAATGCCACAGTCTGGCCTTTTTTTGGCCCAAACCCCTTGAGCAGATCGCTTTACTGTGGCACATGGAAAAGCTATTTGCCAGCCCAGCTGGAAGATGCCGAGCACTGCTCTCAGCTCCAGAAAAACCTCTGTGGTCCAACAACCCCCGTGCTGCTGTCCCGGGGGTGGTCGGGAGCCCAGCCGGACCCTCCAGCCTGATCCCTTCAAGCTGGAGAAACCCCAGAACACCCAAGTGAAGGTGACAAAGTGACACCTGCATTAAGCATTGGGATTAACTCATGTCTCCCCGCCTGGCATCACCGTTTCCTCCGCAGAGGAGGCTCGCCCACCCCTCCTTGGTGGGCTTTTGACACGGAAGACGTCGTTCCTGTCGCCCAAGTTCTACGTGGATGCTGGGACATCCTGACATTGATCTTAAAAGCAGCTCTGAGGACAGAGCTTTCGTCACGTGGAGGCAATTCTCCTAAGACGCGTGATTTTTAGCCCTGTCATCATGCCAGTTCCCCCGTCTCCCAAACTATTTAGGTAAACCCCTGTTCTCCAAGGGCTTGTCTATGTTGGGAAACTGCTGAGGACAGCCGTTCTAAAACAGCTTATTTTTGCAACTGCTATTTCTGCAGAGCCTCTCGGGGGGGATGTCATTCCAGAAAAAAAGCAGCAGCTTATGTTTTGCTAAGCGCAATTTTTAGCGCTGGTTGATGAAGGCAAAAAACCATTCGGATATGAACCCTAAAGATCTGGAAATGGTGGGGACACCAGAATTTATTCGCCACAAGCGATTACCATTTTCAGTTCAATCTCACACTTCTTCAAGGGGTCTGACCTACCATTGCTTGTGAGTTTGCACTAGGTGGTACCAAAGCAGGGTATCGAAAAGGTATCAAAACTGGGGGACAGCCATCAGAGGCATTTGATAACGTGCTCCCAACACCACAGGCTGGATGTTGGGGGTGATGTTAAACACCCACCACGTGGCTCTTGCACTAATACCCATTAACTATCTCAACCCCAGCACCAGAGCAGTCAGCAGTGGGGGCAAAACTGAGTTTATGGCTCCAAGGACCAAGCAAAGTGTATCGGTTAGTTGAGCCCATAAACACAGCGTGAGCACAAGCCCACTTAAGGCATCTCCAAGGAGCCCTAAAAACAACATGCCTGGCTCATCAGGGGCTTTCCCTGGCCAAACGGAGTGAGCACAGATAATTTCAAGATGTAAAACCAGCAGGACCTGACCCAAAAGCGGAATTATGTGGAAAATTATTTCTAAGTATTGAATACCTTATTTCCCGTGTTTTCTCTTAGAGCTGTCAAAAGAACAAGGAATTGCTGTGAACTGTGGGAAAACCTGAGCTCAAGGAAGGGGAAGATACAGAGAGGAGACCCCTTCTTTAAGTCCCACCTGGTATCACGGTGATGGTTTTCAAGGCGCGGAGGACGCGGAAGGTCCTGAGAGCAGAGATGTTCCCCAGGTCCACGAACTCGGTAATGTAGCTGCAGGACAGGAGAGGAGAGAGCTTCGAGGGCGCTGCCGGGCACCCGCCCCGCTGTTTCTCAGCCTTCTCCCCGGCGTCCCCCCCCGGCGTGCAGCAGCCAGACCTCCTGTCCCCTCCCCATCCCACCAAACTCACGCCATGGAGATGACCATGAAGTCCAGCCAGTTCCACGGGTCGCGCAGGAATGTGAAGTTGTCGATGCAAAAACCTCTCGACAGTATCTTGATGAGGGACTCGAAGGTGTATATCCCGGTGAAGGCGTATCTGAAATGGGAACAGGGACTCAGGGGATGCTCACCCGGGTCCAAGGGCCAGCTCACGATGAGGTTTTGTCCACCCCTGCCAGTGGGACCATCTTGGGGAGCTGAGTTTGGGGGCTTACGGTCACCAGCTGCTGGGTTCTTGGGATGCTTCGGCACTGGGGGAGGTTTTCACCTCACCTCGTAAGGCAAGTTGAGACATCTCGAGGTACCAATCCCTTTGGTGACTATTCTGCAACACCTGCGATCCCTGATCATCTCCCAACACCACGATGCTCTCTGTAAAACCCTACTGAGACCTGATGGTGCAGAACCACACAGGAAAAAAAAAAAAAAAAAAGCTGGATTTTCCCCTTCTCACCTGTGGCTGGTTGTCCGTGCTCCTTGGACTGGTGGATCTGCTCAGCCTATCACTGCTGGCCCGACCCAACCTGCTCTGCAGTGGTCTCCTGTCACGGGGACCCCACCAGATTTTGGGCAGCTCTGAAACACTCCTGCTCTTTGCAATGCCTAATGCAGAGCGTGGACATCCCTTCTGAGATCAAGAGGGCCACCGGCACCTCCCAGCGACACCTCCCCTCCTCTGAAAGGTGCCTGGATCCCAACACCCCTCTCTCAGCCTTGCTCCTGTCCCTCCTGAGGACGGCCAAGCTGGGATGGCCCCAAAGGCTGGGGGAGGTCATGGGGGGCAGGGACTTACTCCACGTTCTTGGACCACGCCGGGGGGTTGCTCATCGTCATAAACACACAGTTGGTTAAAATTGTGATCATGATGAACATGCTGAATAATTTAAAACTTGTCAAGGAGAAAGGCTGTGGCTGTTGCCTGGATTCCCCCCTTCACACGGTTATGAAGCCAAGCACCCCTCTCCTCTTGTCCTGGCTCCCACCTCGGTCCCACGCCCTGACCTGCTCCTCCTGCAGCTCTCTCCTGCCTCAGCCCTGTGCTCTCACCTTCCCCTTGGTCCCCCTGCCCCCATGCACGGTCCTGGCCCCTGCCTTCCCTTTCTGCTCCCCTCCCCTCCTCCGTGGTGCTGGCTTTGCCTCCCTTTTTGTCCCCTGTGCTCCTTCCTCTCTCCATCACCCCAGGATACAGCTTTCCCCACTTGTCTGATCCCTCTGCCACGAACAACCCCTCTTTTCCCTCCTGCCTCCTGGCCACCAACCCCTGCTGCCATCAGAGCTCTGCTGGGGTCACTTCCCACCCATCCTAGTGCCCCCCTCACTCTTGCGGTCCTTTCCTGCCTTTCCATCTCTGCTTGCCTCACTCCAAAAGCCCCAGCACTGCCCAAGTTGCCTCCTTCCCTGCACCCCAACGTCCTGGTTCCTCTGCCTTCCCTCTCCTGAAGCATCCTTTGAGCTCCCCAGTTCTCCCGCTTCCCAGATGGGACAGAATCCCCTGACCTGTAAATATTTTCCTTCCTTTCCAAGTCTCTCCAGACCCCAGAGATCTTGAATCTCCTCCTCAGAAGCTCCACCACTTAGTTTTCTTCCCTTCTCCAACTGGACAGATTCTTCCCTTCTCCAACCAAGACTGAGCTCTTGGTGTCACCAGGGCACCCAAAGCCTTCAGGCACCCACTCCTTGGGAAGGGACCAAAGCCCTGGAGTGGCTGGGCAGTGGGTCCTGGCCATAGTAGGGGCCAGCCCAGGAGATTTGCTCACCACACCATCATGAAACATTTCTTTCAGCCCTCTCCTAGGGCTGTTTGCGCGCTGAGCATCAGGGTTTGACCTGGCAATGGAGCAGCGTCACAGAGGGCAAGGATATGAATGGATAAGCACTTTGATGGCTCCTCTGCGGATGGGGTGGAAGGGCCCCAGCAGGTAGAGGGCAGGGGTTGCTGAGAAGCGGAAGATGGACTTCCCCTTGTTGAGCACTATGAAGGTCTGTGGAGAAAAGAGAGGAGGGAGATGGGTTAGCCCTTCTGCACGCCCCCAAAGCACCCACAGATCAAGTGCTGCCCTTAGAGGTGAGACATCTATGCATGCTTTGGATCTCCAAAGGCTTCGGACTTCACCACGGAACAGATGCTCTGCTTTGGAGGAGATGCAACCACAGCAGTCTGGGGCTGTGGATCACCAAGATGGGCTCAGATGAGACCCTAGGGCATGGTGGAAAGAAAAGCAGGTCCATGCTTTGGTCTTTTTCTTGGGGCTTACATCTAATGCCAAGCCTACCCATGGGCTAAGCTCTGCCCTCACCTTCTTATCCTTATAGAAAGGGTCCAGGTCCTCCAGGGGGGTCCCAATGAGCTCCAGCGGTGGGTCACCATAGATGAGGGGCAGGTTCTTGCCAGCTTCCAGGTCACTGCTGGGCTTGATCTCCTCTTCCTCGGGCAGCTCCACTTGCTGCCGCTTTATCTTGAGTGCCTCTGCCTCGGCGATGCGCTGCTCGATGGCAGCCAGCGAGGCGGGGGTGAAGGGGCGGAGGTTCTCGGGGCCCGGGATGTACGGCAGGCCAGCCATCCTCTCATTCTGCTCCCAGGACGCCTGCGCCCAGCCTGTTGGGAGAGGGGGGGCTGAGAAGGCAATGCCAGCTGGGGCCATTTTAGGGCATTTTTGCTCAGCCCTCGAAGCCAGGTGGTGGCAGGCTCTCGGTGGGTTTTTGCAAACGGGTTTATTGCAGAAATATTGAACTTGAAAGAAAGATTTTTACGCCTGGATCGCTTGCAGATGGAGCCCCCTGCGTGCTCCTTCTCCTCCCAGAGCCCCATTCAACCTCCAGTCAAAAAGCACCATCAGGTTGAGCACCATACGAGCTGAGCAGTTGGCATCCCTGGCACCAGCTGACTGTTGTTAGACATGCCATTTCACAACCTAGACAGGGCGGTTCAACAAAACAAAACACCTTCGGCATCAGCGGCACCGCTCCAGCTGTCTCCCCTTTGCAATATGCTGCAAGGCATCGGCAGCTTTCCTCCTGCGCTTCGTGCGGGCAGCGTGCGGTGCCCAAAGCAAGAGGTTGCTCAGCCAGAGGAGCGTGGTCCTGCGGGGTCGGTGGCCATTTCACAGCACCCATCTGGAGGAAACACGAGTAACCTGCAGTTCCGTGTGGCTCTGCTCCCGAGAGGAAGGAGTTAAAGCCTTATCTTGAGCCAAAAAGCAAGGCAATAACGGCACTTGCTAATGTTACAGAGATCAGGATGACTCCCCAGACAGGAATAGGATGGGCCATTTGGGAGAGACAAGAGCAGCTCCAATGAGCAGCAGAACAACGAAAAAGATTGGAGCGAGCAAAGTGGGGACCAGTGGGGTGGTTGCACCAGGAGGAAGATGCTGCCATGCCCTGCGCAAGGCCAAAACGCCTGGCAAAGGCTTCCCAGACACCAGAAAGGTTCGTGCTTTGAGCCACTTTGCCTTAATACCCGTTCGACCCACAAACACCAGCTTGTGCCAGAGATGAGCCCAATATACCGTAACACTCAACCCCACTTTGCAGGGATACCGGGATAGATGCACCTCTGTGCCTCACCCTCCCCAAAATGAGCATCCCACTGGCAAGCAGAGACTCCCCCGTGCACCAAAACTTTATGAGATGCTGCTGAGCTTGAGGAGCAATACTCCTCACAACCCCAGCCCTGCCGAGAGCTGGAAACCTTCAGCCTTTTGCAGTTAAGGAGAACTGGACATTCATAGCCCTGATGGGAAGAGACACTCTGGATGCGTAACGGTATTGACACATTCCTACAGTGATTATAAAAGTGATAAAAGCAGCAGCAAAGGGGGGTATTGATTTCAAGCAGCTCAGGAAAACTGCATTTTAGAAACCACCACACCCCCTCGCTATCGCTGCTGAATTGAATCTCAGTGTGCAAAATGGATTTTCCTTCTGCTGAGGGCAGGCAACCCCCCAGCAGCACAGTGTTGGGGGGTATTACTGCTCACCCCCCAAGACATCCAGCCCCAGGGATGAAGCAGGGACCGGCCCCTGGCTGCAACATCCCTTGGGCAGAGACCACCGGGCTCCAGCACCAGGGCTTTGATGAACAATCCAAATGCAGCTGGTAGAGGAATGGGAGCAACTTGCTGCCTTTTGGGACAGGGAAACCCTGGGGTGTGTGTGTGTGTGTGTGGAAATCAACTGGCAAGAGTACCAATTTTTGTATTTAAGCCTGTTTTAGAAGGGGGAAAATTTTGTCTTTGCTGAACAGGGTCATCTAATAGGATAAACCGAGTCACATCGCTGCAAAGTGGAGTCTGGCATGGCCTGCAGCCCAGCTCCTGGCCCAGACTGCTGCGAAACGGAGAGCCCAGATGGGCACAGCCCCAGCTCACCCCAGGCCCACTGGACCCCAAAGGTGGGACTTCATCAAAGCAAGCAAAAAGGGAATATTTGCCACCATGCATCTGAGGGGACGGTGCCCGCGGCAGCAGGTCAGCAGGGTACCACCGTTGCTTCATCTCATCCAGAGTTATTCTGGATTTACACCCATTTCATGCTCTTACTCGAGCAGCTCTGGAAACCTGCCCTCTGCATTCCCTTGCTATCAGCAGCCTCAAAGCTCAAGCCAAAAGCACGGGGCAGTGACAGGCTCTATCGCCCCAAGTCCCACCAGGGATGCACTGATGTGTGCTCATCCCATGGTGGGGGACCAACCCGCCCCATCTCCTGGGGACTCCAGGGACTCACGGGAGACTGTTGGTCCCGGCAGCCTTAGTTTCCCTGCAAAACCCTCTTTGCGGAGCTGTTAGGGCAAGCCTGGGTTATGGGCCATGCCAGCGCTCCACAGGGCTCCGGCACCTGCAGCAGCACGCTGCTCTCCAAGGCTTTGGTGTATGGGGGGCTGCATGGCCCACATCTTCCCTGGAGCCTCCTGCTGGGTGCTGCCCCTCCAAAGCCCCAGCAAGGATCTGTCCCCACTTGCTGCGCCCAGCCTGCGGTCCCGGCGGAGGTGGCTGTGCCTCCAGCTGCCACCAGCTATCACCGCAAGGGTCAGGTTTCTGCAGCCCCATGACTCTGCTCATTCCTCCCCCGGCAGGAGTGAGCGCAGGAGGGGAGCTCCAGCGAGCGAGCAGCACCAGCTTTGCTGTCGGACCGTGTCTCCTCTTCCTCTCGCTGGGCTGAAGCCATCATGCCACGCCACGCTGATCTTGCCTGCCGATGGAGCAGCCCCTGGCAGCAGCAGGCGTGGGGCTTGCAGCCACAGGGGACGATGCTGGGGGGTGGCAGCACTGCCCGAGGCTAAGCAGGGGGTCCTCAAAGAGGGTGTTGCCCTGGGCATGGAAATGCTTTGTGGGGTCTTTTACAGCATGCAGTCCTGCTCTGTCCCCTCTGTGGCCACCCAGAGATAGCGGGATGGCCCCAGGGAGCAGGACTTAAGCCTCTGTCCAGCTCCCGCACACCACAGCCCTGGAGCCATCAGCATCTCTGCTCGATCACTGCTCCCCAAAAGAGAAGGGGCCAAGAACAAAATGCAGGGTCTGTGGGGGCTTGGCCCAGCACCCCTCTCTCCCCCAGTAAGCCCAGTTGCCACACCAGTAGGTGTGGGGTAGACAACCGGGTCCAACCACCCCAAGTACAGCAGCTCACCCTGGGATCAGCCGCTGGGACAGGGCGAACAGCCCCTCCGCCCCCAGCCCGGCCCATCCTGGCACACTCATAGCAGCTGCTATAAATAACCGAGATCAAGCGCTGCGCCTCCGATAGGTAAAAGCAGTTTGGGCACAGTGACAGGTGCTGCCCCAGGCATGAGTCGCCCCGTGGTCCCCTCCCCAGGACCTGGGTCCCCCCAGAGTCCCTTATTAACGGCAGACTCCTGCCCCATCGGCTCTCCTGCTAAAGAAATCAGCCACTTAAATGCCTCTACAAAGCTCTGATCTGCTATTTATTGCCTTCTTAAGTTTCAGACTTCCAGCTAAGCTAGAGAACTCCTTTTTACCGTGACACGTGTGAGCTATTGCTCACTGCCCATGTCCAACATCACGGCACGCCATGGGTGAGCATCTCACCCCCCAGTTCAGCATCAGCAATTACCAGCAGGCCACTGGGAGCAGCTGCCTGCTCAGCAGTGCATGGCTTTCACTTTGATAGAAATGCAGTTTCCTCTGATATTTTTGCTATTCTGAGGTCGAACAAATGAATCCACCTCCAAAATAACAGGAGAGCTTTGGAAGCTACCAGAGATGCTGCGTAATAGGTTCTGTATAATCAGGACAGACAGAAGGGTGACAGGGTCCTGTCTGAAACTGCTTGGAGAGCCACCCCATCCACAACTGGCACTTATCCCTGCACAGAAAATAACCTCCTGCGGGCTGAGGAAGAGGGGGAAGGACTTTCTTGGCTGCTGTGTGCAGACATGTGGCTGCAGGGGACACAGGGTGGCCAGGTGTCTCCCCCCATCCTGCTGACCCAGGCAGGTGCTGGGCTCAGCCCATCACCCAGGCTCCAGGGCTCTGCTCCTCCCTTCCTGGGATGTTTCTCCGAGAGAGCATCTGCAAACCCAGAGTCCCCCAGCCTGGTCAGCCCAAAGAGATGCACTTATTCCCCCACCATACTCAGGGCTGGGTTAAAGACAGATCTGACTGGGGGTGTCTCAAGTGAAGACACACTGCTCCTAAGATCTCAGCTCTACAGGTACTGAGGACATGGGAGACATCAGTGGGACCCTCTGAGTACCAAGTGTTGCAGCGAGACCTTCAAACACAGCTTGAGGAACTGTTCTTACCCACCTGAAGAAATTCTTCACTGTAAGGGTGGCGAAGCGCTGGCACAGGGTGCCCAGAGCAGCTGTGGGTGCCCCATCCCTGGCAGTGCCCAAGACCAGGTTGGACGGGGCTCCAGGAGCCCTGGTCCAGTGGGAGGTGTCCCTGCCTGTGGCAGGGGGTCAGACTGGGTGGTCTCTAAGGTCCTTTCCAACCCAAACCGTTCTGTCATCTATAGACCTGCCCTTCAAGATGCATCCTCCTAACAGAAAACACTCTGGGGAGACCCCAGAGGAGACAGATACAGGCACAAGTCCAAGCCAGAAAACAACCCACATGGTCAGCAGCAAGTGTAAGGCAGCTTCACTCACCGAGAAACAGCAGAGCCAGGTGATGCTCAGCCAAGTGCTCACAGCGCACGGGACTCCCTGCAGCGGGGATTAGCGTGGGGACAAGGAGCTCATGCACCAAAGCCAGCGAGCAGCCAGCTCTGGGATAGCCAGTGCCAGGGAGCCCAGAGCTGGCCCACACACTTACAGTGATGAGAAGTTAATGCCAGGGGAGATAAGGCAGCACCCGGCAGCTCAAGAGCTCTGGAAACCAGACCCTGTTCCACACACAGCCCAAACCCATCACAGCACACTGAAAACACAACCCCACAGCACCCCCTCCTTGCTACCTGCACCCCAAAACCTCCTGGGACACACCACTTCCACCCATGCCAGCACACAGGGCAGCCCATCCCTCTCCATCCCTCCCTGATTTATCCCCATGAGGACAGCCAGGGTGGGGCAGGATGGTGCAATGGGGACCAGCTGGGACCACAGGGCTGGGGGATGAGTCACAGCTCAGGGATGGCGTCTCAGTCACGTGCATCCCGAGTGCTGCTACCAGCACCATCCATCCTCCACGCTGCCCATCCCCCTGGCAGCCGCCTTGCTCACCCAGGGGGACCCCTGGGGCTGCACCATGGGTCTTGTTCTCCCAACCCTGCTGCATACCCCATGAAGCCCCCCGTAGCAGCTCCCCTCTCCACTCCTGCATCCATTAAATAGGTTTTAAAAAAAACCAAAATCACATGGGCTGGGAGACCTGCTGCCAGGAGAACGTGTATTTGGTTCAAACCCAGCCCAAGGGCGCAGACAATTGTACGGTCAGGACAGCGTTTGTACATCCACGGAGGACAGGGATGTGGGGGTGATTAAATACCGGAGTCCTGATGCCCTCTGCATTTCCAACCCCTGCACCCCGACCGCTCAGCCCCAGTGGTGGGACCGTGGGGGAAAGGAGAAGGAGCAGGGCCAAATCCTGCCCCAGCACCCGGCAGGGCAGAGACCCCAAACAGCAACGCAGGAGGCAATGTCAGCTGTGCTGCGGCAGCGATGCCATCACTGCCGTGGGGTTTGTCGCAGCTTCAGGATATTTGCTTTTTTTTATGATCCTTGAGTGTACGGGATGACACGGTGCTTTGTTGTAAAGTCTGATGGTTGCAGAAAAAAAACCCTTCTGGCATGGTACAGCTTAAAAAAGTCCTATGGGGTGTTTATTTCCTACTGTATTTTCCCCAAGTTTTGATGAAAAAGTGGAAAAATTGCAAAAATCTGATGTGGAATGTTTTTTTTCTGCCCACAAATAGCACAGGGGGCGGAGAGATTTGCTCTGAGTCCTGCCCATGGGTGATTTCACAGCGTGCTGAGCAGCGCCTGGAGCTGCATCAGTGGCTTTGAGATGATACGTGACCAGGATAAACACCCTTCAGTTGTGCCAGGCAAAATTAGCCATTTTATAAACCAGTTTGTGTCCCTTTCTGTAACGTGATAATGTGCGATTTCAGAGTCTGATGTTTACTATCCCCAGATATATTGTCATCCCTTAATGCTTTGCTGTACATTAGAAAGGCTATATGGAAAGATATGCAAAGTCTCCAAAATTTCCTTCTGCAAACAAATGCCTCTTATGACGCTGCCGTGGGACGCTGGATCTCCACCGCCGTGGCAGTTCTGAGCCCACCATAAACTTGCTGTGTTTTCAGGCTGCCCTCTTTTAAAGGCAGGTGGTGCTACGTTTTCACAAAAAGAAAATAACACCAATAAAATAACAAAGAGTCGCCCCAACCATTTTCCAACTCTATTTTCCAATAGCGGTGGGCTTGGAAGACTTAGAGAGTGAGAAAAAAATTAATTCTTCATTTTCCAGCATTATTCTTTCAATTCCTGAGTTTTTTAAGCGTTTGGCTGGGAAGTCCCGTGGGCTATGTGGCACAAACACCAGCCTCTCGCCCGCCACGTCCCCCCGTGCCGACTCCTGTCACCACCGTGGTTTTTTCCCCTCCTCTTTTTGTTCCTTCGCCTGAAGCGTAGCCCAAGCCAACTGCACCAGCAGGAATGCGGGATGCTTCCAAGCAGCATCCGTCATCCCGAGGAGCCGGGTGAAGCTACGCAGCCTGCAGCTTGCCCGATGCCCAGCAAAAGGGTTGCTCTGTTGAAAGCCCTTGGAAAACGACGCCAGGGCAAGCCCAGCGCTGCGGGATGCCTTTCCCCAGCCAGGCCAGGGGGACTGAGACGCTGCAGCAAGTTCATGTTCTTCAGGTGCCACCACGGTCCCCTCGGTTGGTCCGGACCAGCCAAGGTGACTCCCTGCGCGTTACCCACCGGTCACCCACAGCAGCAGCAATGCCGGTATGGTTGAGTGGGCCAAATGCAAAAGCGCATGCTCGATTTGCAGCACACGTTGAACGAGTTCCCTGCTATGGGAATGATGGTGCTCCAGTGCTTTCTGCCTGCTAGACTCTGCCTGTCTCTGGCAGACCAAGAGGAGGTCTCCAAATGCTCTCCAGCCCCTTTCCTGGAAGCAGCCAACCCCCCCTGCTTTGCGATGGGCTGCGGGGCAGGGGCACCCGCGAGCCGAGGGCTGTGCCTGCGCTCGGGGGATTTCCATGGAGGAGGAGAAGGACGTGATGCACAATCCCGTGTTTCAGGGCGTGTTGCAGCAGCACCTTCAGCGGGGCCGCAGCTGCGATGGGTGTTCTGGACGTGCCAGACAAGATGCTGCTCCCTGGCCCCAGCTCCTCGCAAAGGCACAGCCGAGCCCGTGTCATCGCTGGCTTCCTTTGGAGAGCCAAATCCCTAACGCTGAACGTGCTAAGGGGGCACCAGCCTCCCCCTGGGACATAAACCGCTAACCCCCCAAAACATGCGCCCTGCGGAGGTGCCTCCGCTCCTGCCACCAGCATCATAAGCCACGTGGAAATTGATTTTGTACAATTTACAGGTTGTTATTGTCCTGAATTTACTCAAACCCTGGCACTTCGGTGCCTGTTTGCCCGCAGCCCTACCAAGGGTACCTCGATGTGCTTGAAGGCGGGGGTGGCACACATAGGCTGGAAGCTGTGAAGTCCTCAGATACTCTCCCCGGGCCACAGATGGAAATAGGAGGTTGCAACATCCTGCAGCAACGCGCTAACCCCCTCCTGCCTGGAGCTGGGGGATGCAGCGGGGGGGTACCACCCGTACCACCCCATCCCCACCTCCTTTCTATCCCGCTGTCCCTACTGACCCCCGGGAGGGCATTGCTGGAAAGGGGACACCAGGGCGGATGGCTGCTTGGGTTTATTTTGGGGGGGTTTGGCTGAGGTGGAGGCTTGAGCAGGCGGGGAAGGGTTAAAGAGGGGACCCTGCGCTTGCCCACTGCCCACTGCCTGTGCTCCGGTGTCATCCAAAGCTCCTGCTCCTCCCTGCCAGCAGCTCTCATGTCAGGCTTGGAAAAGATCTGAGAGGTGCTGCGAAGGCAGTGAGGGGACAGCGTGGGGGAAGGGAGGGTGGTGTGGGGCCGTCATGACCTGCTGCCCCCCACAGGGTCCCCTAGGCTCAGGGGGCATGGAGGGCGGTGACGCAGCCACCTCCGAGGGATGCCAGCAGAGACACGGCACCACCGGCTCCCATAGGGATCACCAAGGAGCAGCGCTGGGAGCAGGTCCCAGACCTGATGCTCCTGTGGGATTTGCAATATCGGGGCCCCTGCAGCATCCCAGGGCTGGAGGATGCCCGTTTTCCCATCTCAGCCTCTGGACCCCAATACCCCGTACCAGACCCTGCAAACCAGGACCAACACAGGGCCACAGCCCTCCCCACGCCCAGCTCTGGGTGCTGCGCCCCGCACCTCCACTCTCACCCTCCAGCTCGCCAGGGATCTCACCCAAATCCACTTGGATCTGGAGAAGAGGGACTCGAAGATGTGATGTCCCTGAGGGCTGTATAAATAACCAAGGAGGGAGGCAGCTGGACGGACAGACAGGCGCAGAGGCTGAGCACCCTTCCCGGCATCTCCGGAGCTATAGCTGAGATCTTTGCCTTCATAACTCCCCAAAGCATCCACCACATTCTCCCCCTTCCTCCCCTCCAGATAAATGACCTCGTTCGTCCACCCTGCTGAACACAGAAACGATACTGGGTGGCTCGTCGTTACCTGCTGCCACTCGCTTTCCTACCCCCAAATCCAGCAAGTTTCTCCGAGCGAAGATGAAGCTGCCCGAGTGGCTCCACAGGGCCCTTTTGCCCTTAACGATGCTCGCTAGACCCTTATGTACACACCGGAAAATAGAAAATGCTATTTAAATATTAGCACAGCCAAGTCAAGGGAGGACTCGGTGTTCTTTAACTGGTTCCCGTAAATATGCCCTTTTCCCCCCCGGAACCATTACAACATCAGGCATTTTCCTAGCAAGGACGAAGTGAAGGCAGCTCCAGCGCTCACAGCATCAAACCATCAGCTACATGTGCAGGATCTCCCCTGTATAACAGGACCTACGGGGTGTCCCACTGTCCCCAAGGCTCGATGGAATCGTCCCCCATCGATATCCCCTGTTAAATCTTTTGCAGTGCGCTTTGCGTGCTGCGTGCCCCAGCTGATCCCTGGCACCTCTACCAGCGGCGGGGTGGGCAGGGGAGGAAATGCTTGTGCTTATCTGCAAACTTCACTCCGCACCTCAGCGCTGGCTCTGGGGATCGAGAGAGCAGCGATCTGGCCGAGGGGGATGGCTGCTGTTGCGAGGGATGGGGGGACCAGGGTGGCTGATTGCCTCTGGATAAACCCCGGAATGTCCCTGGGGGTGCGCAGCGGTCCCTGCACGGGCAGCAAGTGATGGGAGCTTTGGACAACCCGGTGCACCCACTGCAGGCATGTGGGGGGGATTCAGCACCCAAAAAATGAGCTGAATCCCACCCTGGCACTGCCTGTTTGGATCCAAGCCCTGAGCCCCACACTGGGCTCACCAAAGCCACTGGCTGTGCATGGGCACAGCGGAGGGTCCCACCTCCTCCCCCTCTCCCCATGGGGGTCCCTCCCTGCTCCCCCAGAGGGGACAGGACCTCTGCGGGGACAGGCGCCTTCCCGAAAGGAGACACTGCGAAGCACCCCGCAGACCTTTCCTGCAACCTTGGCTTGGCCAAGCTGAGGTTTATATTTAGATCTCCAGGAGGAGAAGCCAGGAGAAAGGCGACTTGTGACTTTTAAGCCCTGCCTGTACTCCCTTCCTGCGACTGGGAAGGTGGCTCAGAAACCGGTTGCCCGTCGCATCCCGCACCGCCCCCTCTCATCCCGGCGGCAGGTCCGTGGCCACCGAGGGTGCGGTGGCTGCTGGCTCCCTCATCCCCATGCCCTGCCTGTGCCTTTGCGGGGACTTTCTCCCCCCCATCCACGCTGTTTTCCACACAGGGGGGGTGGGCAGGCGCCTACAGCCCCAAACGCCACCCCAGCGACCGCAGGGGCTGTCCTGCTCCCATCCACCTCCAGCGCTTGGACGGCAAAGCCCGCGGCATTGCTTGCACCGCTCCGGGCACAGCAAGAATGACAAACCCAGGGACATCCAAGACCCCGTAGACCCTGCCTGGTGGCCTGGCATCAGCCCAGGGCTGAACCCAGTACTTACTGTTGGGTGGAGAGAGCAAAATCCCAAGGAGAGACCTTTTAGGGCCAGAATTTCCCTCTCCTTCGACTCCTGGAGGCTTTGGCTCCGCGAGTGGCTGTTGGCAGAGCAGCTGCTGCTGCTGTCAGATGGTCATGAGTGAAACCTGAGGACATGCGGGGTCCTTCAGGTAGCCTCGGCCCGTCTCAGCTGTGGCATTCGTCCCCCGCCGCGCCAATCATGGGGCTGGCGGCGCCTGCAACCCCTGCGACCGCATCGCGCAGCGCTCCCGGGATCCTGCGTGCACGGACCCCCCTGCACCGCGGCCACCCTGGCCATGCTCTGAGTCGGGGACGCGGCCAGCCGGGGCGGTCACGGTGGCCGAGTAGGGTGTCCCAGATGTTGAGGTGACTTCAGGCTGGCTTTGGCACCACATGGGATGTGGGGAGGTGGAGGGGAGGTGGGAAGGGACCCTGGCCAGCACCTCCCCATCTATCTCTCCTAGAAGTGACATGCAATTGGAAAGAGCAGCGGGACAACTGCAAGGGCGGGGGGGGGGGGTGGGAGTTGATGCCAACCCCGCTGCCAACATCGCCTCTGAGCCCGTGGTTTTTTGGGAGTGTTATTCCCATCGTGCAGCACCAGCTGCAGCTCCTCCTCTTGCTTGCAGGCAAGGGGTGTCTGTCATTTCTGCTTCGCTCTCCCCGTGCCCACCCTCTGCTGCTGCCTAATTTTGCACCAGCACCGCGTTACTTTGCACGCCAGGAGCATCCTGGCCAGCAGCTGTGCAGGGTCACCCCGCTTCGACACCGGCACGTCTCACCCCATGTCCCGTGCTGCATGCCCTGCCCCTGGGGACCCCCGTGGGTCTGAGCCAGAGCCAGGGTGGCACAGGATGGTGCAAAAGAGGCGCTTGCCATGTGGTTGTCTCCCCTCTTGCCCTTCCTGATGGGGCCTTTGGGTGCTCTTTGCATGCCCAATCAGTTCTGGGGGTACTTAGGGTGTTCAGTGGGCAGGCAGGATAGGGAGGAGAGTGTGGAGGGGTGCCCAGATTGCAGGGTTCACCCCTTTTGGGGTGCACAGGGCTGTGTTGGGTCTGGACTAACCACCCCAGCGCCCAGCCTGGTCAGAGGGGACTCATCATCTCCCCAGCACTGACGTCCCTGTACAACTCTTCTGCGGCTTGTCTGGTCCCAAAATACCCTGCAGCAACTTTCCCATGCCGGTGTGGGCTTTATTGGAGCTGAAGCACCTGCCCTCCCCAGCCTGGCATCCCTCGCTGGCACGTTCTCATGGCAATTCGCCTTTCCCTGCCTCCAGCCCCTTACCCGCGGGGCTCCTTTTGCTCACTGGCATCCCATGCAATCAATAAAAACAGGGCCAAGACTGCGGACCTGAGCACCCAGGGAGCTGGGAAGTGGAGTTCCTTGGCTCAGTTCTGCTTTTCACTCAATAATTTTCCTTTTCTGTTCAAGACTGTGTAAATAAGGTCTTTCAGGAGCCCAGGTTCAGCTCTTGGGGGTCAGGTCACGCAGCACGGGACAGAGGTTTGGTTCCGCTCAGGAGATGCCCAAGGTGTGTTTTGCAAAGCGTAACTTTGATTTCTGCAATTAAAAACTGACCCCAGGGCTCTTTTAGCCAACTGGGAGCCCGGGCTGAGCTCAGAGCAGCTAGAGCCGAGGGAAGGAGGGAGTGAAGACCCCCCCGTTAGCTCCCAGGGGATTGCTACAACCAGGGTGGAAAGCACCGGGAGCCGGTCAGGAGCTCAGCAGCAAAGCACCAGCCCGTTCCCATGGGCAAAGAGCATCCCGGCGCATCTGGCGGTAGGTGGTTTTGGCTGGCGAGGAGGGCAGGGACAGGGACGTCCTCCTGCTGTGGCTGTGGGGACTTTCCACCTGCTCCGTTGGTCACAGCAGGAAATTCAGGGGATGTTCGGCAGGTCCCATCAGCTGCCAACTGCCCCAAACCCAGACTTGTCACTGCCGGGAAGCCTGTGCAAGCTGTGCTGGTCTTTTTTCGCTTTGCCTATAGCCTAGAGCAAACCTGGGGTGAGGCAGAGGAGGTTGGAAATCCCGGGATGTGGCTCCTGCCCTTTGGGAAGCTGGGGGCACCCCAGGGTGTCCAGCCAGGCACTGGGCAGGCACGAGGGCTCAGCTCTGCCTACAACACCACCTAAATCCCAACCAGAATGGGAACCTGGGGTACCCAGGGGTACTCACGACATTAATTTGGGTGCAAAAACTGTGTCCTTGGGGTGACGGGGTGGGATAAGGGCAGTGCTTGGCACAGCCTGTGGGACCCTGGGGTATCTGAGGTGCCTGGGCTTGCACCTTCCCCAAAACTGCTGGTGCTGGATGCATCCTGACCCTCCTGCACGGCCAGGCACTTGCCCCGCCGTGGGGCTGGCTGCATCCATGGGGCTCTGTGGGGCCAAGCTCTGGCCGATCTCTGTGCAGGCAGGAGCTGGGCAGAGGCAGAGCTGCCTGCACAGAGCAGCATGGAAACAAGCTGCCCCAGCAAGCTGGGGCACGGGGAAGGAACATTTGCAGGGTGAACTCCCTGAGCCGCAGAGCTGGGAACATCCTGGAGCAGGGATGAAGGAGCAGGTGCAAGCACAGGCATCAGGGCACCCTTGGCACCCAAGCAGGGTGGCCTGGCAGCCCCCAGAGGGGCAGGGGATGCAGGCAGGGAAAGAAGCAACAGGCAAAGGCACAGCTCTCCTAAACCTGAGCCTTATTCCCATCCCCATCCCTGATTAACCCTCACCTGGCCAGGGCTGCTGAGGGGGACCCTGGGGGGTCCCAGCTCTTGCTGAAGCCTTGGGCCATGCGCAGGGTTAGATGCGCGCTCCCCTGACGCAGTGTGGCCCCTTACCTTACTCCCTGGGTGCTCTCAGGGCCCCGGCTAGAGTCACTGGGTGCTGGCACCCAGGGCCAGCAGTCTGGGTCCCTCCACGCCGGCTGAGCCTGTGTCCCGGGCGGTGTGTGTGGGGACGCTGCGCTGACACCCCGGATCTGATGTCGGTGCCCGAAGCGGTGTTGCGGGGCGGCAGTGCCACCCACCGGCCCCAGGCAAAACACCCCCCCTTCTCCCGGACACCCCTCTGCCCCAGGGCAGGAGAAGGGACCCCCTGGACAGGGTGGGCGATGGGGATGCCAGGCTACTGTGGCACCCCGGGCCATGCTGGAGGGGAGTCGGGGGAGACCTGGCCCTGCCTAGGCTCAGCTACCCCAAATATGTGACCGTAGGGCATGGTCCACGCTAGAGACGTAGCAAACGCTTTTAAAAACCTTTCCTGCAGACTGAGGCGATGCACAGTCCCTGCAGCGGGGGCACATCAGTCCTCCTGCACCTGCAGCAGGCTCTGCCATGCACCACGGAGGCCAGGGGTCATTTGGGGTGCAGGTTTAGCACCCAAAAAGACCCATTTGCAGCTGAAAATAGATGCCAAACCCAACGCTTTTCAAACCTTTATGGCAACTGTGGCAGTCCCACCGAGCATCCCCAGCCCTGGTGCAATCTGCTGCTGCTGCCTGCCTCGCCTGCCTGCCGAAACGGCATCTTCCTCGCTAATGATGGAGAGAGATGTTTATTCACCTGCGGTCTCTTCATGGTTGCAGGCAGGCATTTATTTGACAGCTGCCCTGCTCCTCTGGAGGTTTCCTGGCTGGCGGTGCAGGATGTTGCTGGCCCGGGGGGTTGTTTAACAGAACATCTTCCATCTCACCTAAATCAAGCCTGGGGCTGTTTCTCTCTCAACGCCTCTTTGTGAGACCAGACGGGATCTCCGGAGATCCTGCAGTCTGGAAAGGGGCCAACAAGTGGGTTTTATTTAAGGAAGGACATGTGGCTACATGGAGAAATTACAACCCAGGAAGTGTGAGAAGCTCCGCTGGGATGGGGTGGCTCAGGTCTCGGGAACATGGTGCGGCCGGGAGAGGCCGGGAGGTTTGGGGAAAAGGCATTCGAGGCCACCAGCTCCTGGTGACAGCATCTGCCAAGGCAGGAGCTCAGTCCAGGGAGGGTGAAGGATTCTCGTGGGGGGTGAATAGGGCCAGGCTGTGGCGTAGTGGTGGCAGCTCCGACCCAAAGGGGACACGGCACCCCAGCACCTCTGGGACAACCCATAATGCACTTACGTTGCGCTCTTCCTCACCTTCCTCCTCCATCTCCTCTCCACGGTCATGCCCAGAGCCTGGCTGCTTCACCAGGTAGAGAAAAAGCAGATTTTTCTCCCCCTGGGAGGTATTTCCAGGCATTACCATCGTTGGCAGGGTTTCCACCCTCTAGCAAGCCTGGTACCAAGTCATCTGGGTTTGTAGAGCAAACCAAACCTCTGAAAAGCGATGCTGGATTTCAGAACAAGATTTTATTGGCAAAAACCTCGTTAGTCCCAGGCAAACGAGTCCCCAGTGAGGACAGGGGAGTCCCGCTGCTTGCAAACTGTCCCGTCCCTCTGGTGCGCAGCCCCTGGGAGAGCTGGCACGGCAAGGGCGATGGGACGTCTTCCCCAGCACCGAGCGCAGCCGAAGCAACAGGCATGGGAGAAAGGGAAACATTTTGGAAGCTGTGGGAGGAACTGAGTCATGAGACCATCGGGGGACTCTTGTAGAGAGCTGTGGGGTTTTGTCTGTCTCTGTATTTGCCTCTCCCACCCCCAGAATGGCTCCTGGGGGCTGTGTTTAGGCATCTTCCCATAAGGGAAACAATTTTGTAAAACAAGGAAGGAGAGGAAAACAGCCAGCAGTAAATCCCGTCAGCATTGAGGCTGCTTCAGTTTTCATTGCAGTGCCAAATGAAAAATGCCCGATGTCCTTTATGAAATGATATTTGTATTTCCTACCCAGAAAAGGCGGAGAAGCTCTTTTCCCTTTGCCTAAAACACTGACCAAACTGCAAAGAGAGCTTTGGGCAGGTAAGACACCATCACAGGGAGCCACAAGAGCCAACACATGAGCAGGCAGAGCCTTTCCCAACAGCTGTCCGCACCACCCTCTGAGGATGCCAGACCCAGAACCTACAAAATCCTTTTTATTGTGTTTCTGGGACCGTAGCCATGGAGCTGCACCACCACCACCATCCTCGAAGAGGTATTTTCCCCCGAAAGCTGTCCTCATCATGCTGTGAAGTCTTGGGTTGCCAGGTTGAAGACGTTGCTCTCCATGGATGACTGCCACTTGCCCCAGTTCCTCTTGATCTCAGCCTGGACCTGAACCAACACCATGGACTGGTGCTGGCACCCAGGGACACCTGACAGCACCCCTTGACAAGGGATTTGGGCTGCGAGAGGGTGGGCACCCCCACGCATGTCTGCACGCCCATGCGTGCACACATGCGTGGTTGTGTACGTGCAACGCTCGCTGGGGTGCATGCACCCTTGGGGGTGTCTGTGTGCCCTCGCGTGTGGCTGTGGTGCCCAGGGGATTGGTGCTGGGGGGGGACACTCACCTCCCCATTCAGGAAGCAGTACAGCAGAGCCACTAGGAACCCCTGGAAAGGACAGAAAGAGCAAGTTTCAGCTGAAGAAAGAGGCTGGACCCCTCTGTGCTCATTGCTGCCTGCATTTAGCATCCTCCCACACCTCTTACCCCATCCCACGGGCAGTAGGGTAGCGGTGCAAGTTGTTCACTGGACCACAACCCTTGTGCTTTGTCCCTGGTGTTTGAGGGGTGCCTGGGGCACAGTCCTCTCCCAACAGAGTGCACAGCCCCAGCAGCACGTCCCAGGGGCTCCTGGTGTGATCTTGGGGTGGGGTGGGATGGGTACATGGGGACTCCGCCTGCACATCTCCCCCTGTCTGCACCTGGTAGGAGCCGAGGACCAGCTCGAAGTACAGCCGGGCATCCACACCGATGTTCTCAGGGAAGAGTGCGAACACCACGTAGTGCACCCCGAAGAGAGGGATGAGGAGCAGCGTGGACTTCGTCAGCCTCCTGCAGAGAGTAGTGTCATGAGTGGGGGCCTGGGTGCAGGCGATGGTCCTGCTGCCCCATGAGACGAGACCTTCCCAAGAGCTTGGTCTTAACCCAAAACGGGTTTTCCATGAGAGGCATGTCTTGGAGGCTCCAAGGACAGTCATTCTTAGTGCTGCTCCAGGGAGGGGTCTCTGCTGCCCTGGGTCCCCCCAGAAACCAGGGTGAGGAGAGCTCCCTCTTGCCCGAGTTAGCCCTTACATGTACTGCTGCTTGTAGTTTTTGCTGATGTCTGGGGACCGGATCTTCTGCGCTAACATCCTGGTGACGTTGAGGAAGATGAGGAAGTTCACCTGCCACAGGAAGCCATGTCTCAGGCTCTGCACAGACCCCTGGTTGGGTCCCCCAGCTCCGGGCTGGGATGCTCAGGGGAGACATACTCACAAATATGGCCAGGAGGATGGGAGCCTTGATCACCCACCAATACAGACTGGTGTGGTCATCCCAGCACCTATGGGAGAGGAGAAATGGCTCCTGCCACCCACTTGCACCCTTTTAGCCCAGATCTTGCCCTGCCACCCTCCCCAGCCCCCTGCCCCGCTTGCACAGCACCTCTTGCAATGGGGCCCCGCTGTAGCATGGGCCCCCACCAGAAAATAGAAATAGCGTTAAAATAAAGTGCTGCCCCAATTCTCCCCTCCTGAGTCTCCTATGCAAGAGGTTTGTCCCCTGGGACTTGCATGGGGGACATGTGGCCGAGCTGGCCGGGAGAAAGCAGAGATGTGGCTGCTCTTACCCGTGGTTGTCGTACTGCATCCTGGTGACCACCCAGACGCAGACCGTCAGCATGGGGACACCTGCAAGGACAGGAGCCAGGCAGGGATGCGGGGTCACCCTGGGGAGCCCCTGTACCTCCCCTCCATCCCTTGTCCCCAGAAACATGTGTCTAGGTCAGGTCTGGGGCCCTGGAGGTGGCAGGAAGGTGACAGTCTTTCCCCCTTCTCCAGGGTTTAAAAGGAGATGGTGCAGACTGATGGTGACGTGTCTGCCTGTGTGTCACCTCCTGGCCACCCTCCTGCCCTGCTGTGTGCTCTTACATCTAACCTAGGCACCTGGGGTGGGCATTTCCAGCCCTGGATGGATGTGGGAAGAAGGCAGGATCTGTCTCTGTCCCATCCCGACCACACTCAGGATGCATCGGCAGCAGATGCTGCTGCACAGGCTCTTTGGTCAGCGTTGGCAAGAATTTTCTCCGTTGAGGGACTTTGCACACACACCACGAGGGCAAGGGTCGGGCCATGCTGCCCAACCAGTGCCAGGGGCTGGCAGAAGCTGGCGAGTGCCCCACCGAGCACGAAGCCATGCGGAGGGATGCGGAGACGCTGGGGTGGGGATCATGCTGAGAGCAGCCACGGGGACCGTTGTGCCTGTGGACCTCTGGCCAGGTGGGTGTCAGAGCAGGCAATCCCCAAAAGCGGTGTCTGTGTCAACGGGACCTTGCTGGAGGGGCTGATGTGCTGGGGCCCGCACTCACCCCAGCCGATGAGGATGTACCAGCAGATGTACCTCCTGTCAGAGGTGAAGGTGAGCAGCAGCAGGGTCTGCAGGTACATGCCCTCCACCAGCAGCCAGTAGAAGTTGGCCAGGACCGAGTACTGGAAGAAGGCGATGGCTGCTTTGCAGTTCACCTGTGAGGATGAGGAGAGGGAAGGCTCAGGAGCGCTGGCTGGCATCAGACGCTGTCTTGGGGGCACAGGGGACGATCACCTTCCCCATCCATCCACTCGAGGAGATCTATGATGGCCTTTCATTGCAGCCCCAGGGGTGCTGCACCGGTCCCGCGTGTCACCTGCGGCATTTTTTGCTCCGTTTGCACAACGTGGGCGGAGGACCGCAGGCTGTTATTGTAGGTTCTTTAGAAACCCGTGTCTGTGGTGTCCACAATGTCGTATCTGGGCTGCATCCTGCATCTGCAGGGGTTTCTGTTTCTATTGACACCCCCAAACCTGCGCGTCCAGCAGCGCAGGCTCTGTTTGCGTGTACGTGGTGCTGCTGGGGTTGCGCAGAGGTTTAGCTCCTCTGGGGGAGCAGGGAGAGCTCTGAGGGCAGAACATCTTCTCTGCAGACAGTGCCCATGCAGAAATGCTGCTGTCAACCTCCTGAAGTCCACCCAAGCCAGCTTCTCCTCCCCAGGTTCACAGCCTCTCTCTCTCTCCCCTTTGCAGTGCTAAATCCACTGGAAATCCACCTAGACAATCCCCCCTGATCAGCACATGCCCGGGCTGGGACTCGGCGCCTTACCGTTGACATCGTGCAGTGGTCAACGGACTCGTCCGAGAAGAGGACGGCATCCTTGATGAACACGGCAGCCCCACGCAGGATGAAGGAGGTGAAGAAGTGGATGTGGATAGAGTTCCTGGTGCAATGCAGCTTCCTACAGGAGGAAGAGATGTGCTGTGCCCGGGCAGGAGCAGAGAGAGCAGACAGGCAGAGAAGCTTCTCCTTTGGGAGCTGCTTCCCTGGCTGGACCCCAGCCCGGGGGACCGTGTGTTGGCGGTGGTCAAGCCCAAAGTCCTGGAGAAGGTTTTCCTGCTCTGAAATCATGAAGGACAGGGCTGTGCTGTGCTCGAGGCTGCTGCCCAGGGACATGGTGTGCTGGGGAACATCCTCCAGCCACCTCCGGAGAGCGTAATTCTGCAGCACAGTGAGGTCTGCAAAAACAAAGCTTGAAAGGGCAACCTGAGGGTTTAAAGCCTGCGTGTCAGCAGGGACGGACAATGACGTAGTTCATCTCATACCTCCCTGGTCATCCGTGTTGGCAGGGATGGAGCCTGGCTGCTCTGGGGGGAGGAAGACTGAGAGCAGCCGTCCCCTGCTGATCATTTACCCTGCCTTCCTCCAGCTGCCGCCCACGGAGCAGCCTGCGCTGAGCCCTACCTGAAGCAGGAGAAGATGCCGATGGCCAAGAAGAGGGCTGCCAGGGATGTGGAGTAGCCGCAGGTGTAAAGAACTTTCATGGTGACAAAATAGCCTTTCTGGAAAGGAAAACACCAGTGGAGTGAAGGCAGCGTGGGCTGGGAGGTGCTGGACTGCAATGGACAAGGAGGTGGCAGGGTGATGCCCCGGCTCTTTTCCAGGCTGGGCTTGTGCCCAGCCAAGCTCGGATCCCTCCAGGCAGCCCAGCAAAAAGGATAAGGCCAACGAGATATCCCCGAGAGCATCTTCATGTTTCATTGCCCAACGGCATGGGTCAGCATGAGGTAGGGTGATGCTAGGGGGGTCCCCATGGCTCCTGAGGCCCCACTTGCCTTGGCCTCGGTGTCGTTGTTGCCGCCGATGGCCTCCAGCTCGCAGGCGTTGTAGTAGGGGGGGCTGGGGAAGCTCCATCCCGACTCGGTGCAGTTCCTCTGGATCAGTGCTGCAGCAACAAGGGATCTCATGAGAGCCACGGGCATCACCTCTGCATCAGCACCCGCAAAATGTCCAGCCTGGGGATGGCACCCTGCTCTCCAGGACGGAGCCTCAATCCCAGCACCAGCACCCCGGCTGTGACAGCAGCAGGGTACCCGAATGGCCTGGCTGCCCCATCCCTCCCTCCCAGGTGACATGTCTGCCTTCCAGTGCTGTGCCTGGAGGTGCCAGGGAATCTTAGTGCAGGATGTAAGCACGAATCCCCACCCGTGGGAGGCAATTAAGGCTAAAAAGGGGCTTTTGCATCCTGTGAGGGCTTCATCAAGCCTCTCCTGAGCTGTTTCTATCCTAAAGCAAGCATTTACCAACCCTCCATCACCTTTTCAATTACGCCCAGCAGAGGACGTGCTCAGATGCCACGGGGGCTGGTCGGGTGCTCCCCTTCACACTCCGCTGCCTCCAAGATGGATGAAGGCAGCGGCTCCCCCTGCAGCAGTGCTGGCCCCAGGAGAGCGTCTGGTCTTGAAATAATCATGATCTTACACTGCGTTTTTCATCTGCATGGCTTGGAGTGCAACCGAGCAGGTCAGGAGCATTAGGCTGGTGCATGGATGGGGAAAGGAAGGCACCGACCAGCTGGGGGACTGTCCTGGTGTCACCCAGCTGGAGAATGAGGTCCCCACGTGCTCTACCCACAGGGGATCCTTGGTACTGGGCGATGAAAGGGTTTGGGGACTTTCCCGGTGTGGCAACACCCTGCATCTCTGCTTTTGCCTGTCCCCTGCTTGGATTGCAATATATGCCAAGCTTTGGGATGGGGCAGGAGCTGTGGGACCAGAGGGGAAGGGCTGGGGTGGCACGAGGATCCCGAGCAGGCAGGGGCGGGTGCAGCTCAGCCCTTGGACCCAGGGGATGAGTGGTCTGGGCTGGATTCGGAGCACTGCACCTTTGGACTTCTTGAAGACATGGAGGATGTCAGGGCAGGCGACGGCTCGGGACTGGCCCACGGGCACGGCTGACCAGCAGCTCACTCCATCCCACTCGGTCAGGCAGCCTGGGGAGGGACGGGACGGTTAGTGCCGCTGGGAAGGGACGTGCCGGGGGGACACACACAGCCCCCCGGTCCCCAGGCACAGCCCACAGCAGGCACGGCTGCACGGATGTAACGGGAGAGCGGAGAGCAGCCAGCCCAGCCGTCACCTGATCTACAGGGCCATGCTGTACCCCCTCAGGAATTAGGAGCATCCTGGCTCCAGTTCTGGGAACAACCTCCCCCAGCACTGAGATCTCCTTTTAGCCCCGTGGCGAGACGGGACCTGGCATTTCCCGGGGCTACATCAGACGAGAGCTCCAGCGGGGAGACCCCTGGGGGACGAGGGTGCGGGAAGCGCTGGGACTTTCCTGGTGGCATCTAAAATAGTGCAGGTTTGTGCTGGGTTTCTGCACCCAGCTGGTGGCTGAGCTCGGGACGTCTCTCCAGCCCGTAGGAGGAGGATGGGAGAAAGCACTGCAAGACTTGCTGGAAAGCAGTTAGCTTAAACATATTTTGCTTTTCCCTAGCACTAAGTTCATCTTTAAACGACTCTCCAATTGCCTTGGAAACGAGCATGGCCAAGCAGACGTGGGGCCTTGAAGAATCAGTGCTGCAGTACACCAGGGTGAGACATATACATCACACTTCCAGGACAGCTCTCCTCCTTGCACACATACGTTATTAGCCTTGTAGATATACATTATTAACCTCAAGCCACATCTATTCCCAGCTGGAGAATGTGGACTCAGACAGATCTAATTGGTTTTCTCTCATTTCAGCAAAGTGGTCTGGATGTATCCGGCCAGGCGTGGAGGGATTTGCAGGACTGTCATTGCCACGTCAGGGTACGTCGGGATTTTTGCTCTGGAGGATCGGTGAACTGAGCACAGCGGCTCGGACCGTCGCCGAGAGCAGCTGCTCCATTTCTTGGGATCTGAGCAAAACACCTGGCTGTGTCTGCATGGCAGAGCTGTCCCGCTGTATAAATGCATCTCTTGCTGTATGGACAAGCTCTTCCAGCATGGTCAGAGCTGCGGGACCATCCGGCCAGGAGCCAGAGGAGCAGCCCACGCCACAGGGATTGAGCTGGGATTCACGCAGCTCTGAAGTGCATTCCCAGGGAATAAAGTCACCCCGTCCTTTGGATGGGGAGAAAAGGTTTGAATCCCCCTTCCCGCTGTTTCCCTCTAAAACAACTCACATTTCTTAGAGCTGTGCAAAATTGGAATAACTCTCCCATGGAGAAGAGGGGACGGAGGCAACTTCTGGGGGGACAGGGGGAAAAAACCCATGAGCAAAGGAACTGGCAGTATGCCTCATTGCCCACCTGGCAGGCAGGAGCTGTGCCTTCAGTGTCCCCACAGTGCTGGTCCCCAGGGGCCACCACATCCCCACGCTGTCCCCTGTCCCTGGGCTCCCAGCCTGGCAGCCCGAAGTGTTTGGTTTGGATAGACCCAGAGCAACCTGCTTTATTCCCATTTTCCCAGCAGAAGGCTGAAACATCCCCGGGATCAACATTATCCTCGCAATGGTCTCCTTGGTGTGGCCAAAACCAGCATTTTGTCCCTCAAAATGCAGTTTGATGGGAGGCTCCTGCTCAGCAGCTTTACTGGTTAATCATACAGAGACCTGCCAGGGCTGCCTCCCTATTTCTTGCTGCCCTAACTGGTATCTGGACACCTCCAAAAGCGATCATTCCAGCCCCACCAGCAGGTTGTTTCTTCCCACCTGTTTCGGAGCAGTAAATGCTGTAAGCACCGGAGCAGACTGTGAAGTGAAAGCACCGCAAGCACGACCTCTAACCAGTTTTAGGGCCCCACATTAGGTTCCCCAGTGGGATGCTGAAGCCTGAAGTCCCCGTCCTGTTCCTTCACGCTATATTGCCACCACATCAGGGCATCTGAGCCTTCCCCCCCACTGTCACTTCGTGCCACGCTCTCCGCAGGTCGCTCCCCACGCTAGCACAAGCAAGCGAGGAGGAAGGGATAAATTCAGTTCAGGTGGGCAGCGGAGGCAGCAGTCAAGCAGGAAACCTGGGATTAAATACTGATTTTAATTCTGCATTCATGCTTCTTGGTTGTTTTCCTACAGCGAGATTCCTTCCCCCTGGCTGGCATGATCTGGGCTGCAAAATGGACCTTTTCCAATCAACTCGGCTTTTCTCTGCTGAGCTGGATGATACGTTCTATCTCTGCACAGTTACTTAAGCAATTATGCACCTTAACATGCATTTATTGAGATGCTTAATTTTTACATTTGTATTAGATGAAACCCATTGAATGACGCATTTCTTATTCACTAGGTGATAATTTTTACCCTGAATTTGAGCCAAGCTGCTTTTGGATGGAAATTGAAATGCAATTACAAAAAAAACGTACAAAAGCAGCACTTTAAAACTGTTTTTCAATTAGTTAATTGGTTTAAAAGTCCTGGATATGTAAAAATTAAGTTGCTCAAAACATGTTTAGCATTAAAACTAACTGAATTAGGAAAGCAAGAAGGCACAAAGTGATGAAACGCACCATGCAAATACACTTGTGCTGAGGACCAGGGCTCTGCATCCCCGCAGCACTGCCTGGCCCCGGAGCATCGGTGCAGGGAGGACAGGAGTGGAGCAGGGGGGATGGACCACACCATCATTGCCCAATGCCATAAACCTGGGAGAACTCAGCCCCTGCGGCTCTTTGCATCCCTCAGCCCACCCATACCCCCTGGCTGCAATCTCAGCCCCCCTCTCTCCCTGCAGCAGCATTTTTCAGGGCTCTCCAGGGATGCTCCTTAGCCTTTGCCTCGGCTCTGCTCTCCACTTCCCTGAAAGTACCTGCTTTTCTGCATCCATGTGCACTCTGCAATGCCCCTCGCACGGATCATCCCCCAAAGACCCCCTCAGCAAGTCCTCCCCCTCCTCCTGAGGGAGATGAGCCCCGTGCACAGTGGGCGGCTCGCACTCACCCTGCTGCCCGGGGGGTCCAGGGGGGGCTGGCGTTTGGCTTTCACTCCTGATAATCTCCAGACATTCAGCTTCTTGCTCTTGGAAATAGAGGATGACAGAGCAGTCGGGATGTGTTGCCTGCACCTTGGGAGGGGGGAAAGGGCAGACAGTAGGATGCCGAGCATTGAAAGACCTGAGCAGGCAGGGTACCAACCAATATTCACTGTTTCTGCAGCAGCCAGCTCCAGGAGAGCCTACCTACGTAACCCTGCGTTGGACCCTGACATTTCCTTAGCTTTCTACTGTTTGCCTTGTAAACACCATAAAGAACCACCACAATTATTTCTAATTCCTTCTGAAAGCATGTGATGCTTAAGGGCACCGCTCCTCCGAGACGCGAGCACCATGCAGAGGAGCTGAGCTTAAAGATAGAGGGGCCAACCCCATCAGTGAGGCAGAGGTGAGCACCTTCAAAGCCTAAGCAAGGAAACCATGTAATTAGAGATTTAAAAAAACCACCTATTTGGGCATGTCTAATCCTTCCCTTGATGGCTGGATTTTGCTCACGTGGGTCTTGCTCACATTCAGGCTGGTGTATTTTAATTGGAGGCATTGGCAACGGCTGTCAGAGTTCACCCAGCTCTTTGGGGAGATGCTACAAAACGGGCACACTGACCTCCTTAAGGTTTTGGGGTTCACTAGCAGAAGTGTTGAAATACCAAGGAGTACGCCCTGACCCCACAGCTCCCGAAAATGCAAGGGATGTGGTGGCTCAGCGCCCTGGGATAGGACTGCCCAGGAATCCCTGCTTTTCGGGTTTGCCCCCTTGGCTTCCAGCTGGAGAGCTGGAAGATTGAGGCTGAACTGAGAGCAGGCATGCCCATTCCCATGCCCATTCCCATGCCCATTCCCATGCATCCATGCCCATGGGGGGATGCGGCGGGGACTGCAGCATCCAGATACAGGGCATGTCGGGGGCAGGATTTTTGGGCCAAGACATGGGATTGGGTTGATGATGGTTTTAGGTGTGTGGACAGAGATATCAAAGCTGGGGAAATAAAGGGATGAGGGTGGGCAAGAGGACCTAAGGAGTGGAGGGAAGTGTGGGGCATTAAAGCATCGCTTGGCTGAGTCCTGTCCTTCCCTGCCCTGTCCTGGCCACCATGCGGCCACTCCTCTGGGGTCCCTTCACCTCCCCCAGGAGATTTTGTTTCCTTTTCCTGCTGAAAAGAAGATTTACAAGGAAATTCCCAGTCTGCAAAATGCATCTTGGTGACGGCTGCTGGGCACAGCACCGAGAAAACACGTTACTTCATCATAGTGGTGAAGGACCTGGACTGGGCAGAGGTGCTGCAGCCCCTTTGAGCTGCAAAGCTGCTGCTTTTTATTATTTATGGCAAAGCAGCCTGGCTGCTGAAGGACGGGAGCTCCCTTCAGAGCTTGCTTCAGGGCAGGCTCCTTGCTGAGCCTCAGTTTCTCCATCTGGGAAGGGGCCTGATGCCATCACTCTCCTTATAAAGCCCTCAAAACCTCTGGTGCTCCCCCGGTTCTGCCTGCTTTCCCTGCTCATTCCCCTTTCCCTCTCTTCCTTCCTTCCTTCCTTCCTTCCTTCCTTCCTTCCTTCCTTCCTTCCTTCCTGCC
>JAVKKW010000043.1:2240036-2267923 GCA_034782655.1 Micrastur ruficollis | reverse complement strand
CTGGGGTCTTCTCCATATATATATATATATATATATATATATAAAGTATATATATAAACACACATAATTCTTCATGCTTGAAAGCCCCAGCCCCTTTAGCAAGGGGAATTTCGACCCAAACTTCACCATTTTGATGCTTTTAGTGATGAAGGCAGGAGGAGTGAAGGAAGGAGGAGGAAACCCAAGAGTGCACAAAACGCGGTGGTGATGAATTCTTGGGACCCTGGACCACGCTGGTTCCTCCTCACTGAGACATCTCAGGTGTGGGCGATGGGGAAAGCAGGGACAGAAAATGTCCCCAGAGGTCCTTGCTGCAGGGTAAAGGGCTGGGGAGGCTGCACCGCACTTTGTGCTGGGGTGGGAGAAGGGTGAACCATTTCTGTTACTAATTTTAGTAATCCTACGTCATTACCATTTCTTAACGAGGCAGCAGATCACATTAGTTGCTCCTTCCATAACTTCCCATAATGAGATACGAAGCCAACGAATGAACTCCTGCTGTTGCTCTGCCATTCAAAGACCTCAGTAAGAATTGCTACATAAATAAAAAGCCCCTCAAAAAAAAAAAAAAAGCCAATAAAAGAACCAGGTCTTTAATATTTAAAAACACTTGTTTGACATTATTAGGAATGACTGACGCTGCTCTCAGAGGTGCAGACTGGCGAAGGCTGAGCCCGCGGTTATGTTGACACAAAAGGCTGCTGAGACCTGGCCAGAGTCGTTACCATCTAATAGTTTCCGCTGAAATGCAAACACCCAATCTTAATCATTTAATTTTCCAACAGCATATAAACACGCAGTGGGAGGGTGCCTTAGACACTGCTAAAACCAAATAAAACCATACCCAGTGCGAATAACCCATTGCCCCACGGGCAGCTGCGGTGGCTGCCGGCCGAGGTGGGGGGCAGAGGAATGGGGGGACGGGGACAGGGTCTGGTTTTGGGGTGGCGGTGGCCCCGAGCCACCCAACGCATCCCCACCAGGCCAGTTTATTTGGTGCCATCTGGTGGCAAATTGACCAGGGTCCCATCCCCAGCTGGAACAACCCAGTTTTGGAGGTGGCCAGTCTGGTCCCTGCGGTGGGAAAGGCTGGATGAGGTTTGCCAAGCACCGCGGTGCCGGAGGGTGCGCATTGCTCGTCCCTTCCCCAGCAAGCACCCCGTGCCACAGGGGGTGTGATGGTGAGCAGTGGGGACCCCTCAGGTGATGCCCAACCACCTCCACCTTCCTGAGCTGGTCCTGCCCTTCCTCCAGTGAGGATGAGCTGGGACAGACCATGGTGGCTTGACCTCCTGCCTGGCGCTGGGTGACGTGCCCAGCCCTGCCGGTGTCAGAGCCATTGCTCTCTTTTGCAACAGCAAGTGGAAAATAAATAAGGTCAAACTCACCGCATTGCAAATCCTGGCCAGCCCAGGACCCTCCAGCCCCTCTGGGCTCCCCACCTGGACCAGCATACGGGTATGCAACGGTGACAGTGATGGGGACGGTGGTGGCTGACTGAAGGGGACAGGATGGGAGGATTTGCCTCGGGCACATCGCTGTGGTGTGGCAGCACAGACGTGCAGGGCTGTGGGTGGTGGGGAACAGTGCTGTGGGGCTCTGTCTGTGCCAAAGCCCTGGGGAAGCTCCCTGGAGGCTGCCCTCCAGCCATGGGCACTCCCATTAATCCAGCGCCAGCGCTGGGATTGCTGCTGGTGCATGTAGGTAATTGCAAATGACTCAGCCGTTTCCAAAGCAAATGAAGTCATTCGCAGTAATCTTTCTGCAAGTGGCAAACGCTCATTTACCAAGGGCTGGAAATTACTAATCGTGTTGCCTCCATCCCACCTGACAGCAAAGAAGCAGGGTGTCCCCAGCCATCGCCAACAACCTCTTGCTTCATTTTAGGCTGTGGAAGGAAATGGTTTGCCAAGGGCGAGTCAGCCTAAGAGGAGACCACGGTGGCTGGATGATGCCTCGGGGAAGATGGGGCTCAAAGCACCAGCGGTGTGAGACTTCCTGCAATGGGAAAGTGGTATTGGTTTTGTAATTAGCTTTCGAAATGAGATGCTTTCACCCACCGGCGCTCCTGGACCCACAGAGCATCCCCGAGAGGCGCATGCCCGAGTGGCTGTGTGTGACAGCGTGATGCAGAGCACAGGGGACAGTGGCTGCCAAGCTGCCGCTCCATATCCGGGGTTTGTCCTCATGTGCAATACAAACTGGTTTTTGGACTGGTTTTTTATACCCCTTAGGAGCCGGCAGTGATTATGGGGGGATGTATTGCCTCAGCCGTGCTTACTTCATCTTCCACGAGTCTTAAGCAAGGTTGCTGCCTCCTGCCTGTGTTTCCTCATTTTGGGAATCTCTCTGGTTCCGATTTGTCTCTGGGGAAGCAGGATGGCATAAGGGATGTGCCGTCATCTCACTGCCCTCGCCCAGCCGTCGGAGGGCAGCTCGGGGAGTCATTGCTGCGCGGCTGTATCAGTGAACAGCTCATCCGGGCTTGATGCATCACCATCCCGGTGTTCCCGGTCCGATGGCCGGCCATCACGCCCTGGCTGCCCCTGCTCTGCCGCTCGGCTGATTTGCCAAAGCTTGTTGATGCTAAGCTTTCATTGCTTGCACCACAAGCAGAGACCGGTGCAGAGAGAGCATCGCGTGCCTCCGAGGGGCTGGATCCTGTTGTTCCTGCTCCAGCTGCCTGGTGCAGCATCACCCCCTGCTCCTGGCTTGTGCTGCGGGTCTGCTTGCACCGACACGGTGCAGGCGTTGGGTTCATGTCCAAGGTGGTGGCAGAGGGTGCCTGTCCCTCCTGGTCCCCAGGGGACTGACCCTGTTTCAGGACCACTACCTTGGTCCTGACCGTGGACCAAAGCAAAGCTTCTGGTGGAGCCCACCCCCTGCCTAACCAGCAGATGGGGCTGAGTTCCTGGCCTTGGGTTTGGTTTAGGGTGAAGATTTAGGTGAGGGTTTCCAGAACAAGAAGTCCCATACTTACAGTTAAGAGAGGGGCTCAGGAGCTTCCAAAGTGAGCGTTGCTAGTAAAATTATCTGCTGGGCATCCTCAGGGTGTCTCTTGGGACACATCTCAGTCTGGGCGTTCGGCTTGGCAAGGTGGCTCTTACTGGGGACAGCAGGGTCCATCCCCACCAGAACTGTATAATCCTCTGTTCCCTCCTGAGCCCTGGTTTTCCATGATACAGATGTGGGTGGCTTATCACCATTCACATGAAGATGGGGAGCATAGACTGGTCCTGGGCTGTCACCTCTCCCCAGTGTAGGTGAGTTGGCTGATGGGGGTCCTCAGCCCACCTCCTTGGTGAGAAGAGGTGGTATCTCCAGCTGGAGCATCATTTCTGCCTGTGGGAGGTGTCTCTGGGCAGTGTCCTGGGCACAGCACAGCCACCGCTGCCTTTCTTTGTCCCCACCCCATGTGCCTCAACACTTGCATTTCCCTGTGCCCAGACCGAGCTTTCCTGCCCAGCGCCACTCAGCATCTGTCCATCACCCGGCAATCCATCCTCCCTCCACCCACAGGGCCACCAGCGCTCCTGCCCGAGGGGGCCGGGGCAGGGATTAGGGATCCGCAGCCCTAACGCAGTGAGGCTGTGCTTCAAAGAGGATTGAGAGCCGGGCTGACATGCACGGGTGGGTGCGTGGTACCCGTGGCTCCTGGTCCTTCTCTCCCCCTGATGCTCAGACCTTCTCTCTGCGTGACAGACGTGCTGGGGGGCTTAAAAAGGGACATGGCACAGTGACAGGCTGCAGCCAAGCGCAGCCCTGCCCATAGCTGAGCCTGTGCCCTGTCCTGCAAAGCTGCACGAGATGCATCAGGGCTGTGGGTCACGCTGGACCCACACTTGGTTTGTGCTTGATTTGGCTCAAGAAAAACCTCCCCGGTTTTATGTCAACCCATGCTAAAACGCTCCTAAATTCCCTTCCTCTCCTCTCCTCTCCTCTCCGCTCCCTCTCCTCCTCCATGCCGGAGGGCAGCTAATGACACCCCCAAAGGGGCTGAGGCTGCCATGGGGGGGCCTGAGGATGTCCAGAGCAGGTGTCCTGCCACCCTTTGCTGTCCCACCACTGGCAGAAGGTTTCCTTATGCTGCTCAGCCCTCCACCCCACCGCTTGAATCCTTCCTACAGATGAGAACAATATTAGCACCAGCAAGACTATTACCCAGGCTCTGTTCAGAGCCAGGCAGGCTCTGCCAGAAGCAGGGGGTAATCAGCACAGTAATTAAATGTGCAAATAATGGGAATTTGGGAGTTATAACAAAAGACAGAGAAATAATCCGGAAGGGCTTGGAGAAATTAGGAACATAGAACAAAATCTAATCAAGCAGAAAATAGCCCGAATGGAGCCAACGGTGGGGTACTAAGGCAGCCGGCCTCGGAGCGCTCCTCCCCTGGCATCTGGGGGTGTCTGCGGTGCTGTTTTGGGGCAGAAGAAGAGTTTTTGGAGAGGTCTGTTCCTGCTTGGTGAGCAGGTCTGGCTGCAGGCTGGGTTCCTGGGAAAAGTTCCCAGATCCGTGCTATTGGTGGACGGCAGATTTTGGATGTAATATTGATGCAAATAATCACCCAGAAGAGCAGCCTGGGGAAATGCAGCTGATGGGGGTGGAGGAAAGATACCGAAGCCGGTGGGAAGCTGGGCTGTTTAGGGGGGAAAAGTGGTTCTTCACTGCAATGGGTTTGCTGGGGCTTAAATATTTTGTGCAGACATACTGTTCCTAGACGCAGTGTTTCCCCGAGATGAGCTTGGACACGCAGAACTCTCTGGCCAGGGGGAGAGAAACAGAAAACGTGAGCTGGTTTTGGTCTGCTGGACACAAATCCGCTTGTGAGCATCCTGGGAGGGACTCATGGTAGGGGAGAGCAGCAAGGTGGAGCCAGGCTCTGGTGCTCATGCTGAACCTTGCCGAGGTTTCCATGGGGGGACGTGGTGGCCGGTCATTGCATCCCTGGGGAAGTGGTCCATGAGGCTGGGAGCCAGACCCGGGCAGCGCAGCACTGTGCTATGGGCATCCCAGGGACCAGACCTCAGGTAGCACCGGCAGCGCTGAGTGACATCCCCAGCCACTGTGCCTTGGTTGTGCATGGAGGGATGTTGTCTCTGAGCACCTGCAAGGGCACAACCCATGGGTCCCTCCACCAACGGAGACCCCAGACCTGTGCTGCACAGGCAGGGATGCCTCCACTGGACAGCAGGCACTGCAGAGCCTGGTAGATCCAATCCCAGCCTGACACCCAAAGCTACCCCAGACTCCCACCCAGACCCATCTTCAAGCGCTCCCTGCAGAAGCACCTCACCAGGTGGGCTCTGACATCCCGGACACCCCGCAGGCACAGGTGACAGGGCTCAGCCCTGCAGGGACATGCTGCAGCTGCCCCCAGCCCCTCCAGGTGCTTTCTGCCAGCACTTGAAAGGTCCTTTCAATAAGTCCCAATCAAAGAGGCGGCGTGGCGAGGACCGAGCTGCTCCGCTGGAAGAGTGCCTCCTGCCAGCCCCCGCCCCATTCTTTTTTCCCATTTCCCAAGCAGGTGACCTAGCAGCAGGCTTGAAGACAACACAAGGCAACAGCCCTGAAACTGCAGATCTCATTGCTGCTGAAAGTTCACCTGGGCTCAGCAAGGTGTATCCAGCAAAGAAAGGCTGTTACAGGCAGGATCGCCTCGGGCTTGGGATGTCCCAGAGCCCCAGATTGCCAAAGCCCAGGAGAAGGCAGCAGGGAGCTCTCATTGCGTATTTTCCTTCTTATCCCCCGGCTGAGCGACCTTTGCTCTGTCCTGGGGCGGCTGCCTTTGGGGTGCGTATCCCCAGACATCTCCCAGCTCGAAACTGCAGCTCCAGAGACCAGGAAACAGAGGCACCGACAGCAGGGCAGGAGCGGACCCGTATCCCACCGGCTCTGACAGATGGGACCTGTGGAGACCACAGGGTGCCGGGACCTGGGATTTTAGGAAAGCTCCCAAAGCCACAAGCTGTGAGATGCTATCAATGGGGCTGAGCAGCCCCAGCACTGGCACCAGATCTCCCCTGGAACTGGGACCAGTAGCAGGGCTTGGCTAAACTTGCATCCCCCTACTCCCAGCTCATTTCCCTGTAGGAAGGTTGTCCTGAAGGCTCCGAAGTACCACCGGGGGGGCACAAACCATCCCTGCTCCACAGCCTTTTGCAGAGGGAGGGTTATTCTGGGGATGCGCTGCAGGGAAAACCAGCCCGGGGACGTTCCTCTGCCGGCCAGATCTCTGGGGAGGGTTTGTTTAGCCCCAGCAGCTATAGCAACGAGCCCTGCCGCCGCTCTGCTCGCCCCATCACCCGCGCACCTGCCCGAGCCATGGAGGTGGGGGACCCCCATGGGGTCTGGGGGGACCCCCCAGCAGGGACCTACGTCATCCCGCACAGGGTAAGCCCTGGAGAGCGGTTCTGTCTCTGGATTTATGGGATAGTTTGGGCTCACGAGGGTGGGGTGGGGAAAGTGGGATGGGGTGGGAGGAGAGAGGGGCTGGGGTGGGGGTTGCGGGTGGGCACTGGGGTCTGGGGCAGCAAAATGGCTCTTTGCAAAATGCCTCCCTGCTCCCTGCAGACCCTGGGGCCCCGGGAGGGACACTTCTGCACAGGGATGTGTCCCCAGAGGTGGGGACTTGCCAGGCGTGCAGTTCAGCCAGGCTCACAGGGCTGCACCCCTGGAAGGATGGGGGTCAGTGCAAGCCACCCCCTCCTCCTTGGCTCCCCCAGGACCAGCACTGCTCTCGTCCCTGCCACCAGCTCCTGTCCCCTCTCCTCCCTGGCCACTGCAGTAACAGGGCACTAAATTAAACAAGACTGGGAGATCCTTGGGGTTTTCCTTCCCCTCCTGCCTTTCAGCTCCGACCCAGGCAATCTCCCCATGGAGCCGTGCCGGTGCCCCAGCAGCCGGTGATGATCCTCCAGCAGCTTCCTGGGACCTGCCTGGCCCCCGTTGCCGGACCCCCGCATGTCCGGGGAGGTGCGTGACGGTAGCCATCGTAGAGGTCAGCATTAAAACCAGCTTATCTTCATCCTCTTCTTTTTTCCCAGCCTTTTCAGGATGAGAGGCAGGCGGGGGGGGGCTGTGCCCACCCTCTGCAGCCTCACAGGGCTGGCCACACCACGCTTCGATGGCTGCTTTGCCCCACGGGATGTGATTTTTGGTGGTTTTACTAACCCTGAAGCCTGGGCTGGCTTTGGTCACACCAGGATACTCGCAGGGAACGTTTTTGGGCTGTTTTTTGAAATCCACCTCTCTTTGTTCTCCAAAACCCCATTTCACGTGGCCGTAGGGAGCATCACCAGGGAAAGCCAGGGTGATACGGGCTCTTTGGCTGTGCCAGGTGGGACCGGCGTGGGACACATGCCAGCCCCGGAGCCCGTGGGAGCTGCAGGCAGCAGCAAAGACCAACTATCTATAGAGGCTTCACCCAACCTTGTGCAACCCAGGGTCCAGCAGTCTGGACTGGGGAGCAGACAGCAGAGACATGGGGGCTTGTGGTCCCTGGGACATGCCAAGGGCGAAGCCGTGCAGTGTTGTGGGGAGGGGGGAAGTTTGAGCTGTCTTTAAAAATATGTGGAGGAAAGGGCATGCTGGAAATTGGTGTGGAAAGAAAACAGAGACCCCAGCCCGGCCCCTCGCAGCCCTGCGGTGGGGGCTAGCTGCCCTTCCAGCGGGACGGGTGGGCTCCATGAAGAGCTGCCAGCCCCTCGAATGCCTTCTCCTCCCGGCTCAATGCCTGGCGGCTGGCCCGCTCCCTCCTCGCAGCTCTGGCCACCTCCCAGGCTGTGCTGTAATGCTCCTCACTGGAGCGCCAGCTGCCTCATGGGTGCCCTGGGAGCCCGTCCCTGCAGCTGTGAAAGTATTTTGGGATCTGGTACATAGGGCATAGGGATGCCCA
This sequence comes from Micrastur ruficollis, assembly GCA_034782655.1. Taxonomy (NCBI): domain Eukaryota; kingdom Metazoa; phylum Chordata; class Aves; order Falconiformes; family Falconidae; genus Micrastur; species Micrastur ruficollis. Next base: position 2,260,028 of record JAVKKW010000043.1, on the reverse strand, counting down.
AACCCTTTTTTACCCAGGCTGCGGCTAACAGGGGCTCAGAAGTCTCATGCACAAAGCCAGCAGGATCTCAGAGGCAGCCCCTCTGGCAGGTTTACAGGCATTTTGCAGGGGAATTTCAAGCCTGTGGCAAATGGAGATGTTTTAATGGGGACGCAGAGCCAGACGCCATGCTTCCTCTGCAGCCGGTTTGCTCTCAGCAGCGGCCCCACAGCTTGGGCATCCAGCCAAGGGGGCTGGGACGCTAACCTGAACGTGCACGGCTGCTCTGGGTCCCAGCTCCTTGTGTGGAGCCAGGCAGGGGCTGGGGAGGCACCGAGCATCCCCACCCTGCTCCTCTCCTGGACCCTGTTCCATAGGTGCTGGCTGCTGGGAATGGAGATGGGATCAGCCCCCCCAGCCCAACCCCAGCTCCTTCCTCCTCTGGGGGCTTCTGAGCTCCCCCATGCGTGATGTGGTACAAAGCAGAGCTGACCCTGGCGTGCTCCCCATGCGGTGCCACCCCGAGGATACCGGCTCTGCTGCCAAGGCAGAGGCTTGCCAAGCCGCTGAGCGCTGCCAGGACCAGAGCAATTCTCCTCCGAATGGGTGGAAAGTCTGGTGCCTCCAGCACCACTAATCACCTTTTGTGAGCAGCCTTCAGCAAGCCAGACCAGATGTTTAATCACATTTGCAAAGAAGAAAAGGCTGAAATATGGCTATTTTAAAGCTTTATCCAAGCAAAATAATTTTTAAATGCCACATGGCCTTCCAAATTGGGGTGGGGGAAGTCTGGCTTAGCTCCCACTGCTTGGGCATGGGGACAAACCACGGTGCCGCCCCATCCCAGGCACTCATCCCATGGCTGTGTTTCTTGTGCCCTTGCTCTGATCTCTCTCTGACGCAGAGCCCCTTACTCTGGCAGATTTAATTGAGTTGATGATGATTCAAAGCTCCCAAATGCACCAGGTGGTGATGAACAGCCTGGCTGTATCAGCATTGACGTCCTTTGGGTCTGGGCCATCCGCAGCCGCTGCCCAGGTAAGGGTCAGGGATGCTGGATCAGCAAAGGGACCATAGGACCAAAGAGGTGGGCAAAGGGACCTTTCCAGAGCTGCTCAGGAGAGGGGGATGACTCTGTCTCACTTTCACACAGCGTGAGATCCCTGCGGATGCAGAAGCTGGGTGGTCTCAGCCCAGCTCAGTCCAGGCTCTGCAGCCCCTTGGGGTTTTGGAGCTGGTTGTGCTGGTTTGACCCCCAGCTCTGCCAGCACAGATCACATCCAGGCTGCTCGGAGGTGTTTTAGTCCAGCTGGGAAGAGCCAGGACCCTCCCTGCGTGCTGCGGCACGGGCAGGGTGCAGTGCTGGGCTGCGGCAGCCGAGCAGCGAGGCTGAGCGCTATTCATTAGGCAGGATGGCTCTGCAAGGGCTTTCGTTTAAAAGTCCATCTCGAACCAAAATCATATTAAACATTTTATCTCCATGGGGGGAAAAAATGCTGTTTTCTTGGCGGGGATGAGAACTGAGCTGTGGGCAGCTGTCTTGCTCGCTGCCAGCTGGCATCTCTAGGCTTGCACCCTCGTGGGCTGCCCACCCAGCGCCCACCAGTTCACCGTGCTGGCCAAGACTGGACCCTGCCTGCTGCATCTCAGCAGCTGGATCAAACAGGCTCTTCCCAGCAGCGTTTTGAGGTCCCATCTGTGGGGCTGCCACCTCCTCGTGTCCCCCGCAGCCGGGTTCCCACGTTGTCTGACCATGGGGCTTTGTGTGGGATTGAGCCCACCCAGCCAGACCCTGGGAGAGCCGCACAGTGCCGGCAGCATCGCAGCCAAGCGCAGCTCCGTGGGAACTCTCTCACGGGTGCTTTGGGGAGCTGTGCCCCAGGGAGACGGCTGCTGAAAGGGGCTCGGCACAGCCCTGCCTTTTGTTCCTCCCTGCAGGCGATGGTGGTGCCTTTGCAGACTGGAGAGGAAGAGGAGGCTGTGGTTTTCCACCATCACTACATCCCCTGCCCTGGTCCCAATCCCATTCTGGCATGGTCGGTTCCAGTGTGGGATCAGAGGCCGATGGCCATGCGGTACCTGGGCGCAGGCTCATTAGCAGAGGATGGAGAGCTGTGAGTAACGAGCTCTGTGCCACCTGGCGCAGGGCTGCGTGCATGTCCCCGTGGCCCCCCGTGCAATGCTAGGGCCAGCACTGACTCCTGTCCTTGCTCCTCTCCAGCCGTGCGGTGCCCCCCCCTCCACCCCCCAGTGCCACGGGGACTGTGGGACCCAATGTCCCACCAGCATCAGGTAAGGACACGATCTCCCCACGTCCTTCAGTGAGGGATGTCTTGCCCTCAAGCATAGAATCATTTAGGCTGGAAAAGACCTTTAAGATCATCAAGTCCAGCCGTTAACGCAGCACTGCCGAGTCCATCACTGAACCATATCCCTAAGCACAGCATCGATGCGTTTTTTCAGCAAGCATCAACGGGGCAGCCCCCAGTCAAAGGCTGAGCCCTCCTGGCACCCTTTATCCATCAGGTCCCATGGGTGGCCCTTGCACATCCTCCAGCTCTCCCTTTCTCTCCACAGAGTACTACAACATGCTGGAGGAGAGGCTGTGAGCTCCGTGCCTCCCAAGGTGGCTTCTCCTGCACGTCTCAGCCCTCGACCCCAGAAGATCCTGCAGGTGCTGAGCATGGGTGCTCTGTGATACCCATAGTTTCAGGGTGGCTCGTGGGGAGGAAGCCAACGTGCCGAGCAAAATCATTTTGCTCGACACGTTGGCTTCCTCCCCACAAGCCACCCCGAGGCAGGGGGTGTCACAAAGCCTGTCACCAAACCCCAGGTGACAGCATGACCCCAAACAGGGACATGCTTTATCTCCATGCTCTGCAGAGGGCTTGTCCCCAGCAGGTTAGTGGTGACATCCCAATCCCAGCTGGACAATGTGTCTCTGCCAAGGCGTGAGGACTCTGCGGCAGGGGCTGCGCTGTGTCCCTGTGGCTGGGGAGGGACGGGTGTTGCCAGCCCAGGTGGTCCCGGTCTTCATTAGTCCCTTCAGATCTCAATGCAGCACATTGCCTGTAATTAATTTGCTTTGTTAAGAAAGTGCCCTGCTGTCACTAATTAAGCATCTGTAATTACCCAGAATGCTGGCTTTGTGCCTAAATGCAGGGCTCCCTCCAAGCTGGGAGGGTGTGTGTGAGACTCTTGCACCTGGTGGGAGGGTGTATCAGTGCCTGATGTGGGTGCTGGGGCAATATGAGGAGCTGCTGATGGTTGCTGGGAAGCAGAGTGGGATGCTCCTGGTGAGCACAGTATGGGATGGCTGGATCTAGCCTGCACTTGCTCCTGGTGGGGATGTGGTCAGGGCAGCGTGGAGTTCCCCAGGATTTGGTGTCCCCTCTGCTCATTAGGAAGAAGGGGGAGCAGATGCATTTTGGGTGCTGGAAGCTTTCCCTTGCCTCTGCTACCTCCCCAACCCCACTGAGGGATGATGGTCCTGCTCTGACCCTGGTGGGGTTACAGGCCAGTTGTCAGGGGGTTTTGCCTTAGGAGTAGAGCTCCTAGCAGGAGATGTTGGGGCTGGTGGGTCATCTGGAGCTCAGAGCAGGTGGAAAGATGGTGCCCAGGCAGCTGCACCTTAAATCCCCTCCTTCTGCCCCTACTGGCACAAGGACTGCCCTGCCTCTCCTCTGGGGTCCCAATGGAAAGGAGGGTTTATCCTCCCGCAGCCCAGGATGGAGCGGTGCTCCGGCACAGGCAGATCTTCCCCCGCAGCAAAGCTCAGCCTGGCTCCTGCTGAAGCTGGAGGAGAAGTTCCCGAACGCAGAATGAAAAAGCCGTGTTGGGCTGCAGCATGAAGGCACGTCCCCAGCGGGAGCAGCCCAGCAGGCTGGGCAGAGCAGAAGGGATGGAGACCATCCAAAGCTCAGTGTGATGGGCACCCGGGCTGGTGCACGAAGATTCCCGCAGCCGAACAGACAGAAAGGGAAGAAGAAGGAGGAGAGGAGTTGCTTGGCAATGGGGTGGACAGGAAGGGTGAGCTCAAGATATGGCCCAGTCTTAGCATGACTATGAGAAGAATGGGAGGGTGAGGCGATGGGGATTGCAACACCCACGGTGGAAGTAACCCCTGGAGCCCTCTCTGTGTCACAGCGATTGATCTGTGACACCCATCAGCCGGCAGCGTGGAAAGCATCGCACAGCCGGGAGCCCGAAGGCATCTGCGTGCACCCATGTCAGCAGGGACAGGGAGAAGGTGTGGGTGGGAAGAGCAGCCATGGGCACGGAGGGGAACGGAGCAGGGGAGAGGTGGAGTGGTGTCAGATGAGGGACAGGTCTGCTGGGTTTGACCCAGGTGATGTGATGCCTCTCCCCAGCACGGTATAAATAGGTGTCTTTGCCCCAGAGCTCTGGTGGGTTGTTATGGGAAGGCGTCAGTGGAGCTCTCTGCTCACAGGCTCCTGCCCCAGGGGTCAGAGACGAGCCGACGGGTCCAGGCAGTGGCGTGTGGGTGTCCCTGGCAGGTCCCGGGAGGTGCTGCTGGTGGCTGAGACCGGGCCAGAGTTATCTCTGCAATGACAAGCAGTTAAAATCGAGACCAAGGTTTCCGCAGGGCAACCCCGAGTTGGCAAGGATCCGGCATGCGCGGTGCAAAAGCAACAGAGCCGAAGGAGAGGCTAATTACAGCCCTGTGCATGCTAATTGAACCTATGTAAACACCTAACGCAATGCAGCCCTGACTGCCAACTGGGGCGAGGGCTGACATCTCCTTCAGCCCAGGGTGGCAGCAGGGGGTGGCAGGGCTCAGAGCCCTGTGGCATCGCTCAGACCTTGGTGACAGATGCTAAGCCTCGGGAGGGGAAGGGCAGAGGGGCTTCTGCAGCCCAAACCGGGGGGAGCACTGGCACCATGTGCCTGCTGCAGACCCAGGCAGGGGGATATTTTCTAATAATCTGCTACTCTGCAGGGTGAGGTTTGGGGGTTAGCCACGATGCCAACAGGGATCTGCAACAAGCTGTGATGGGGTGATGGGCATGGACCAGAACCAGCTGCTGCTGTCCCTGCCTGCTGAGATCCCCCTTTCCCAGGGCTGGGGTCCCTGTGGCCAGCAGAGGTGCCCAGAGCACGGGCACTTTTGTGGGCGACAGATCTGGTTGCATCAAGCTGGAGGCACTGCAATGGCGTTTAACAACCTAGGAGGGCACTTACCAGCAGTGACACCTTGGGTGACCCAGGGTCCCCAGCACTGACTCTACATCACTCTCCACCCTTAGCGTGGTAGCCTGCCTCCCACCTGAGCCAGTCCAGCCTCAAGCCTCTGTACGGGGTGAGATACACACAGCACCTTCCCCTGGACCAGCCCTAAACACCCACGCACTGCTCTGCTGATACACCTGATTCATCTGCCATGCTCCTCAGCATCCCCTGTTCCACTTGCCCTGCCGCCGGGGACGTGGGCTGAGCTCCCCAACGTCCTCCCACCGGGACAGCACGATGGAGATGGTCCTGCTCCATGGGCTGCTGCTCTTCCTCCCCTTAGCAGCCCTGCTGCTTTACCGGTACAATGCCACCTTCCACTACTTCTGCAAGGTGGTCTTCTTTAACTGCTGGATTGTGGCCATGGCCACCCTCTTGTCCCCCTTTGCGGCTCTTCGGGGACGCTCCGTGGAGAACATGAAGTGAGTATGGCCTGGGGATGTGTTTCTGGTGTGGAGATGGCTGGGGCTTGGCTGTGATGGAGGAGCTGATGTGGTCTTGTGGACACACGCTCTCTCCTGGCCCCGGCATAGCCACAGCTATGTTACAGCTGGTGATTGAGCCCTGGGGCCACAGGGAGAGCTGTGGTCATGTCCGTGTGGCAATGAAGGGTGCATCTACATCTTGTGGTGCGGTGAAGAAGTGCTGGCCATGCCCAGGGAGGGTTACGCCATGACGGAGGTGGCCACCTGGGTCAGTACTAGTGGTTCCTGGACACTGAAGTAGCGTAAAAGGGATCATTCTTGGCCATCGCAACGTTGGGGTCGTCAGCTGGGTGGGTGATAGGGGGGCTTGGCAGAGGCTGGAGGTACAACCATTAGCAGGATGCAGATGCACACCCATCGCCATCTACCTGGGCAGGTCTTGCCCAGCGGGAGCCCTGGGGACCGCGCTTTGGCAGAGGGATTTTGGGATGTCTCGGTGCCATCAGCTGTGGGGCATGGTGCAGTCTTGTCCCAGCGAGTCGTGCGCTCGTGCTGTCAGCTGTGCTCAAGGGTGGGGGCGGCCGAGATAATATCGCTGTGCAACACGAGAGGAAGGTCTGGCTGCTTTCAAGGGTGTTGCAATCTCGTTACTGGATTCCTGGGCATGATAGCATACCAGAAGAAATATAATTATGTCGGAGTGAAAAATGTCTGAGCTCGTGGCATTTGCTGAGCCCGAGCCATCATGTATTTGTGCTGATGCATTTTGGGCCCTTGGCAGGAGTGTGGTCAGGGGTTTGATGTTATCAGCCCGTTGTGTTGCCTCCCTCCCTGGTCCTTTCTGTGCAGGAATGCTGTGCACACACGCACGTGCCCGGAGGTGCTCCGAGCCCTGGCGCAAATGCTTCCGGCTTAGTGGAAATACCTGGTGTGATGCAGCGGTGACTCATGCTGCCTTATCTTGTCCCACCGATACCTTGCAGCCATCCTCCGCTGGAGCAGCACACCCTCTCCACCTCAGCCTCCAAATAGCAAAGCCTCCAGCTTGGAGCACATTCCTGTCATTAGTCCTTGCTTTGGGGCATTGCCACCAGTGTTTTGCTTCTCTGCAGACACGGGGATCTCTAAACCTGCATCTCCCAAGGGATGGGTGGTCTTCTGATACAGAGGACCCTCAAGCATCGTGCTCCTTATCCCTCTGTGCCTGCCTCTACTCTCTCCTCCCAAGCTTCTTCTCATCCCTACCTGGTGCTGAGTGCTTGCTGGCGGCCCCCTCCCCTGCCCTGTCCCCAGTGGGCTCCCTGGGATCAGTCGCTGCCAGATGTGTGGACCCTGTCACAGGTGCTCTTCATGCTGTGGGTTGGAGAGTGCCTGATTTCAATACTGAAAGCATACCAGCTTTTTATCTCCGCTGTGTGTGCTGCAATCCCCGTTGCTCCATCCTTCCTCCATTCCTCTTGTTATTCTCATACTGAACGTCATCCTTCATCATCACTGCCATCCTGATGTTACCTTTCCTGTCCAACCCTCCCTGGATGGTGACATCACTCTTTCTTGTTCCCCCTTCCATCTGCCCGGGTGAAACCTCCACCTCTTCCCGACACCGCAGCACCAGTGAAGTTATTCCTTGTGATTTCCTCTAATGAATGAAGCCGTGTTGGTTTTCCCTTCCCCGCTCTCTTCCCCCTCCAACTGCAGCACAAAGCTTGGTGCCTGCAGGGACAGTCCCTGGAGACATCTGCATCCCTGTAGACCCATCTGTCTCAAGGCTGTTCCTCTGCCTGTCCAGGGCTCACCCACCTACAGCTCAGCACCTTCCGGCTGCAATCCAGCCCCTCTGGCTTTAGGTACCTGCAGCGCAGGCTGCGAGCCCCGTGTCTGGGTTTCCAGCCCGCACGCACCGAGCCGGCTGTGCACGTGGGGCAGCCTCAGCGTGAGGCTCACCTGGCCAGAGGCTGTTGTCCTCACTGGGATGTGATGATTTGCACCCTGGCTACAGGCAGACATCCCATCCCTTCTCTTCTTGCTTCCCCGTCATCCCTGGACATCAGAAAGCCTGTTGGTTTTTTTTCCTCCCTCCAGCTTGTGCTGGCTGCTCTTCTTCATGAGCAGCTCCAATGCAGACTTTCTGCTACTGAGGCAGTAGCTGGTTTTGCATTGGGGATGGTTACAAGGTTGGCTCTGAGCTATGCAGGCTACAAATATGGTTAGAAAAGCAAAGCATCACCGAGACTGAGCACAGATCCACCTTGGGACACACTATTTGCTCCTTGCGCCTTGCTCCCTGCCTGATTGTGGAGGGCTGGAAAAAATCAAGCAGCTTCCCCCTGTGTCCATCTGGTCCCCACATGTGTTCTTGTGCCCTAGGCTCCTGTGCGCTGCCATCCTGCCCCTCAAACGCTTCTACGGCATCAAGATGCAGGTGCGGGGCTCTGAGCATCTGAACATCAAGGAGCCCTATGTGATCGTTTGCAACCACCAAGCTTCCCTTGACCTCATGGGTATGTGCAAGGGAGAAGGGGGGCTCATCACTGCATGGGCAGCCTTTGGGGTGCTGCAGGGGTGGACCAGGCTCACCCTGGGGTTTCCAGCGAGGCCAGCACCAGGATCTGTACAGGGCAGTGTGGTGGGACAGGAGCTCAGGACTATGGGTGTGCTGCAGAGAGAGGGTTGGGACAATGGAAATTGATGCCAGGTCACCACAGCCACAGGGCTGGTTGGTTCTGGGTGCGGCTGGGCAGGGACGGATCATTTCCTCTCCCATCCATCCTCCAGGCATGGTGGAGGTCATTCCTGACCGCTGTGTGCCCATCGCCAAGAAGGAGCTCATGTACATGGGCACCGTGGGGTGGGCCTGCTGGCTCAGTGGCATCATCTTCATCGACCGCCACAAAAGAGAAGATGCAATTGATGTCATCTCCCAGACGGCCAGGACCATGCGGCGTGACAATGTGAGGGGGGCAGCAGGGGGGAGTCAGGGAGCAAACACCGATGAGGCAAGGGGGCTGTGGGGAGGACTGACACAGCAGGTCCCCGGGTGCTCCCGCTGGGGTCCATGCTCACACCTCTCCCTGTCCCGTGCAGCTCCGAGTGTGGATTTTCCCTGAAGGCACCAGGAACCAGGACAAATCTATGCTGCCCTTCAAGCGCGGGGCTTTCCACTTGGCCGTGCAGGCTCAGGTAAGGCCATCCTCCCCTTCCACTTGCCCTTGATGGAGTGGGGTTGGCATGCGCCCTGGGGCAGTGGGGTGGGGGACATCAGGGTCTTTTGGGTTCTGTAGTCCCCAGGGACAGGCACCCTGCTGCGCAGGACCCAGGGAGGGGACGGGGACCTGCTGAAGCCTGGGGCACACAGGAGCTGGAGTCCCACCTGGGGAGAGGGTCTGTATGGAGAACACCCCTGACCCTCCGTGTCCTACAGGTTCCCATTTTCCCCATTGTGATTTCCCCGTACTGGGACTTCTTCAGCTCCAAGGATAAGAAATTCACCTCTGGTAAGTGACGGGCAGGAAGCCCCATTGCTGGAAGGTAGGGCTGGCGGTGGGGATGAGGCACGTGGGGCTTGGAGGTCACTTTGTGGGACACTGAAGCATGGGGAGGCAGCTGGTGGTGGAGGATGCTGGTGGGAAGACCTGGTTCCTGGTGGGTTTGTCTAACAGCACCCCTGGTCGTCGTCTTCTCTCTCCAGGGACGTGCACCATCCGAATCCTCCCCAAGGTAGAAACCCGGGGCCTGAGCCCAAAGGATGTCCCCAAACTGACAGAGACTGTCCGTCAGGTCATGGCTGATGCCCTCGCTGAGATGTCTGCAAATCACTGTGTGGACCAGGGTGCTGAGCAGCCTCCGCTCCTGCGCTGTGCTGGGGCTGGTGCCGGTAGGGGGATGGGCAGCCCGCAGTGCGAGGAGGACACAACCGGCGCCAGCAATTAGGCAGAGGGACTGAGCCCCCTGGGAACATAAGGGAGGTGACGCAGCCAGAGGCTGAGCCATGTTGTCCCCTTGTCCCCCGTGGATGTGTCCTCCAGACCTGCCACTGCCCCGGCAGCCTGCAAGAGCAGGACGGTGCCTTGGTGCGAGGGGAAGCAGAGCAGTGCAGCACGGGGACCAGGCAGCACCCCGAAATAGTGCAAGGCGCCCCCAGAAACCCCTTGCTATGACTGTGCATCCCCTCCCCAGGGCATTGTCTGTCTCCCCCGAACCTCGCACTGTGTCTGGCCCCGGGTAATAAGCCCCGTCTGCCCGGATGGCTCCTGCCTGCACACTGGGTAGGGGGGAGGGATGTGCCAGGCTGGGCTGGGGGGGTCCCCACACCCTTTTCCACCCCTGACGGTCTGAAATGCGGTGGGGTTCACCCATGGGATTGCTGGGTTGCTTCTTCCAGAGGCTCCTGCAAGCTAGCAACGCTGTTCAGCTGCAGCCAGCTCTGGGGAGGGGTCCGGAGTGCAGCGTGAGGCTCGGCAGGGGCAGGAGGTCCAGGGGATATTGCCATGTGGGAACAGCATCCTTGATGCTGAGCTATGAGACAAGGGTGCAAGATTAAACAGTGCATACCTGGTGCTGTGCGTGCACGGTGTCCTGCCTGTGCCTCGGGTGCCGAGGGGAGTGTGGGGAGGGGGATCCATCTCCTTACAGCCACGCAGGGTGCCTGCATCACTGCATGCGGAGCATCCCTATGGACACCACAGCTTCTCCATGGGGTGCGACGCTGGATGGTGTGAGGAGCGTTTGGCAGGGTGAGAGTTACACTGGGGTGGACTAGGTCCCAAGCAGACCTCTCCTTGCCTTGGGGACAAGCCGTAAGTGCACAGGAAGAGCATCCATTAAAGCCCAAAACCCTCAGACGGCAGAGGTGCCTGGATTATGCCCACCTGGAGCAGCAGGGACTACTCCATGGCCACCGGACCATGGCACAACCAGACGCATCCACCACCTACTGTCTCCACTGGCCTGTTCCAGGGCTTTGGGCATCTGCTGGCTCCTTCCCAGCTGAGCAGCTCCTGTCCCAGCCACCCCAGAGTGACAGTAGGGCAGGGAGAAACGCAGCGTGCGGCTGTGCCAGTGCTGAGAGCAGGGTGGGCAGGCTTCACCTCCCGTCTTCAAGTAAGATGTGCAAACCGTGGCCAAACAAGGGTGCAGCACTCCGGTTTGGCATCGTTCCCACTCTCAGCAGCAGCTGGCTCGTTACGGAGGAAATTCTGCAAAACCGCGGCAATTGTCTGCCCAGACTGATATCACTAGGCAAAAACATTAGCAAAAGAAAAGAGGCTTCCCATGAGTAACAACTCATTGGATCAGGAGCTGTCACGATGAGATGGTCAAGGGCAGCGTGCACATGGAGGATTTAATTTCACAGAAAGCCCATTTATTCCCTTCCTTCCTGCCAGGGCTCCCTACGTGCAGCTCAGTCGGCTCCGAGCTGGCTCAGCAGTCCCACAGCATGCCCACCACTGTGGGCGTCGTTTGGGTGCCCAGAGCCTTGAACCCAGCAAACCTTGGGTCTGGTGGTTAAATATTGTCCTAGCTGGATGGCTGGGTCCCAGCCAGAGACCTCGCTGGCTTTTGCTTGCTGCCAGTGGGGAGGTGAAAGCTTGAAGAGAGGAATAAAACTCAGCACGGGGGGCTCTGGGACCACCTTGCTTCCACTGGTGTTCCAAGCATGGGGTCTGCAGCTGCCCTGCCCTGCCTGCTGCTTTGCATCCTATACCTCACAGCTGGAGCATCTGCAAAGCCGTAAGCCCTCTCCGTGTCTGCCTGTCCGTGCCTGCGGGGGCGGGGGGGTTGGTCTCAGGACTGTGATAGTCCTTGCCATGACTGTGGTCACTGGTCAGGGTGGAAATGCTGGGGGTGGTGGTTGCCCCCACAGAGGGCTTTACACCAGGGGCTGGTGCCTCTGGGCTGCTTTGGTGGAGGTGCAGCCTCACACAGAAGCCAGTGGGTGAGCAGAGCCTTTCCTCCTTCCGCAGATCGACCCCTTGGCTCTTCCCCAAGGTGTTTGGGCAAAGGGGGCTCTGCTCTGCTCCGTGCACTGGGTAGCCGGGGGGAGGCTGGGTGGCATAGCCCTGCAGAGTGTATCTGCAGGATACTGCAGGAAACCTGGGGAAAAAAAACCCACACGCCCTTCGCCGTGAGAGTCTGGAGCAGAGGGGAGCACTGTGAGTTGGCAGGGGGTCCCCGCTCTCCCCCACTACTGAGGTGTCCCCTCCCCAGGCACTACATGGTGCTCTTCCCCTCCGTGCTGTACTACCCGTACACGGGCAAAGTGCACGTCCACCTCATGGACCTGGATGAGCCCGTGCGGGTGACCCTGCACCTGGCCAGCAGCCTCAGCGTCCCCAACGTCACCCTGGAGAAGCAGGGCAGCGATATCCTCCAGCTGAACTGGCCTCGCTTCTCCAACGTGAGTCATGGCCCCGCGGCCGGGCTGAGGACCTCGGGAAGGGGTGTCCAACCCCTACCCGCTGCCAGAGCGGGCTGGGGGAACTGGGAGGGGACATGGGGTCCATCCTGGATGGGCAATGAGTGAGATGAAGAGTGGAGGGACATGGGGTATGTACGGAGACCTTGTGGGCTGTATCTGTATCATCTTCCCATGCACACCAATTCCCTGGTGCCTTCATGGGTCAACAGGGTGGTGGCGATGGGGGACGGGTGTGATGTCTAACTGGCATCCAACGTGAAGGCTTTGCAACTATTTCTGCTCTTTCCCCTGGGGCAGATTTCTACCCCTCCTGCAGGCATCTACGAAGTTGCGCATCTTCACGTCTCCATCCAGGGAGGTTCCCTGCAGGTGTCTGAGCAGAAGAAAGTACTGGTGAAAACCCTGAAGCTGGGGACCTTGGTGCAGACAGACAAGGATGTCTACAAGCCTGGACAAACCGGTAAGGGGCAGGAGCTGCTGGAAGAGCTTGCAGGCTCCTGGGATGGGGTTGCCAGGTTTGGGTCCTGGGCCCTCGCGCTCACTCCTGCTCCCACATTTGCTCTCTCCAGTGAAGTTTCGAATTGTCCGTTTGGATCAGAACTTCATTCCCAGCAACAGGGAGGTGAGATGGGATTGGGGTGCGGGGGGGCGTGGAGGCAATGGGATCCCCGTGTGCCACAACTTTCAGTGTCCCCATGAGCACGGGGACAGGTGTGGGGCGGGAATCCCCCAAACACCAAAGGGACATGCGATGCGAGGGGCACAGCTCTGCCCAGCGCTCCCAGCCTGCGTGCCCAGGCTACAGCCCTTTGCTTTTGGCACTGGCACAGGAGATGAGTTATTCCCTTTCCCGGTCTTCTCTCCTGTGTAGCTTTTATGCACCAGTATAATGCCCACTGGTTTTAGACTCCTGGTGTTACGCGGTGCTGGCAGCCCCAATTGCGCAGCTAATGCTGTTTGCACAACGCAGCCTTGCTTCCTGCTGCTTGGAAAAGGCAGCAGGAGTGGGCAACGACAGCAGCTCCGAGCTCCCGTCCCAGCAACCAGCTCTGTAGGGGCCAAGCCAGATCCCCCAGGCTCAGCCCCCTGCTCAGCTACAAGCTCAGCCCTCTGTGCTTTGATCACACTAAATACTTCTTCTCCCCTTGTTTGCAGCTTCCCTCCGTGACCGTGCAGGTGAGTCGTCGCCCTGTGCCAGCCTGTCGGCTCCCCTGGGAGGAGCAAAGGGCTCCAGTGTGTGTGATGCTGGGGACGAGGAGCGGGGATGGGGACATGCCCGCTGTAGGTGCAGAGAGAAGTTCCAGGGAGCAGGGAGAAAGGCTTGGCTTCCTCATCCACGTTTCCAGCCCACTCGGGGTCAGCTTGCCACCTGCCTGCAAGACGAGGGGTCCTCTGGGGAGACGCTGCTCAGGGGCAGGTTACATGGTTGAAGGCAGCAGTGGCTATTGCCACAGAGACTTTGACCCAAACTGGGGAACCTCCCGAGCTCCCAGTCCAGGCTGGAGCATCTCCCTGCCAGCTCTGGCTGCTGTAGCCAGGCTGGAGCTCAGCTAAAACATCCCCCGGGGGGGAATTTTCCTTCTGGAGAGGTGATGCTCTGAGCGCGATGGCAGGGCAAAACCTCTGCCTCAGGCAAGGATGCGCAGGGTGACTTGAATCCTTGGGGTTACCAACCCACCACCACCACCACGCAGCCCATCCTCAGCCCCGTCAGCTGTGTGTCCCTGTGTGCAGGATCCCAGCGGGAACCGTGTGGCACAGTGGCAGGGGGTGAGCCCGCGGCAGGGCATCGTGGAGCTGTCCTTCCCGCTGGCTGCGGAGCCGGCCCTGGGCACGTATGCTATCGAGGTGGACAGGAAGACCCACACCTTTAGCGTGAAGGACTACGGTGCGTGGGGATGAAGGCTGGGCTCCGCGTGGGGTGTTTGGGAGCCATCGTATGGGATGGCAAGAAACTCCCGAAGGAAGACATGGGCATAGTCCCATTCCCTGCTGGTCTCCCCTCAGGGCCACCGCACTTTGAAGTGCTGATCCGGCTGCCCTGCGTTGTGATGGTGAAGGATGAGAAGATCCCGCTGGACATCTGCGGGTGGTGAGTTGGAGAGCAGCCCCAGCGGGAAGGCTGGATGCTCCCGGGGTGGTGCTTCCCTGGCAGCCGCCTCACCCGCTCCCCTTCCTGCCAGGTACCCATCCGGGAGAACATTCCGGGGAAGGGCTGAAGCCAGGCTGTGCCAGTACCACAAAGATATTATTTCCCCGACGGGATATCTGAGGAAGTGTGCCGAGTTTAGGGGCCAGGTGAGGGCAGCAGGAGAGGGAGAAGGCATGTGGCTGGTGGTCCTGGAAACGTTTCCTCATCTAGTGGTGGGACTCAGGGTGGCCCTTGGGCCAGGATGGACAGGAATGGGACAGCCAGCTGCAGGGCAGAGCACGGTACCAGCCCCCGGGGGGGGGGGACAAGTTTGCAGGATTCAAGGGTCGCAGGACAGGATGGAGGGAGGTAGCAGCAGCAGGGCCAGTGGCAGCTGGGAGCCCAAGGATGACAGCAGGGGACACTCGGGGGCCCAGCCACGGGGCTGCTGCTAACGCGGGTGACTCTTTCCTTCAGACGGGGAGGGATGGCTGCTTCTCCCCTGAGGTGTCCACCGCTTCCTTCAGCATGACCAGCTTCCACGAGAGTTGGCTCCATGCCTATGCAACGCTGCTGGAGGAGGGCACTGGTGAGCACAGCTGTGCTGGTGGCCACCCAGTGATGTCCTGGGGTGGTGGCACCTGGAGGGTGTGGCACAGCTGTCACCTGTCCCCAGGGTCTGTGTCCTTCCCATCCACAGCAGCTGCTCTGTGCCCTTGCTTGCTTCGCTGTCATTTTTCCTCTACTCCTGACTGCTGGAGCAATCCCCTGGGTCCTGACGGCAGATCAGGAGTTTCTTCCCCTTCCAGCAGCCCACCCCCAGATGTCCCTCCATCATCCACCTCTCCTTCCCCACTCTGCCTCCCTGAGACTAGTTAGTGTGCTTGATTAGTGCCTGGAGAGCTGCCAGGGTAATTATTTTTCATATCGGGGCTCTCTGACTTTGAATCTAGTTACAAATAGTCACGCTCTGCCTGGGAGGGCTTGTTAGACGCATCCTTGGGGTCAAGTAAAAGCCCAATTTCAGCACAGTGCAGCTGTGAGTGGCCTCTTCTGTTTGCTTGCAGCCATTAAGAGGGGCGTTTTGGGATAAAGCTTGGTATTTTGGCAACACGCAGATCTTGGCTGAGCGTGGCCCCGCTCACGCTACCGCTCCCATCCCACCTAAGCGCTATTTTTTGCATTTGTTGCCCAACGAGTGTGGTTTCGCGCTGTGCAAACTTGCCCCTAACCACTGCCTGCAAGAGGACAGCTGTGCTCCGTCTGGCCACTCGCAAAGCCAGCAGTAGGGAGCAGACATGTAACGCTGCGTGTCTGAGGCTCTCTGACCCATCTTTCCTGGGGGGAATCGCAATGCCAAATTGCTGAGCGCCTCTCTCATCTCCCCCTCCTCTCTGCAGGGATGTGGCGTGCAGTGAGCAAAAGCTGTGCGGTTGCGGATAAAATGGCCACGATCACCTTTGAAAACCCCGATAAATTCTACAAGCCTGGCATCCCCTACGCTGGGACGGTAATTGGGCGGGGGGCGCGGTGTCTCTGCACCCCACAGGGCTTCCCCCTGCTCCCTGCTGCACCCAGTCCTGCTCCTGCTGACCCCCAGCCCTGCTCGCCCACCCCTGCCCTCTGCCCCACGGCTGCAGCCCAGCCTGGGGCATCTCCCCTTCCCTCCCGGTGCAGATGCTGCTGAAGGGAGCCGACAGCTCTGCCCTGAAGGAGAAGGAGTTCCTGCTGGTGGCTCATACGGGAAAAAAAACGCAAAGAAAAACCCTGCTCATGGATGGATCGGGGAGAGCCTCCTTCGAGCTGGACACCTCTGGCTGGAATGACAACGTCTTCCTGCGCGTAAGTGTCCAACATCCCACACACCCTCAGGCACCCTGGGTTTAGTAAAGATCACAAGGGTTTTCTTACACAAAACCTTCCAGCCTTCCCTTGACCCCATTTGGTCTTTTTGCACCCACAGCATCCTATGGTAAAGAGCTCCACATGTTGACTAGCCCTGTTTAATGCCGTGATTGCCTGTTGGACCCTGCAGACCCTGGCACCCTCCCGCCCCTCCTGCACTGGGAAAAGGGGCTACTCTCACTTTTGATACATTCTGCAAGTTCTTCCTCTAATTCCTTCTCTCTGCTTTACTGTTTTCATACTTCACTGCCAAATTTCAGAATCCTTTCTACCTTCACCATCTGGGCACAAGATCGGATAGTTGCGGGATGCTTTTTCAGTTCCTACCATCTGCCAACACGTGCTGCTTAGCCGTGCCTGCCTCCTCCGGCCATCTGCTGGCTACCCCTTTGAGTGTCCTTTGGACAAGCCCCTTGATGGCACCCAGCTCTGTTTTTTGGGTGCTGAGTCCAGCTGGATTGTGTTTCTTGGCGTGTTCCTGCAGGGATGTCACAGTCGCAGCTGCAGAGTGGCTTTCCACCCCTCCAGCTCTGCGGCTGAGCTGGTCTTTGCCATTGAGAGCCTCGATTTCCCCCCTCAGGGTGAGCTCAAGAGAGATGAAGACCAGGAGCATCTCAGCTATCAAAGTGCCGCTCGCTACCTGTATCCCTCCTCTTCGGACAGCAAAAGTTTCCTGAAGATCCACAGGGTGGAAAAGCAGCTGCCCTGCGGCCAGCCCCAGCAGCTCGGGGTGGATTACTTGTTTGATGAGAAGGCCATGGGGACTGAGCTGCTGAGTCTGGATGTGGTCTTCCTGGTGAGCCTTCCCCTGGGGAAAGATGGGAGACTGCAGGAAGGGCAGAGCTCAAGGGAGGGGAATGGGGCTGTCCGCCGTG
Source organism: Micrastur ruficollis (assembly GCA_034782655.1). Lineage (NCBI taxonomy): Eukaryota > Metazoa > Chordata > Aves > Falconiformes > Falconidae > Micrastur > Micrastur ruficollis. The sequence goes on along the minus strand of JAVKKW010000043.1, from coordinate 2,243,045 downwards.
TGGGATTAAGCCTTCCCCTCCAGCAGAAGCCATTTTCAGCCAACCCTGGGCAGGTACTCGTGGGTTCAGGGATGGATCCTGGAGCTGTCAGGGGTTGGGGCACCATTTCCATCCCTTCCTTCACGTGGTGGCTCTAATAGTCTCTCCCTGAGTGTCCTCCACAGCCTCCCCTCATCTGCTTGTGCTGGTTCCCCGCTCAGCATCAGTTTGGTTGTTCCCATCTCCGCCTCTGCAGGTCCTGGCCAAGTGGACCATTGCCACCGTCCTCAGGAAAGAGCTGCCTGCAGAGGCTGGTAGGTCCTGAGGCACGCACGGGCTGTGCAGGGCTCTGCTCTTCCTGCCTGCTCCTCACGTCTCCTCCTTTCCCACGGCGCAGGGCTGAGAGGCTCCTTCTCCCTGGAGCTGCCCATCGGCCCCGAGCTGGCACCCATGGCCAAGGTGCTGGGCTACGTGGTGCTGCCCAACGGGGAGATGGTGGCTGACAGCACCGAGCTCAGCGTGGCCAAGTGCTTCCCCAGCAAGGTGAGAGGAGGCTGTCGGAGCTGGGGGAGCTGCTGCCAGGCTCAGTGGGAGATGTGGGCACTGCACCTCGCTCTTCAGCAGAGCCTTTCCTCATCCCCTGCAACTGGCTGGTCCCAGGCTCGCCTTTCAGGGAGGGGTTTCCTTCCTCGCCCGTTCCTCTTGCTGCTGCAAACCATCTCCTGGCTTTGATCACAGTCCTCACTCTCCATCCTCCGCTGGCATTGGGGGTCAGGCTGTGGCACAGAGGCCCTTCCTGGGACGGCCCCCCTCTCCCCTAACCCAAAGGCTTCCTTTCTCTCCAGGTGAATCTGTCCTTCTCGGAGCAGAGGGCTCTGGTGGGCTCGCGGCTCCGCCTGAAGGTGCAGGCTGCCCCGGGGTCACTGTGCGCCATCTACACCGTGGATCAGCGCACGCGGTCTTCTGGTCCCAAGGGCAAGCTCAACCCCAGCGTGGTGAGTCTGGAGTAACCTTGGTGCTGGGCTGGACTGGACTCGCTGCTGGCGCATGGGGACAGCAGTTTCTTTCCACTGTCACCCATTTTAGGGCAGGACAGTAGGGACCCTGGGGGAACTGCCCTTGCAGGATGGATACTGGGTGTCTGGGAGCCCCCCCAGCGAGCCCCTAACACCACCCATGGGCTTTGGGGTTTTGCAGGACAGATGGTGCATCGCCGACCGGGGTGGGCTGAGCCACTGAATTGCTCTGCAGGGCTCCCTGGGTTGGAAATTGTGGAAACAGGGTGCGGGCGGTGGGAAGAATCCCCTGCCCTTGGGGAGAGGAGAGACAGGGTGGTGACGGGTCCCAGCAGAGGGGCTGGGGCTGATGGCAGGGCAGCATCACTGTGATGCCCGCAGAGGTGCAGAAGCTACAGGGCAATGCCAGGGGCAGAAGGGGTTGGAGCTGGGCCAGAAGCATTTCATGTCTTTTTCACTCAAAGTTCATGTGTTTGGTTTAGGTCTATAGCTTAATCCCAATGTTTTCTGAAGATGGCTATCGTTCTGAAGTTGAAGAACCTGATCTACCTCGCTGTCAGACAAATGTGTTTCAAAGCCCGCTAGCAAACCTTCCACCCATTAACTGTTTTGATGCGCCGAGGGATAACTGGAAGGATTGCGTCCGCATCCTGTGGCGCAGGGCGGTACCAGCATCTGACATCCAGCCAGGCTCCTACAGCCTGATCGAGGTATGAGCCCTCCAGCCCTACCTCACACTCCTCTTCCTCCCAGGAAGGCACTTGGTCCTCACCCAGCCCACATCTGCGCTCGTGAACCACGCTCTCACATCGCCCCAATAACACGCCCTGCCCCTCGCTTCGCCAGCCCAGGGCAGGCAGGTGAAATCCATCTGTCAGTCCAGGCGCAGCGGCGTTTCGCAGGGATGGGGCTAAGCTCTGCTCTTCCTATCACCAATCTGGGCTTGGAGCACACAGCATACGTCGGTCTGGCATTCCCCTGCTTTTCTGGGCTGTGTGTCTCCCACTGGCGGGGGGGGGCGTGTTTAGGAATGGAGTGGGCAGAGCAGATCCACCCGATCTTTCCCAACTGTCCCTGGTGCAGCAGCTTCCCCTGGCACAGGTATTCCTCTCCTGCGCTCCCTTTGCAGCATGGCGGAGGATCCTGATCTTTGGGAGCTCTGGTACGGGGCTTGAAGCGCATGTCAATTCCTTGCTTCAGAGAGGGATGGAAAAGCGTTGCGGTGTCTCTGGGCTTCAGCACGGTGCTATTCTCCTTCGTGTGTCACGTTTCAGGATGCAAGTCTGAAAACTGTCACCAACGCTCAGCTGGGCTGCGCACTGAACATCAAGTTTCGAAGCCACCAAAGCCTTTTATACCCCCGAGGCGAGTGGGGAGAGTCTGTAACAGCCTCCGTGCTGGCTGCAGGACGGGTGGGCACAGCCTGCCTCTTGCCATCCTTTCTGGCAGCGTGTTCACGTAGTGCCCCTGTCTGCAGGAGCAGGACTGGAGGAAGATGAGCAGGCGGGTGTCACGGAGGTCACAGGGATGCAGATGGATTTCTTGGGGACATGGCTGTGGGAGCTGGTCCCTGTGGGGTGAGTAAGGACCCCCAGCAGACCCCAAGCCATGGGACTGCCCTTATTGCTTCAGCTTCACCTCTGAGTGCAGCGCCCAGACCTCCAGTTCAGTGTCCATATATCCAGGAATGACACTGTGACATGTCCAGCCCCTTCCCTTGGACCTCAGCACTGACCTCAGAAGAGACCAGGGCAGCCTGGCCTGTAGGCAGGGGATGTCATAGGAGATAAGAGCACTGATGGTACCTCTGCCCATCTCCAAGTGTGTGATGGCCATCAGTGGTCCCCAGGACCTAGAGCAAGGGGCTTGGCAGGCTCCTTCTGCTGGCTCTGCCCATCAGACCCAGCCTGTGAGGTCTGTCCATCTTCTACAACCCTGCAGGGAGGTGGGCTCTGCGGAGGTGACGGTGACAGTGCCCGATGCCATCACCCGGTGGGAAGCCGGGATGTTCTGC
>JAVKKW010000043.1:2216695-2239936 GCA_034782655.1 Micrastur ruficollis | reverse complement strand
TGCACATCCCCGCTGGGCTTGGGGCTGGCCCCTGCCACCACCCTCACGGCCTTCAAGCCCTTCTTCGTGGACCTGGCGCTGCCCTACGCCGTGGTCCGCCACGAAGCCTTCACCCTCGTGGCCACTGTCTTCAACTACCTGCGGCAGTGCCTGCGGGTGAGTGGGGCCGGGAAGGGAGGCCTGGGTCTGGGGTCCGGCGGGGGCTGACGCAGCCATGGCCGTGGTCCGGCAGGTTCAGGTGACGCTGGCAGAGTCGGCGGAGCTGGAGGTGTCGGCAGGCGTGGACGAGGTGTACGGTGGTTGTATCTGCGCAGACGAAGAGAGGACCTTCCAGTGGGGCGTGCGAGCCACCAGCCTGGGTATGGAGAGGACGGCAAGGCATGGGGAGAGGGGAGGAGACCCCAGCGGTGTGGCTACTTGCAAAACTCCTCTTTGTCACTGCTTTTCTGACCCTTTCCTCCCCCTCCCAGCTCCCTCTCCCCTTTCCCTTCTCCACTCTCCAGCCTCTTCCTTCCATTTCCCAGTTGCATTGCACCCATTGCACCCTCCTCCTTCCCGGCTGCCCAGGATGGCTCCGAGTTGGAGCCAGCCCCTGAGGCAGTGTCACAGCGATGTCCCCCATCTACCTCCACAGGGGAGGTGAACATCACCGTCATCGCCAAGGCCCTGCACTCCAAGGAGCTCTGCGGCACCGAGACGCCCGTGGTGCCAGCCCAGGGGCATGTGGACACCGAGACAAAACTCCTGCTGGTGCAGGTGAGCAGAGCGAGGTGGTGGGCTCACACCATCCTCTCGCCAGGAGCAGAGCTGCCCCCAAAGCAGTTGCCCCCGGAGCGGAGCATCTCCCCGTCCCTTGGCCACACTGGACGATGCCTGTGGGTGCTGCAAGGTGCAGGGAGAGCACCAGCGCCCAGAGCAAGGGGGGAGTCTGTGTGCAGGCTTAGGGACCATCAGTGGGATGGTGCCTTCCCTTCCCTTTTGGGGTGAGATTGGTGGGTCTGAGGCTGCTGGCTGGGTGATATTCAGTTTGCTCCCCTCATCACAGTGTGCATGGGGCTGTGCCAAGGGTGGCCCGGGTGGCCCTGAGCTCTCCTGGCCCATCAGAACCGATGGGCTGGTGGGGATGGGGTGTTTGGCAGAGGTGGAGAGGCATTTCTAGGACAGAGAAGGGCAGGCTGACTCTGATCCTGGTCTCATATGTGCTGTATTTCTGTTTTTAAAGCCTCCAAGACCAATGTGAAGGAAAATTGCAGCTGCCTGGCTGTCCCTCTGCTCCTTGACCCTGTCGTACCCCACCAGGGAGCCACGGTCTCCAGGGCTGGCAACCTTTTCCCATCCCTTCATCCCCTTCACCTGACCTGGCAGGAGCCTGCAGCAACATGGTTGAGACGAGGACTCCAAAACCCAGCCCCGCTCCCCAGCAGCCCTGCCATCCCGCTGAGGTCGGGGGCTGCCTGGGGACCAGCTGCTTTGCTGCCCACCAGGGAATCGTGGTTTCCCTTGAGCTGATGCCAGTGCAATCCCTCGGAGAGGGGAGCACAGGGCAGGTGAGCTGACCTTGGGCTGATAAAAAGCCTTGGGAGTTTGGTGTGAGCCTGATGGCTGGGCATGGAGAGGATGCTCAGGGCTGCCCTGAGTGCAGCCCTGTCCCTGTCCCCGCTCAGCCAGGCTGAAAAATGCAAGTGGGATGAGGGAAGTGGAAGTAGCAAAATGTTTTGCTTGCAAGAAAGCTCTCTTTTTTCAGGCTCTTTCCCACCGTCCCTGACCAAAGCCAGCCCTGTGTCCCCAAACACACTTTGCATTAGGGGCTCAGCACTCCTGCCCACCCTAACGATGTGTCAGAGGGGGCCGTACCTTCGCTTTGCTTTGCTGAATAAAAAGCTGAGACCAAACCAGAGAGAGCATTCATTGCGTGGGCAACAAGGCAGCGGAGGGAACAGCACAACGTGGGGTCAGTGGTGCCTGGTCAGGAGCGGCTGGGGGACAACACAGGCTGGCTCCTGCTCTGAAGTCACCAGCAGCACCGAATGACAAATCCTCCGTGCAATATTTCCCCTCGGCAGCCCCACAGGCACTGTTGGAGAGGCAGAGCCCCCCCCCCCAACTTCCCAATCGATCTTCCCTTGGCCGCTCTGGTCACGGCCCCCACTGCCTCCTGCCCCATGCCCTGCTGGGCTCAGTGTGCTGATGACCCCATGTTCCTTGTCATGTTGTACCGTCCCTGGGATGCCTGTTGGGACACTGACCTGTGCCCACATGCTGGGTGGCAGGGGACCAGCCTCCTCTGGACACTGGCACTGCGTGGGGCTGCTCCTGCAGGGCAGGGGAGCGAGCATAGGGCTGTATCCAGCAATGCCCAAGCAGGGCAGGCATGGGGACAGCAGCTGTGGTCATCCGAGAGCCCACAGGAAAGAGGTCAGCCCCATCCATGGCTTCCTGCAGCACTGCCTCTGCCTCTTCCCACGTCCCCAAAAGGAAGGGGAGTGCAAAACCCCGGAGCAGGGGATGCACTCAGGACAGCATGTGGCTGTTGTGGAGCTGCCTCAACTTTCCTGAATTCACAGAATCACAGAATGGTTTGGGTTGGAAGGGACCTTAAAGAGCATTCAGCCCAACCCCCTGCATGGACAGGGACACCTCCCACTGGACCAGGTTGCTCCAAGCCCCGTCCAACCTGGCCTTGGACGCTGGCAGGGATGGGGCATCCACAGCTGCTCTGGACAGCCTGTGCCAGCGCCTCCGCCCCCGCGCAGTGAAGAATTTCTTCCTAATCTAGTCTAAATCTATCCTCTTTGAGTTCAAACCCCTTACCCCTATCACTACAGGCCCTACTAAAAAGTCTGTCCCCATCTTTCTTACAAGCCCCCTTTAAGTATTGAAAGCATTTAAGTATTGAAATTCCAAGCGGGACAGAAAGAGGCAGCTCAGCCCCTGCCCCGGCCGGTGTCCAGCTCCCAGGCGTACAGAGGAACGAGAGCTGGTGGAGCTGACACAGCAGCCCAATGCCATCCTGCTCCTGTGCCCCTAAATTTGCTGAGATTGGAGGAAACTGGGCAAAACGAGCCTGAGACCTGCGATCAGCCCAAATGGCTACTGTTCGGCTAAATCTGCAATACCTGGCAACAAGCCCTGCGGAGAAATCGCCGCCAACTCACGGACGGTTCTTATGATGTGCTGCCTACTTTCATGTGGGGAACTCGTTCCCGCTCCCTCCTGCCCTCATTTCCCAGCAAACCAGCGTGTAGGTGGGTCCTGCCCCCTGGTTTTGAACCTCTGTGGGAAGCCTATGGGAACATTTCCCCAAATTGCAAAAATCTGTCAGAGCCTTGAACCCAGGAAGCTGTGGGCAGACGGTAAACATTGCCTTGGCTGTATATGTGGGTCCCTGCTGGATCCCTCTGCCGGCCCTTGTTTGCTCGCTGGACGGAAGGCAAAGAGCTCATTTCAGTTCCTGCAGCAGAGCAGATGCAGGTCTACAGCAATCCAGCGCCTGGAGAAGGAGGCTGTGGCCGTCTCCGACGTCTGCTCGCGGCTGGAGACATGAGGTCCCCAGCCTCCCTGCCCATCCTGCTGCTCCTCATCCTGCACCTCACAGCTGGGGCATCTGCAGCGCTGTAAGCCCTCTCTGTGTCCGCCTGTCTGTCCGTGCCTGCTGGGAGGGCATTTAGTCTTGGCTCCTTGGCAGTACGTAGTGGGAGCCAGTCCTTCCCGGGCATGGGATTGTTGGCCAGGGTGGAAATGCTCAGGCTGGTGGGCTGTCCCTGCCCATGAGCATCAAGGACGTGGCACCCGGGGTTGCTGCTGGGGCTGGTGGCTCTGGGATGGTTTATTGTAGGTGCAGCCTCACTTGCAGGCGATGTGCGAGCAGAGCTTTTGCTTTGCTGAGCTGAGAAGTCAAGGGGAGCCCAGGAGTAGAGCGGGGAGGCTGGGGGAGGTGGCCCTGCACCCTAGCACCCGTTTCTGTGCATCCGGGAGCTCTTCAAGACCCCCATGGGGTCTGTACCGGGATGTGGCTCATTCCCACACCTCTCATGTCAGCACTTCTCCTTGCCAGGAGTTATGTGGTCACATCCCCAGCTGTGATGTACCACCCCCACACAGCGATGCTGTGGGTCCATCTCAGCGGCCTCCCCGAGCCCGTCCAGGTGACCGTCCAGCTGCAGAGAGCAGATAGGACCCATAACATCACTCTGCTGGAGAGGAAGGTCCAGGAGCCTCATCTGTACCTGAACCTCACCTTCCCCGTGAGTGTCACCCACGTGCAGCCGTAAGTGCGGAGGGGGATGCCCTGGATGCCCTGCTGTCTCCAGGCAGCACAGTTTCCACCAGCTCCCATGAGCATGGGGCTGTGGTCCCCTGTGGGGCTGGGGCAGGTGTGACTTCCCCGTCTGTTGGTAGGATCTCATCTCCTGCGCAGGCAAAATGACTCTGGGCTCATACCAGATATTCAGTAGCTGAAATAATCCCCCAGAAGCAGACCTGCAGACTAGGGCAGGGTGTTGAGGGGGCATTTCTTCCCAGCCCCTGGCCTGGGGAAGGTGTCCCTGTGGGTGAGGAGTGCTCTGGAGCACTCGGAGTGGGCAGAGCATCCTGGCCATGGCACACCCCTTGTCCTCACCCGGTGCCTGGTGTTTCCCCTGGCAGGCTCCAGCCCCTGCCAAAGGGAAGGAGGAAATTGTAGACCTGCACATCTCAATCCAAGGAGATACCCTGGATGTCTCGGAGAAAAAGAAGGTGATGCTGAGAGCCCTGGAGCCTGGGATCTTCGTACAGACAGACAAGGCTGTCTACAAGCCTGGACAGCAAGGTGAGGGAGGGGCAAGATGGACCACTCTGCTCTGGGCTGAAGGACCTGGTGGGAGAGGGATGCAGGAGGCTCAGCCTTGCTCCTACACTGCATGGAAATAGCAGGGCTCATCCTGGGATGCACTGGGACCCCCGGCACTGGCCCAGGGCAATGCCAGGACACACCAGCAGTGCTGGCGGCTGTGCTGCTTGGGGGGCAGTGCTCCACTGCAGGGCTCAGGGTAAATTTCCATCCAACTTCCCCATGGGGACCCCCCTCCCTGCGGATGCACTCACTCCTGCATCCGTTTGTTCTTTTCAGTGAAGTTTCGGATCGTCTCTTTGGATAAAGACTTCATTCCCAGCAATAAGAAGGTGAGAGCAGGGCTGGGGAAGGGGGGAGGTGACAGGGCTCCTCGCACTGCCCTCCTACAGTCTCGGCAAGCCGTGGGAGAGGTGTGGGAGTCAGCCGGTGCCTTTCCCCTTGTGAATCCTGCCCCAGCCAGCTCTGGCTGCGTGGCTGCGCTCCCCAGGGACAGGGATGCCCTGGCGCAGGCTTCAGCAGGCTAAGGAAAGAGAAAGCAAAATTGCACGTTTGACACGGGAACATACCCGCTTCAACTGTCGGTCAGGGATGTGGCGATGGTGAGTGGGAAGCAGGGAAAGGCTATTGATATCCATCAAGTCATCAGGCACCAGGTTTACAGGCGAGATCAGTCTCTGGCACCCTGAGCGATCACCTGGGTCTCTGGAAGTGCAGGTGGTTCCCAGATGAAATGGTCGCTGGCTGCTTGTGAAGGTGCTAGGAGATGCCACCTCTCCACGCTGGCAGTGCCCTTAGCTCATGCCAGCTAGAGCTGCCCACAGGCTCAGAATCAATCCCAAAGCAAACTGAAGGGCTGGAATTTCACAGCATCCCACAAATAAGTCTCTCTCTACTCCATCCACGGCTCCATAGATGTCCCTACCCTGGTGAGACCCCAGGGAAGGCTTTGAATTTCTCCTCTAACCATCTTCTCTTTGCCTTGCAGCTGCCCCCTGTGTTCCTGAAGGTCAGTTTGAGAGGTGGAGGGAGGCTCCTGGGCGGTGTGGGCTTGGGAAGGCAGCATGGGTGGGAGAGGAGAGGCATAACGCAGCCACGGGCTGTTTTGTCGTGGGGTGCTGATACCGTGTGTCCCTGTGTGCAGGATCCCAGTGGGAATCGAATCGCGCAGTGGCAGGGGGTGAGCCCGCGGCAGGGCATCGTGGACCTGTCCCTCCCGCTGGCTGCGGAGCCGGCCCTGGGCATGTACACCATCGAGGTGGAGGGGAAGACCCACACCTTCAGCGTGGAGGAATACGGTACGTGGGGACCGGGAGGTGCATGGAGGGTGGGAGCCCCACCTTGGCACATCCTTCTGGGCAGCACGTCTTGGTCCCCCTGGCCACACAGGCACCGTTGTCCTTGTCCTGGGAGCAAAAACCCTCTCTCCTTTTGGTTCTCCATCAGTGCTGCCCAAATTTGAGGTGACCATTGATCTCCCTGCCGTGGTGCTGCAGAAGGACGAGAAGTTCCAGATGGAAATTTGTGGACGGTGAGCAGTGCCGGGAAGAGGGAAGGGATGGGGGGGGGTCTGACATGATGTGGTCCATCAGGCACACCCTCACCACCCTCCACCCAACAGCTACACCTACGGGAAGCCTGTCCAGGGCAAGGTCCAGGCCACCTTGTGCGAACCCCTCAGGTACAGCACGTCCCTGTACAGAGTTAACAGTGCCTCCTTGAAATGGAACTGCATCGAGGTCAGGGGGCAGGTGAGCACAGCCAGGGAGCGTGGGTGCTACTGGGGCCGCCCCTTCCCGGCACTGCTGCTAACGGTGTTGCCTCTGTCCCTCCAGACGGAGAAGAACGGCTGCTTTTCGACAGAGGTTTTGTTGACTGCCTTCAACCTGACCAGCTACGTGTATCAGAAGCCATTTCAAGTCCAGGCATCGCTGGTGGAGGATGGGACAGGTAGGGACAGTGGTGTTCTCCTGCTCAGGAATGGGCATTGCTGCTGGTGCGTGGTTTCGCGTTCATCCCCGCATGCACCCAAACGCTCGTGGCACGGCGGTACTGGTCTTCTCCAGGGAAGCCCAAAAGCAACGCTGTGATTTAAGGGTGCACGTGTGCAGGGACCAGGTCCAGGAGGGGATGTGAGCCGGGTCAGCTGGGCAATACTTCTAATTCTGACCAGAGACATGGTCAGGAGGCAAAAACGCCTTTCCAAAATCCAGCAACTCTCAGCCAGCAGCGAGTGGTGTCCTTGCAATGCAAAGCAGTGGTTTCACCCAGTCCGGTGGCGTGGCTTCCTCCTTCAAGCTAATCCCTCACCCACCACCTCGGTCACACCAGAAAAGACTGCCAGCAGCTTGGCTTCGGAAAAAAGAGAAGACCAGGGGATGTTCCGGGGCTCACTGGCACCGAGGTGACCCTGCACCATGGTGCTTTGGTGAAGAGCCTTTTCTGAAGTCTCTGCAGCCACTTGTGCCCTGGTTTTAGGTCTAAAACATGCTGCAGAGGTTCTGCTCCTCTTGTGGGAGGTGAAAAATGTGCTCGAAGCTGCTGGCTGCAGAGGGAAAGCCTAACACGTCCGGGGACCTTTCCTGCACCGCAACGGGAGCTGGCAGCAGCTGACCTGTGCCTTGTGTCCCTGCAACACCCTCAGCTCCCCGCTCCCTCTCCGCAGGGCTGGAGCTGAAAAACACCAAGAGCTTCGAGATTTCACCCGAAATCTTCACTGTCACCTTTGAAAACATCGATGAAGTCTACAAACCTGGCATCCCCTACACTGGGACGGTAATGGGGGGTCCCCCCACCCTGCAGGGCTCCCCTGCTCCCTGCTGCACCCAGTCCTGCTCCTGCTGACCCCCAGTCCTGCTCGCCCACCCCTGCCCTCTGCCCCATGCCTGCAGCCCAACCTGGGGCATCTCCCTTTCCCTGCCGGTGCAGATGCTGCTGAAGGGAGCCGACGGTGCCGTGCTGCCACAGAAGGAGCTCTTGCTCACCGTTAGCCAGCAAGGAAAAGATACAAGCCAGACCTTCCTGACAGACACATTGGGGAGAGTCTCCTTCAAGCTGGAGACCTCTGGTTGGAGTGGCACAGTCTCCCTGCGTGTAAGTCACCCATCTCCCACCCCTTGGGGGTCCCTATGCTGTTTTCTCCAGTAGTACGGGGCTGGGCACCGCTCCAAGCCTGCACCAGTGATGCCTGGCACTGGGACCAGCACCTCGTGGGCTGCTGGATGGCTTCACCATCTTGATTTCTACTTCCATCGCTCAGGGTCAAGTCAACAAGGCAGCTCCCACCCAGAACGATGACCCGACGCTCATCTACCAAAATGCTTACATGTACCTCAGCCCCTTCTTTTCGATGAGCAGGAGCTTCCTGCAGATCCACCAGCTGGAGGGTGAGCTGCCCTGCGGCCAGCCCCAGCAGCTCGGGGTGGACTACATCTTCAGCAAGGAGGCCTTGGGGAGTGAGCTGGAGAGCCTGGATGTGGTCTTCCTGGTGAGCCCTGGCCCAGAAAGTGGGGGCAGCAGGCGTTAGGGTGTGTGTGTGTGAAGGTCCACATCTACACACACATCCCTGAGGACAAGGCAATGAGCAATCTGTCCTGGCTGGAGTGAGGGACCAGCACCCGAGGTGCCTGCTGGCACTGGTGGACCTGCATGCCAATGGGAGATACTGGGGGGGCTGGAGACTAGGCAAGGTCAAAATCCAGCCCAACACCCTCGCCCTTCGGTCTGTCCTCAATCAGGGCATTTTGGTTCACACTCAGCATCAGTTTCATTGTTCCCATCTCCGCCTCTGCAGGTCCTGGCCAAGGGGACCATTGCCACTGTCCTCAGGAAAGAGCTGTCTGCAGAGGCTGGTAGGTCCTGAGGCACGGACGGGCTGTGCAGGGCTCTGCTCTCCCTGCCTGCTCCTCACGTCTCCTCCTTTCCCACGGCGCAGGGCTGAGAGGCTCCTTCTCCCTGGAGCTGCCCATCGGCCCCGAGCTGGCACCCATGGCCAAGGTGCTGGGCTACGTGGTGCTGCCCAACGGGGAGATGGTGGCTGACAGCACCGAGCTCAGCGTGGCCAAGTGCTTCCGCAACAAGGTGAGCAGAGGCTGCCGGTGCTGGGGGATTCGCTCCATGGCTGGTCCATAGCTGCATGCCCTGAGGTCCATCCTGCTCCAGATGCACTGCAGTATCACAGTCTCTTTAACCCATGCTCTGATCCACAAACCCACCCGCCTGATTTTATCCTTGTCTAGAAGGGACCTCCACATCCGTGGCTTGGTCCTGCTCCTCCGTGAGAGGTGGCTCCCCTCCTGCCCTTGCCCCCTGATGCCCCTGTCCCTCCCCAGGTGAAGATGGCTTTTTCGGAGGACAGGGCTCTGCCCAGCTCGGCGCTGCGGCTGGAGCTGGAGGCTGCCCCGGGGTCCCTGTGTGCCATCCGTGCCGTGGACCACAGTGTGCTGCTCTTGAAGCCCGAGGCTGAGCTCAACGCGGAGGCGGTGAGTGGTGGCACTGCCCAGCAGCCCCAGGGACCAGCTGGCAATGGCAGGGGGAAGAGATGACATTGGCTTGGACCTCCCCTGCAGGGACTCAGTGCCATGGGGGCTGGTTTTGTACCTAGCACACGTGTTTATTTCCAGGTCTACAAAGTACTCCCTGAATTCGACTACCCTAGAAGAATTCAGGACCCACCACCCTGTTCAGCATTTTCCTGGGACTATTTCCCTGACCCTGGGGTTCCCATCATCCTACCAAGACAGCGAGGCTCCTTTCGTCCTCTAAGGAGGCCTTTCCATTTTTGGAGGAATTCCCAAATGGACACCTACAAGTTATTTCAGGTAAAACCCTGCCCACCTGTGCCTCATGCTTCCTCTTCATCCAGAAGCCGGCTGTGGTTTGCTCAGGGCGCTGGGAAAGCACAGCAACGTCCCGTGAAAGCCACACTTGTGGCAAAGTTCTTTCCCTTTCCCACGGACCCCAGGCTTCAGTCCTCCTCCACTTGTCACCTTCTGCAGACCTGTGACTGTTACTGCTGGGATGGGGATGTTCCTCCTGCCGGGTTTCAGAGGTGGACACCCTCTTTTCTTTTTCACAGAACGCAGCACTGAAACTTTTCACCAATGCCAAGACCAGTGACGTTTGCAAAGAGATGCTCGGCTTGCCTGTGGTGACAGGTTCCCACGGTCCCTTAGGTCAGCACAGCCCTCAGCTTGCTCGCTCTGCGGAGCCCTTTTGGGAGAAAAGAGCAAAGAACAGGTGCCCAGTCCTGGCCCCCATGTCCTCAGGGGGATTTGGAGCCCTCCTGAAAATACACTCGGCATCAAAGGGACTGGAGGGGATTGAAAAGGATTTTGGCCAACTTCATGCTGCCTGCAGGCAAAGTCCAGCTGAGATGCAGAGAGCTGTGGACCCTGATTTCTGCTCTGCCTTTTCCAGGTGGCTATGATGCCCGTGCCACCTCTTTGGAGAATATGCCAACAGTAATGTACAGTGGTGTCGCAGACAACTCTGTACAGCAAGAGCCACCTGCACCCCGGACGTATTTCCCAGAGACGTGGCTGTGGGACCTGGTCCCCGTGGGGTGAGTGAGGATGATCCCCATGGAGCTGATCCTCTCCCCACCTCCCCTTCTGCATGGAGGGAGGTTGGGGACCTCAGGACAGCTCCTTCTGCCACAGGCACAGACCCAGCCCAGCTAGGGATGACACGAGCTGTGGGTGAATGTGGTGGGGTGGCCTCTTGATGTTCTCCATCCCGCAGGGAGGTGGGCTCTGCGGAGGTGACGGTGACAGTGCCCGATGCCATCACCCGGTGGGAAGCCGGGATGTTCTGCACATCCCCGCTGGGCTTGGGGCTGGCCCCTGCCACCACCCTCACGGCCTTCAAGCCCTTCTTCGTGGACCTGGCACTGCCCTACGCCGTGGTCCGCCACGAAGCCTTCACCCTCGTGGCCACCGTCTTCAACTACCTGCGGCAGTGCCTGCGGGTGAGTGGGGCCGGGAAGGGAGGTCTGGGTCTGGGGTCCGGCGGGGGCTGACGCAGCCGTGGCCGTGGTCCGGCAGGTTCAGGTGACGCTGGCAGAGTCGGCGGAGCTGGAGGTGTCAGTGGGCGCGGACGAGGTGTACGGTGGTTGTATCTGTGCAGACGAAACGAGGACCTTCCGGTGGGGCGTGCGAGCCACCAGCCTGGGTATGGAGCACCAGGGACATGGTGGGACCCCCCTGGAGGAGGGGATGGGCAGAGAGGACAGGAGCAAATGCAGTGCCACCTGGGAAGCTCTCCTCCATTCCACTTTCACCCTCCCCATTGCCTCCCAGCACTGCTCCACAACCTGGTGACCCCCATCCCAATCCAGCCAGGGATGCTGGTGCAAGCCCATGGGGCTGCGGTGCGGGCTGGGGGGCTCCGTGGGGACTGAGTGCCCCGCTTGTATCTGCAGGGGAGGTGAACATCACCATCAGCACAGAGGCACTCAGCTCCAAGGAGCCCTGTGGCAATGAGATGCCCGTGGTGCCAGCCCAGGGACGTGTGGACACCATGATAAAGCCCTTGCTGGTGCAGGTCAGATTGGTTATGGAGGAGGAAAGTGGGATGGGTCTGGGGACAGGTTCTGAACAGCCCTTGGGGTACAGTGGGAGGACTGGGAGCAGGACAGCACCCAGCCCTGAGTCCAGGCTGCAGGCATGACCCTGGGGAACAGGGACACAGACCTGGTCCCTTCTCCTGACTGACTCTGATGCTGCTTCCTCACAGCCTGGGGGGATCCTGGTGGAGAAGGCGCACAACTCCCTGCTCTGCAAGGAAGGTAGGACCAGCCAGGGGTGGCCAGCAGTGCTGCGGGGACGTGGGGCAGGGATGCTTGGCCACTGGCTGTGAGGGCCACCAAGCCAGAGGAGCCAAGGACCCGGGTCCCTGGGGTCTCCTGGCTGAGATGCTGCAACCCAGCCTCGAGCCTGGGGAGGGCTGGAGCAGGAAGGGGGTAGGCAAGGGTGCTGTGGGGCTGGGCTGGGAGGAGCTGGACATCTCCATTGTCATCACCCTCCATCCCCACAGCTGCTGAAGAAATCTCCCTGGAGATTCCTGAAAACATCTTGGAGGGCTCCCAGCGAGCCCATGTCACTGTGATGGGTAAGGGACAGGCGGGAGCCCGGGGACCACCTGGGGCAGGGAGGGTGCAGAGCTCCAGGACCCAAGCTCAGCAGGAGGTGGGACCACCCAGAGCTGAGATGGAAGGGGATATGGGGTGCTGGTGGCAGGGGGGCACAGCTGATGACGGTGCTCCCTATGTCCCCCTGGGACAGGCGACATCATGGGCAACGCTCTGCAGAACCTGGACCACCTCCTGGCCATGCCCTACGGCTGCGGCGAGCAGAACATGGTTCGCTTCGCCCCCAACATCTACATCCAGCAGTACCTGGAGAAGAGCGGGCAGCTGCTCCCTGACATCCGCGCCAAGGCGCAGGGCTTCCTGCAGAGCGGTGAGCATCCCCGCTCCCCTCCCCATCCCACCCTGCGCTGCTGCTGAGGGACCCCACCACCCCACATCTCCTCTCCCCATTTTCCACCTGCACCCTGGGGTGGGTCTGGGCTGGCTCTAGGTCCGCTGGGGCTGTAAAGACTGATCCGTATCTCCTCCCCACAGGGTACCAGCGAGAGCTGCTCTACAAACATGATGACGGCTCTTACAGCGCCTTCGGGAAGAGCGATTCCACGGGCAATACCTGGTGAGGGACCCCATGGGGCTCGGGCAGGCTCCGCAGCAGAAGGCCTCCAGGGACCGGCTGTCCCAGGGCTCCTCCTGCCACCAAGCATACCCTAGCCCTGGTCTCCCATCCCTCCGATGTCTCTCTGGCTCGTAGGCTGACGGCATTTGTCCTCAAGTCCTTCGGGCAAGCCAGAGCCTACGTGGCCATCGAGGAGCGGCACATCACGGACGCGCTACACTGGCTGCAGAAGCAGCAGCAGAAGACAGGTTGCTTCCGCAGCGTGGGAAAACTCTTCAACAATGCCCTGCAGGTGGGTGGGTGGGCTGGGGTGGGACATGGGGACACTTGGCCAGAGCTGGGCTGGCCCCAGCATGTCTGCAGTATGTGGTCTAGGCAGAGGGGGAGTCCCTGTGCCAGCGGCACAGCTTGGCTGGACCAGTCTCCCACTGTCCCCCTTGCAGGGTGGCGTCTCGGATGAACTGTCACTGTCGGCTTATGTCACAGCTGCGATGCTGGAGCTGGGGCTGTCCCCAACGGTGAGGATGACACCGTCTTCCCTGGAGGGGCTGAGGATGGGTGCTGGGGCAGGGAGTCTGGCTGTTCCCAGCCACCTTCTAGCCTGACCTGGGTGCAACTGGTCTCACTGGGCAGAACTGGGGTCTCTGAATGATTCCCATGCTCCATGACTCTGCTCCCTGCCAGGACCCAAAGCTGAGCTCAGCCCTGCAGTGCCTGGAGGCTTCAGCCACGGACAACCCCTACACGCAGGCGCTGCTTGCCTACGTCTTTGGGCTGGCAGGGCACAGGGAGCAGCAGCAAGCCCAGCTGCGGAGCCTGGCCCAGCACAGCATCAGCACAGGTACCACCGGGTGCAGGCAGTGGTACCTCTGGGCAGTGCCACCCTCTGCCCAGGTCACCCCATCCCACGCCCGGGGCCCCCAGAGCAAGGGGCTGAGCTCCCATCCCCTTCTCTCCCAGAGGGGCAGCTCCACTGGCAGAGGAAGGGGAAGGCTCTGACCCCCTCGCAGCCCTCCTGGGCTGCCGCTGCGCCGGCAGAGGTGGAGATGACCGCCTACGTCCTCCTGGCCTACCTCTCCCAGCCCCAAGTGTCCGCTGCCGACCTGGGGATTGCTTCCCGAATCGTCCGCTGGCTCAGCAAGCAGCAAAACCCCCACGGGGGCTTCGCCTCCACGCAGGTACTGGCACCAGGGTCCATGGATCTGCTCCAAAGCATCCTCCCCTCCCTGGATCTGCAGTTAGGGGTGACCCTGGCTTGGTGCTTTCTCCATGCCCAGGACACCGTGGTAGCCCTACAAGCCCTGGCCAAGTATGCTGCCCTGACATACAGCGACAATGGGGACTTCACGGTGATGGTGACGTCCCCCACAGGCACCACGCAGGACTTTGTTCTGCACAACAGCAACCGGCTGGTGCTGCAGCGGGCGGCTCTGCATGAGCTGCCGGGGACGTACAGGGTGCGAGCCCGTGGGCAGGGCTGCGCCCTGGTGCAGGTTGGTATGGCCTGGGGTCCCCGTCCCCGTGCAGTGCCCACCGGCTGGCTCTAACCCTCCTGTCACCCCAGGTGACCCTGCGCTATAACGTGCCACCCCCTCCAAGCACCGGGATGTTTGATCTCCGTGTGGAGACAGAGCCTGGGCAGTGCACAGGGGACGCCAGGGCCCGCTTCCGCCTCCTCCTCCGGGCACGGTAGGGGCTGGGGCTGCTCCCCAGGTTTGGGGGGGGGCAGGAGCTGCCAAGGGCAGACCCCAACCCATCCCGGGGCTCTGCCCTTGCAGGTACACTGGGGAACGTCCTGCCACCAACATGGTTGTCATTGAGGCCAAGCTGCCGTCTGGCTACATCCCGGACAAGAGCTCTGTGGTGGAGGTGAGAAGCTCCTGCTACCCCCAGGACCCCCTCTGCCCCACTGGGGCACCCACGCTGCCAGAGTCCCTGCCCCTCGGGGTGCTGGCCCTGGCTGGGCCACCCACCGAGCGGCTGTTGCCCATCCTGAGCTGTGTCCCTCCAGCTGAAGAGGCAGAATCTGGTGAAGAAGGTGGAGGTGCAGCCTGACCAGGTGACGATTTACCTGGACCAGGTGAGATGGGGCATGGGGACAGGAGCAGGACCCCACGTGCTGGGGCATGGGGATGCTTCCCCATCATGGATGGCTGCAGCTCACCCTTGGGCCATCTCCACAGCTGACGAAGGAGGAGGAGGCCTTCGCCTTCGCCGCCACACAGGACTTCCCAGTGAAGAACCTCCAGCCAGCCACTGTGACCCTGTACGACTACTATGAGACGGGTGAGCCCTGCTGGGGATGTGGCCCCAGGGTGCCTGGCCCTGCTGCCAGCCCTTCCCTTACAACCACAGTGGCTCTGACGGGGTCTAGCTGAGCTTTCAGTTCATACTGACGAGCTTTGGCTCGTTAACAGGAACGGCTCACCCTGAGCCCATTGCTTACCATCCTTCCTGTTGCAGGTGACCGCACGGATGCTGCCTACAGTGCACCTTGCAGCTCAGGTAGGGGCCGAGCCTGACAGGGCAGAGGGGCCACCCACCGTTGGGGCCCCGATGGGGACCCCCCGACCCTGAAGGGCCAACCTGGGCTGTGCTGAGCCCCTGGAACCAAGGGAAGGAGGGCAGTGAGTGGGGATGGAGAAGCCCAGCCAGGAGCCCTGAATTGATCAATCTGGACTTGCTGGCTGAAGCCTGGGGGGCTAGAGGTCAGGGAGGACCCAGCATCCAGGTTGTGGGGTGGAAAGAGGAGCTGTACCTCTTTGAGCAGGGTCAGACCCCCCATCAGCCCTGGCCTTCCTCCTGTGCACCTTATGGAGCTCCCCATCCACAGGTTTGGGGTCACACAGGGGATGAGACACTGAGCTCCAAGGGAGGGACAGGGGCAGCCAAGAGTGGCTAGGGGGGCAGAGGGGCTCTCCTCTCACAGCACACCCTTATTTGATTTTGAAGAGGCTGACAGTCAGGAGCAGGAAAACTTCTAACACAGCCTGAAGCCTGGCAGCTGGCCCCTCCGCTTGCCCCAACTCCCTCAGCCACCGAGAACCAGGACAGCCGATGGTCTCTGCTCCCACCCTGGCCACAGCCCTAACCCTCCACGGGGGCAGAATGTGGCCCGGACATGCTCACAGCACCGCCAGCACCCAGCACGGCATGGCTCGCTCTGCACTCAGCCACTTCTCCCTGCAGCGCAGCTCCCACCACAGCAGGACCCAAGAAGCCACAGCCGAGGGGCAGACCCACAGGCAGAGATGTCCTGCGGCTCTGCAAGTCCCTGCCACAGATATTTGACTTCGGCTGAGCCACCAAGCGGTGGCTTTACAGGGACACCCCTGTGCATCTCCCCCCTGGCACCCTGAGGGAGCTCTGGGGCAACAGGCCTGGCCTCTCCACTCCCCACAGCACTTGAACGCAACCAAGACCTCCTCCCTCCGGCCAGACCAACTGTCCCTTCCCCAGCAGGTTCCCACTGCCACTCACCCCATCTTGTTCTCTCTGGGAGTCATGGTGCCACCCCAGTCCCCTCCCTGGCACAAACATGGTGCCACTGTCACCAAGAGGGACCTGGGGACACACCTCTGCAATCCCATCAAAACAGATTCAGGTGCTTGCTGACAGAGAGAAGTCACAGTCCCCCGAGCCCCTGCCCTGGGTCTAAATAAATACATTTGCTCAAGTGCATCTTTTCTCTTGGCCTCTATTTTCCTAAACTCACAGGGGCCCACACGGGGAGGGTGTATGGGACGGGGTGGCTGCTGTAGACTGTGTCGGTTGGGGCAGAGAGGGCAGATGTCAGGCCAGCTGGCTGCTGGGCCAGTCAGTCGCTGCTCAGCTTCTTTGCCAGACATAAACCAAGGTGGGGTCCCCGAGGCATTCACAGAGACGCACAGAACTCACCCACCCAACGGTCCTCTCTCGGTGTATGAAGGGACGTGGCAGCATGTAGCGCAGGGTGCTCACCTCGCCAAGACGCAGGACACATCCTGGTGCAGCCTCAGACTGGGGTTTAATTCTGCTGTAATGGAGGAGCTGCTGGCACCCGCCTGCCTCAGGGCTCAGCATCCACTGTCCTGCAACCTCAGTGACAAATATGGCTCAGGGAGCCGTCCCCCTGAGCCACAACCTCTCTGGAGACAGCGAGGGCTGGCGTGGATGCTCGTGCCATCTCCACAGGGCCAAGTCTCCCAGCAGAGCCAGCAATGGTGAGAGACTTGGAGATGTGGCCCGACAGCGAGCATGGGAATTGATGCTACAGTGCCAAGGCCAGATATAAATCCTCCCGGCCCCACCAGAGGACAGGAGGCAATGTCACATCAAGGCACGGACTAACAGGAACACGTGGCTAAGTCACAACCCTGTTCCCACAATGGGGGAGAGTGGCAGGGCAAGCTGGCTGCTCCCGAGGCTGCAGTGGGAGGACAGGAGCCAGCCCTGCCCTGTGCCCCAAGCCAAGTTCCTTGCTGAGGATGGAGCCAGTCCCACATCACTTATGGCGTTTTTTCTTCTGTTCTTTGCGCTTCTGAGCCCTCACATCCTTCTTCAGGCGGCTGTCGACAACCTTGAACTGGCCCTTGACACCAGGAGGACGGCGCACCCGGGGTCCTACGCCTTTCTTAGCCACCAAGTAGGTGACCTGCCGCTTTTCCTTGGCCAGCCCAGCCTTCTTGTAGATGCTGTGGGAGAACAGCAAAAGGTGAGACCGAGACCCCAGTACCCCGGCCCAGCTCCAGCATGTGGCTTTGGGATGTATCCAAAGGCCAATACTGGGTCCCACCACTCCTCTGGGCCCCAAGATGGGGCTCCCCTGCTTGCTCTGCCACCCCTCAGCCTACACCCGGATCCAGCCCAGCCTCTGCCAGCCCTGCCGGGTTACGCACAGGAGCTGTCCCCGTGCTGTGGCTGCACGGACAAGGCATCGCGAACCAGCCCAACACAACATGAAGGATCTGGATCTCAGCTTCGCCACTCACCGCCGCAGCTGGGCCACCTTCTCCCGCTCTGAGATATCCACTGTGCTCACCACAGCCTCTGCTTTCTTCTTCATCTGCTCCATCTTCTTCAGCATCTGTGGGGACAGCAAGGGTGAGGGACAAGGGGGATCAGAGGAGGGACGGAGTACCTGGGAGGGGGAACAGAGCTCCCATTCAGGTCCACACCCCACTCACCCGCCGCTTCTTGCGGGCCTTGGCCTCTGCCACCTTCTTGATGGGGCGGGCGTTGATTTCACGCCAGCGCTGCCGATATGCCTCAACAGTCTGGCGGTCCACGGGTATCTGCTTGCGCCGGTGCTGCTTCTCCTCCTCTGTGAACCACTCTGGCAGGTCTCCCTCATCCTCATTGAAGGAATACCTGGGGGGGGACTTGGCTGAGTTGTGAGCGGGACATGGGGTCCCCACACCAATACACCTGCCACCCCTACAACCTGTCTCCTGTTGGGAGACCAAATGCTGCTCCCCCTCCAGCAACCACAGCTGCAAGTACCTGTTGAAGGAGTCATCGATCAGGTCCCGCCTGGCCTTTTTGGAGGTGGCGATGACAGAGCCAAGCGCCAGGCCCTCTGCGTCCAGCACACGGGCTCTCTTCACTGCAGCATATGGACAGATTAAAGCTTGGCCTATCTGCAGGCAGCCCTGCCAGCCCAGATAAGCATGGTCTGTCCCTGCCTCCTGTCCCTAAAGAGGGACTCACATGGGTCCACACAGCACCCCCTACTCACCTGGGTTCTCAATGGGCACCACCTCGAAGCCACATGGCTCGACACGGCCCCGCTTCTTCCCCACTGGTGTCAGTGGCCTACGGAAAGGAGAGTGGTTAGGGCTGGGGTGCTCATCCCCCACCTCTCCAGGACTCTGGAGCTGGCAGAGAACATCCAGACCATCCCGTCTCAGCCCTCACCTCTCCTCATCGCTGCTGCTGTCATCATCGCTGCTCTGCTCATCCTGCGCTTTACCAGCATCAGGTCCTGTGTCTGCAGCAGGCTGGGGCTCAGATGGAGCTTCCTCCTGGGGTACCTTCTTCTTCTGATCTTTCCTTGTTGCTTTGTCTGGGGAACAGGAACCACTGGGTGAGAGATCATTCCTCTAGAGACCCAACTCATCAATGCTACACTAATGCCAGCGCATTAACTGTGTAACACTACAGTCTGGAAAAAACCTCTCTAGATCTCCTGTCCTGCTTAGAGCAGCCATCCCATCATGGTTGGAACCTGTGCCCCAGACTGGGCTTTGGGGCTGTCCCTCTGTGCCCCCTGCAGCGATGCAGCCCCCACTAACCTCTCTGAGACTCACGCTGTCTCTCAGCCAACATCTGCGACTGCCCCAGCTCCAGGTCCTCATCTGCATCATCCTCAATGCCAGCAAACGCATCCTGGGGATGGGGAGCAGAGGGTCAGGGGACACAGGGCAGACCTGGGGAGCTGCCAGGGCCGTGGCTGCCCTGTCATTTCTGGCCCAGTGGGACTCACCTTCCCGAACCACAGCCTGGTCTGCCGTTCCTCCAGCACTGACTTCTCTTCCAGGGGCACCAGCAGGGGATTCTCCTCTTCCTCCCCTTCCTCCTTCTCCTCTTCCTTCTGCTTAAACTTCACCCTGTGACAAACACCTGCAGGATCAGTGTCCCCCAGCCAGGACAGGGTGTACCCACTGCTGGACTCTGGAGCTGCTCCAAAGGAAGCCTCTGCCCCAGGAAGGCCTCTCCCGGCTCTCACCTCTTTGCACCCTGCTCTCGCCTTTCCCGCTCCAGCCGGCGCTGACGGGCCTCTATCTCAAGCAGCTCCTCTGGGTCCAGATCACTGGCCAGGGACACATCATCCTCTTCTTCGTTATCCGAGATATAAATGTCATCATCCGCAGGTCCTATCTCCAGGAGGGCATCTGCTGATGCCATGTCGCCCCGGGTCACCTCGTTCAGCAGCTGCAATGCAAGTAAGACGAGTCACAAGCTACAGTCCGCCAGCCATGTGCCTGCCACTGTCCTGGCCCCGATGGCTCTGGGAGCCTGGCCTCCCCCTAGCCCACACACCGGGGTCTTGTGGATAGTCTGGAGGGAGAACATGCTGGTGTCACCATCATCGGCGATAGAGACACCTGGGAGGTCCATCTTCAGCTCTACACGCTCACGCTGCTTCCGCTGTTCCTTCAGGATCTTCTTTTTCTTTCTAGAGAAGGAGGCAAAGGAATGAGGGTACACTGCCTCGCTCCCCACACAGTCACATCCCAGTGGCTCATCCACTGCCACATCAGTGCCAGATCTTCCTTAGCAGCACTGTCATCCCTCTGTGACAGGTCCCCAGTCCTGGGACAAAGGGGGCCCACACCAGCTTGGAACAGATGCTTCACCTGCTTGGAGGAGCAGATGACCCTGAGGACCCCAGACCCACAAGCCACACCCACTGCCAACAAAGGGACAGGGTCTGACACTACCACCCTCTGTCCCCATGACTGCTCTGCTGGCCCGGTGCTTCCCCATCTCTCCTCACATGAGATGTTTTTTTACCTCTTTAACTCTGCCAGCTCCTTGGCCTTCATCTCCGCCAACGCCAGCTCTACCTCCTCCTCTTCCTCTTTCACCACCTCATCAGCTGTAGCTCTTGGCAACGTCTTCTTTTCCTTCTTCTCCTCCTCTTTGCCTTCCTCCTCCTCACCGGAGCTCAAGCTGCCAAAAGGAAGGAGCTCAGACCGTCTCTCGTGGTGGCAGGCCCATCCCACCACATTGGCACTCTGGGGCAGCCCTAGTGTTCTTACTTGATATCCAGCTCCTTTGCCTGCTCTTTCAGCTTTTTGGCCAAAAAACGCCGCAACTTCGTCCTCCAATTCAGCAGGGCTCTGTGCGGGGAGGCAGACCATTAAGAGACACCCACCGGGCCCAGCATAATGCCCTGTCCCAGTCCCCCCTCAGTACCTGAGCTCTTTGCGTCCCAGCACGCGGATGTCCTTGCAGCACTGACGCAGCTCCTCCGTGGTGGAACTGTGATTCTCCAGCTCACTGTCCCCCAGGGTGATCTGGAAAGAGCAGAGGGAAAGGGCTGTTATACCTGAGCCACAGCTCCTGCCCTGCCCCGCCTCCACAAGAACAGGAACGGAGCCATTGCTGGGGCACCCAGCTCCCTCTTTTCATCGCTCTGTGCTCCTGGGGACATCTCAGGGGCACCAAGGCCCCCCTTGCTTCAGGCACTCACCTCATTAGCCTTGGAGAGGAAGTCCACAGGGTTGGGAGCCTTGAGGAAGTCCATCAGGGTGAAGCGGTGGTAGAGGGTCATGTCGCCATCTGCGTAGCCTTCTGCCTACAGGAGGAAGGAGCTGTCTGAGCAATAGCAAAGCACATACAAACAGCTTCAACCATCCCTAGAGAATGAATGATGTCACGTAACTTATGTCTTGGTGCAACATCCACTTAAGTGCGCCCACAGGACTTAGGGACAAGGGCAAGTTAGCAGCCCCAACCTGCCAGCTCCATGGCATCTCCCAGTGCCACCTCAGACTCAAGAGAGGCGACAATGATAGAGGTCTGTGTCAGCTCCGTGCCCAACTGAGGCCACCTGATGCGACCTTTACTGTCCTGTGTCTTAAAGACACCTCACAGAGACGCAGACCCAGTGGCCAACGGCTGTAAGAGAGTTTTACTGATCCATCCCCAGCCTCACAGCCTGTACCACTGTTTCCCCACCACTGCACTGCTTTCTAAGGCTGTAAACCTCCCCAAAACTGGCTCTTCCACCACTTTGCATCCCCAGATCTTTCATTTTCCTGAGCAACTTTGCTTATTACAGTCTCCTTGGCCCTAGTCCCATTTGTGTGTTTGGCCTTGCTCATACCTTTGGTTTCTTTTTGCTGACCAGCTCGCTAACGGACTTAGTCTGAACTTCCACCTCCTTGAAAGCATATTTTGGGTCAAAAAACTTGCTGTCGATTTTGTCCGGAGCTTGATAACCTGGGATAGAGAAATCAGTGTTATCAGCAGGTTTTTCCCAGTCCCATTCCAGCGGCTGCGCGTCCCCCTGGCTGCTCACCCTGGCACACCACAAAGATCTCAGCGGACTCATTGCGGGAGGCTTGGGGCTTGGTGGCCTGGACCTTTTGGAAGAACTGCTGGAAGATCCAGAGGAGCGGCTGGTAGTCTCGGGAACGAAAAACTTTGGTGATGAACCAGCCGCCCTTGCAGAGGAATTCACAGGCCAGACGCAGGGCCATGAGGGTCAGGTTGGCTGGAGCAGGGCAGAAAAAGTCAGCAGTTGTCACTGTCCCCACTGCCCAGCTCCCTGTCCCACAATGCACACCACTGCCACCCTGCCCTGCTAGGGTATGAGACATGCCCTCGTACCCCCCAGACCATGCCAGGCCACACGCCAGCCCTGGCCATGCCCCACCTTGGGAGTAAGCATCATGCACCCAGCTGGCTCCCACGTTGGGTGCTCCATCATTCAGCACCACATCCACCTTCCACGTCTGCAGCTCCTTGCGCAGGGCCTGAGGGATGGGAACACGCATTTGTCCCACTAACCCCTCTGCAAGAACCAACAGGCAGCACCCCCTGTCCACATCAGCTCAGCTCAGCTCAACTCCCTGCCTCCATCTGACCCCATAGTGAACCCCAGCTGAGCAGGTGGGGTGACACCCACTCCCATCACAGATGGACCTGCTGAGACCCAGACTGGCATATGACACTTATGGCAAAGGAGACAAGTTCATACCTGGCGACACTTCTCAGTGGTGATGTCCTCCTGCAGCGTCACCACATTGGGAATGGGCTTGATGGGGACCAAGTCCACCCCTGGTGTAAGGAAGAGATATGAACACCACAACCCCTCAAAACTGGGCTCCAGCACATCCCACATGGCTTCCCCACTCATCCTCTACTCCTACTAGCATCCCCAGTCCAGGATCCCCTTTCTTTGGCCACATCCAGGGCCTGCAGTGGAGGTTCCTGGCCCCAGTCTGCTCCCATCAGGCCCCATCACTCACCAATGATCAAGCTGGAAACTGGCATAAATTTGGAAGCCACCTGAAGCCTGAAAAGAACAGAGAGGAACAAAGCTACAGCAGGATCCCAGGAGAGCCCCCAGCCTTGAACTGTGCTGCCAAGCGTTTAGGATCAGTTTTGGCATCAAAGACAGTCGCAACAACAGAAAACACACAAGGTGCTTTGTTGCAATATCCCAGGGTAGCAACGGGACTGGGCTGTAACCTGGGGCCCTGACACCACTCACCACCCGCCAGGGGCCGCACACAGGTCCAGCAGCGCCCGGGCCTTCTGCAGGAACTGGAACTTCCTATTGAGCTGGAGAAGCTTGAAGGAAGAGCGGGAGCGAAAGCCTGTGGGAGGGAGGGCCGCAGGTTATGGACCGGGGGGTTACGGGTTACCGGGCTGCAGCCCCCATACCCTGCAGCGAGCAGGCAGGCCCCTCACCCGTCTCCTTGGCCAGGTGGTAGAACTTGTCCCTCCGGCTCTTGCCCAATTTGCTTTTCTTGCCCATGGTGATGCCGGGTGGGGCCCTCCGCGGAGTCGGGACCCGCTGTCAGCTGCCAGCACCGACCTGAGAGAAACAGATGGGGTGAGCCCAGGGCGGAGGGGAGGGACGGCTCGGTGTCCCCCTGTGACCTCCCCAGGCGAACGCCAGCGTCGTCTCAGTGCTCCCCCGCGTCCCCCTGAGGCCTACCCCAGCCCCCATGGCCCCCCCCGCACCCCGCTACCCCCCCGGCGCATCCCGGC
>JAVKKW010000043.1:2197178-2215892 GCA_034782655.1 Micrastur ruficollis | reverse complement strand
CGGGTCTCGCCTCAGGCTCCCCGAGAGGGCGGGGGCCGAGCGGGAGCTGGGACGGGCTTTGGGGGGTGTGGGACGGGGGTAGGGGGACGGGGTGTGTCGGTGGGGATGGTGAGACTCGAAGCGGAATGGGGGCTCCTGTTGGGCACCGGCCCAGGTGGGTGGGAGGGAAACTGGGGACCCAGGACCTGACCCGGGTAGGTCGGAGGGGGGAGATGGGGAGCAGAGGGGCAGCACGGAGGCTGACTGGGCGTAGGGGTGGTTTTCGAGGCCTCGGGTGGAATGGGCGGCCCTTGGGGCAAAGGCCAGTGCTGCTGAGCTCTGCTCTCTCACAGATGGAGATGGATGATGGGAAAGGCGGCACAGGGCTCCGGCAGTACTACCTGTCCAAGATCGAGGAGCTGCAGGTGAGCCAGTGCTGGCTGCACAGATGTCCAGCTGGTCTGCCTCAGAACAGCATCGCCATGGTTCCGGCCAGAACTGCATGTCCCTACACCTGCGCTTGCTTCAAGAGCACCTGCAGCCTTCTCTGTGCTGCAGGCGCCCTGTTCTGTGGTGCGAGGAGGAGGCACTGCCCCAGAGCGGTATCAACAAGCGGGACCCAGCCTTTGGGTGGTGGGGGTGTATGAGATGAGTCTTGGTCCTATGAGCTGACAGCGCTGCTCTGTGTGTGTGTGATGTGTTGCCCAGCCCTTGCCAGTGGGGTTTGGCTGGCTGTGTCCTGCTGAGATGGGCTGTCCCCCCTCAAGTCCCTGTCCCAAGACAAAGGCCATTGTGCTGGTGCCCATGCTGGGTTGATGTGAGCACTGCACGGGATGCTGAGGACTCAGCAAAGCTTTTCTCCTAACAGCTCATCGTGAACGAGAAGAGCCAGAATCTGCGGCGCCTGCAAGCACAGAGAAATGAGTTGAATGCTAAGGGTATGGCTTGGCTCCTCTCATCTTCCTCACCCGGGGCTCTGGGGCTGGTCTGGTGGCTACTGGCCTAGTTGCCAGTCACTGTGGCAAGTGCTGCCACTCTGTTGTGGGCAGGGGGTCAGGGCACGAATGCCTGTGGCTGGTGCTGACATCTTCATGTCTGCAGTGCGCCTGCTGCGGGAGGAGCTGCAGCTGCTGCAGGAGCAGGGCTCCTATGTGGGAGAAGTGGTGAGAGCCATGGACAAGAAGAAAGTGCTCGTCAAGGTATGAGGCTGAGCTGTCCTGAGGGCAACCGGGGCTGGGGCAGAGCAGGGGTGAGCAAGGTGGGATCCAACAGACCCTCCCTTTGACCCCATGGGCTGGAAGCAAAGGTGAGCATGAGCCCTGGGGGATGTAACAACTAAAAGATCCAACGTGAGAGTTCTTTCTCCAGAGGAGCACGTTGCAGCAGCTCTCCTGGGCCCAAGGCTGGTGGGAGGCAGCTGCTTTAGGGCTTCCTGGGGACAGGAGGGGCCGCAGGGTGTTTGGCGGTGGCTGAGCTCACTGGCTCCTTCCTCCTGCTCCAAGCAGCCAGTGCGAATATTGGGTACATGATGGGACTTCTCAGAGAAATAACTATCATGATGGCAACTGCCACCTTTCAGGTGCACCCAGAGGGGAAGTTTGTGGTGGACGTGGACAAGAACATCGACATCAACGACGTGAGTATCCTGGGGCCGTGGGAGGGGACGTGACCGCTTCCTCCGGGCAGCCTGGAGCTGCCTGCCTCCTTCCCTGCCGTAGGGCTGCTGAGCTCCCCTCTGCTCTTGCCGCAGGTGACCCCGAACTGCCGCGTGGCCCTGCGCAACGACAGCTACACGCTGCACAAGATCCTGCCCAACAAAGTGGACCCTCTCGTGTCCCTGATGATGGTGGAGAAGGTTCCGGACTCCACTTATGAGATGATTGGGGGCTTGGACAAGCAGATAAAGGAGATCAAGGAAGTGATCGAGCTGCCAGTCAAGCACCCTGAGCTCTTTGAGGCGCTGGGGATCGCCCAGCCCAAGGCAAGTGCTGCTGCTGTGCGTCTCCAGTGGGCATCAGCGTTCGGGGATTCTGGGTGCCACTGTGATGCTGCTTGTGTCACCCCTGGGAGTGTCCCCATGTCTCCTGTCAGGCTGTGGCTGCCTGTGCAGGCAGGGACAGGGGTGCTGAGGCGTCCCCGTGGCTGTTGCAGGGTGTGCTGCTCTACGGACCTCCCGGCACAGGCAAGACCTTGCTGGCCAGGGCTGTGGCCCACCACACCGACTGCACCTTCATCCGCGTCTCAGGCTCTGAGCTGGTGCAGAAGTTCATTGGTGAAGGTAAAAGGGTGCGGGGGGAGGCGGCTGCTTGTGCCCAAGCCCCAGCGAGGGCTCTGGTGCTGGCTGGCCTTGGGACTGGCCTGTTGCGTGGCACCCAGGGCAGCTGGGAGTGCTGAGCTGTGTGGGGTGCCAGGGCTCAGCCCTCTGCTTCCTCTGCAGGCGCCCGCATGGTGCGGGAGCTGTTTGTGATGGCCCGGGAACACGCTCCCTCCATCATCTTCATGGATGAGATTGACTCCATTGGCTCCTCCCGCCTGGAGGGGGGCTCTGGTGGGGACAGCGAGGTGCAGCGCACGATGCTGGAGCTCCTCAACCAGCTCGATGGCTTCGAGGCCACCAAGAACATCAAGGTAGGAGAGTGGCATCCCTGCCTGGGGACGGGGCAGTGGCTTGCTGACTCTGTGGTGGCAGCGGGGTGTCCAGAGCGGTGATAGCTGTTGTTCCTGTGCAGGTGATCATGGCCACAAACCGCATCGACATCCTGGACTCGGCTCTGCTGCGCCCTGGCCGCATCGACAGGAAGATAGAGTTCCCCCCTCCCAACGAGGAGGTAGGTGGTGTGTCCCAGAGCGGCCCCGGGTCTCCCTGTGGGGAGCGTGTTGTCCCCAGCCCTGTCTGGGTGCAATTCCTGCAGCTCCAACCCTCGCTTTGCTGCTGCTCTCCTCCAGGCCCGCCTGGACATCCTCAAGATCCACTCCCGGAAAATGAACCTGACGCGAGGCATCAACCTGCGGAAAATTGCAGAGCTGATGCCAGGGGCATCGGGTGCGGAAGTGAAGGTGAGCCGGGGCCACTGTGGCGGCACCGGGGCTGGCGGCGGGGGGAGCAGCGGGTAACGTCCCTGTCCCTCGCAGGGGGTGTGCACAGAAGCTGGCATGTACGCTTTGAGGGAGAGGCGGGTGCACGTCACACAAGAAGACTTTGAAATGGCTGTTGCCAAGGTAAGTGCGGTGGGGGAGGCAAAGGAGGGGGTTGCTGGTGGGTTCCTCCACCGACAGCTCTGGGTTGGAGGGTCCACAAACTGTCCTGGGCAGCGTCTGCCAGGACCTAGGAGCTGTGAAGCTTGAAGGGGGTCAGCTCTGGGGACAAACAGTGTTAAGGGGGTTGTCCCCACCTGAGCAACATGGAAGAGGCTGGGGAGGTAATGGGGATTTGTCCTGGCTGGTGATGGATCCACAGTACCTCCCCCTGGTCTTGGGGGTGGTTTTGGGGGTATTAGCACCCAAACAGGGGGCCTGCATGCTGGGAACCAACTGTCTCCTCCTCCCTGCCCAGGTGATGCAGAAGGACAGTGAGAAGAACATGTCCATCAAGAAGCTGTGGAAGTAACGGTGAGGCTGGGGCTGCTCCTTGGGCTGCGTCGTCCCTAATAAAAGTGCTGCTATGGCCATGGCGGTGCACTGATTTGGGGTAGGGTGGGGGGCTGTAGGACTCCAGCATACACACACACACACACAGAACTGCTGCTAACTGGTTTTATTAGAAAATACCCAAATAGACAAAAAATGGTTACACAAGAGGCAGAGCAGGCACCCCTGAGCCGTACACCCTGGGAATATGTAAACGCCCCCATCCCCTCTGCCTGTGACCTCCCAGAGGAGGCAGAGCTGCTCAGGCCACGTGGAGCCTGCGGGCAGGGGCCAGCGGGGTTAAGGCACTTCAGTGGGTCCGGTGGGTGGTGGCACCGTCCCCTCAGCCCTGTGGTCCCCTCCCTCCCCCCTCTCTCCAGTTCTCTCTGTGCCCTGCTGACTGGTGCAGCGCACTCAGAGCCCTGGTGACCCGCTGCCCACAGGCTCCTGGGGCCAGAGCTACCCCCTCTGCCCAAGACCTCGTATCGCTCACAAGACATTGCTAATTATGTAAAACAGCAGGGGGGGTGGAGTAATCAACTGATTGTCAAAAACTTAATGCTAAAAAACTTGGTTACGTATAAAAAGAACAGCTTGGGCCGAGCCAGCCCTCTGAGACCACCACGAACCACTGCATAGATTGAGGCAATGAGTGCAGTAAGAGGAACTCAATATATTAATCAAATACAAACCCACTGTACAAAACGCTTCCTTTTTTTTTTTTCTATAAAACCTGTTCACAAAAATAGTGCAAAACGTCGGGCACCAGCGGGGGGGCGGGGGCTGGCGTCTGGAATGACAAAACTTTGGTTGAAGAAGGGCAGGGCTGGGCCTGCCTTCACAGCGGCTGGGCTCAGGGAGGGCTGGCAGGGCAGGCAGGGCCTCCTGGGCAGCACCAGCAGCAGCTCCAGGAGGGCTTTTGGCCAGAGGAGGGGAGCAAGCAGGAGGGCTGCGTTTAGTGCTACGGGGAAGAGGCGAACGGCACGATGCAAAGGCAGGATGCGCTAATGCAGCAGAAAGGCTGCAGCAGGATTTTGGGGCAGGGTGGGAGGACCCTCCGCTGTGCTCTGCCTGTGGCCAGAGCTTCCCGGCCGAGGGGAGCCCAGGGGTGCTAGTGGCTCCGAATCCCTCCAGGCACGTAGGGTTTGTGCAAGTGCTGTATTTGATTCCAGTAAGAAGTACCATCAGGCTCAGGCAGCAGGGAGAGGAGAAGCAGCTCCCAAGCCCCCGCCAGCCCCTTAGGTGAGGCGGATGCCGAGCACTTGTTCCAGTTCCTGCCGACGCTGCTGGACCTGGAGGATACACGAGGGCAGTCAGGCAGGGAGGGGCTGCCCCAAGGACCCCCCTCGCTGCCTTCTCAACCTGCTGCAGCACCCCACCAGCACAGCATGGAGCCCACCTTGGCGAAGATGTGTCTGCCCACAGCCTCCTGTGCCCAGGGCTGCTGGTAGAACTCGGCTCGCCGCTCCTCCTCAGGGTTCCCGATCACGTCCGTTATGATCTGAGCGAGATATGGGGTGAGTGCCAGGGCTAGATGCCCCCCGGCTCAGCCCCTCAGTCTGCCCTGCCCCAGGGTTTTTACCTTGAGGTCCCTCCTCTGGGATTTGATCCATTCCTGGATGAAATCCTGCGGGTTGTTGCTGAAGCTCAGCATGAAATCACGCTGTGTCTTCAGCTGGTTGATGGATTCAATGGTCTCATGAATCTAGAGAGATGACAAGGGGTGTCACGTGCCATGTCCCAAACCCAGAACCGGGTCTGGCTGCCACCAGGCTCCCCCCACCAGCTCTGCGGTGCAGCTAGGCAGGGCTGTCCCCCTCGCAGGGGTCCCCACACCTTGGCATCCAGGGAGGCGATCTCCTGCTGGTTGGTGGTGGAAGCCAGGAAGTTGCTCATCTGAGCTTTCAGGGGATCATCCACCTCCACATCGATGTCATAGCAGGCAGTCTTCTTCTGGTCATTGGGGTCCACGCTGGGAGGAAGTGGTGTTAAGGGTGGGGGCAAGTCCTCAGCCTCCACCCTGCTACAGGGGTGCATCGGTTCCTCCAACAGCAACGCTGGTACCCCATGACTGCCCCAAGAAGCCCCTAAATTTGTTTGGCTGATTCTTCCCCTCCCAAATGACTTGTGCTCACTGCTGCTTTGGGCTGGAGACCCCATATAACCCCTGCAGGTACCGCCCTCCCTCCTGCACCCCGCTGGGGAGGTACCCTACCCCTCCACTCCGCAGAGCCCACCAGCCCCGGAACACTGCCCGGTGCACTCTCCACCCCTACCTGATGGTGTGGTTGATTATGATGGGATCTGGGTGCTGCAGGAGCCCCGCCAGCTTCATGGGGATCTCAGAGAAGCGCATGCGGACACAGTTGAAGATCTGGAGGGGCAAAGCAGAGCATTTGCTGTCCATGGCAGGGCCCCCTGCCACCTGCCACAGAAAGGACCAGGCAGGAGCTGGGGGAAATCACCCAGCCCTGGTTTGTGGATGGCAAGCTGATGGATGCAAGCCAGAGCCTGGGGAAAGGGCATAAATTGAGACTGGGCAGCCTGGGGTGTCTGCTGCAAGCCCAAAAAGATGCTTTTTCTGGCCTTACTGGGGGCAGAAAGGGTGCTCTCCTCCCAGCAAAGCATGCTGGTGCCACAGGGCGAGGGCTGACCTGGCGGAAGTAGCGGTTGCAGTTGATGTACTCCTTCTCGTGACTGTCCTGCAGCTTGTTGTGCTTGATGTAGAGCCAGAGCGCCTGCATGATGCTGGCGCGGGTCTGGGTGTGCACCCCAAGCAGACGAGCCAGGCGAGGGTCCAGTTTGTACTGTGGTGGCTGCAGGGACACACAGGATGAAGGGTGTCTGTCTGGGACATGGAAGGGCCCTTCCTCCAAGCATGGTGCTGCACACTGCCCTTGTGTTGCTGCAGGGTCCATGCTTGGAGTGCTCTGTCCTCCCTTCTATGCCCACAGCCCCACAACAGCCTCATACAGGGCCCAGCTCAGGCCCATTTGCCTCCACCATGGCCTGCCCCACACAGGTGAGCCGCAGTGGAGGAAGGGCAGCAGGGCAGGGCCAGCACCTGTGTGGCCCCAGGGCCTTACCTGGTGGTCCAGCATGAGCAGCAGAGTGCATTTCACATTGACATCACCGGGACGCTTCACCTGGAAGCCATCAGTCTCCTGGGTTGTGGGCAGCCGGTGCCACTACAAGAGACCAAGGGGACACTGGTCAACTCCAGGACCGTGACAAGCCACCCACTAGCAGACTTTTGTGTCTGCAGCCAGGAGCAGAGCGTGCCAGTGCTCAGGCTCTGTGCAGGGGTCTAGCAGAGGCAGCCAGCCTGGATCCCACCCCGGCAGTTCCTGGGAGTCTGACCCCAGTGGGCTTCAGCTGAGAGCCCACCCAGTCCAACAGATACAGCTTGGTGTGCTCCAGCCCAGAGGCAGATGGGAGTTTGGATGGGCTGGGGGAGTTACAGCCCTCAGCACTTCATGTCAAGGGCTCAGGCAGCTCCTGGAGTCAATATGGGATCAATCCTGCCCTGGCCACCACAGGGGATATGCTGCAGAGCTGCTCACAAACTACCCTGCACGTGAAGGGGATTCATCCCCACCACAGCAGGCACCACCACAGAAATAAGCATTTCCTGACGGGAAAAAGCATGAGCTGGGTGCAGGGAAAGCCCACTCCAGGCAGGAACACCCAAAAAGCATCTGATCCCACTCACAGGCAGTGCTTAATGTCCCTGAGGACCTTCTAGCCAGGCAGCAGGCAACAGGGCAGACCCTTTTTCCCAGCTGGTGCTGGGGAGTACAGGTGAACCTTTCCGTGGCATCATCACAGCGCTGGGCATCACTTTTGCAAATCTGCGGGACCCAGGGCTGCGCAGGCTGCCTCTCAGAGCCACGTCCTCGCAGCAGCCCTGCACCTCAGCTCTAGCTGCGTACTTGCGGGCACAAGGGGGTTAAGAGCCAAGCAGGCAGCAGTTGCTGCCAGGAACCATCACACCAGCCAGTACCAGGCAAGAAAACGCAGCCAATAAACACGGGCCTGGAAAGCATGGCAGCGTGGTCCC
Source organism: Micrastur ruficollis (assembly GCA_034782655.1). Taxonomy (NCBI): domain Eukaryota; kingdom Metazoa; phylum Chordata; class Aves; order Falconiformes; family Falconidae; genus Micrastur; species Micrastur ruficollis. The sequence goes on along the minus strand of JAVKKW010000043.1, from coordinate 2,208,226 downwards.
CCAAGGAGGGCTTGGCACTGCTCCCCCGCACCCAGAAGCGCCTTGCTCAACCCCCACTCACAGCGGGACAGGCACCAGGCTGGGGAGCTGAGCACCCACAGGGTAAGCGGCAGGACCACCTCCCTATCGCCCGCTGGGATAACAGCTCTCCCCACCCCCCCTGCCCACGTGTGGAGGCAGCCCCGCACACAGCCAGGAGCCTCCTGTCTCACCTCCACCAGATGGTTGTCTGGCCCGTACAGCTCTTTGTCCAGCTCAATGACGAGGCTCTTGAAAAAGGAGGAGAACTTCCTCTTCTGCTTGCTCGGCTGCAAAACAGAGCGGCAGAGACTTCGCCTGACACTGCCAGTCACAGAGGGCCCCAGCCCAAATACCGCCTCCAGCACCCAGCGAGCAGAGGGGCCGTATCCACCCCAGCCAAGCTCTCAGTACAGAGCGCCAGAGCTCCCCCCACAACTGGTTCATCCCTGCCTGTATCCTTACGTCTTCCAGCAGTTTGCCCTCCACGCGTAGCTCCCAGGAGGCCACGCGCTCACCACCCTCCCCTTCTTCTTTGGCTGGGGTGAAAGTGTTGGAGATGTAAATTCTTAGCTTCCGCTTTTGCTGTGGAATAGGAAAACAGAGGGAATTCTTAGAGCGAGAGGCTGACTGCCAGCACACACCTCATAGCCCCCCACCCCAGCTGGCTGCTCGCCCTCCCAGCCAGCCAGGGCTGCCACGCACCGTAAGCGGTTTCTTAATGGCCTCCTGAATCTCCATCCTCTTCCGAGCGATGGTTTGGTCCAGCTTGCGCTCAAAGGCGAGGAGGTCCATGTAGGCCTGGGATTCCGGGACCAGTTCCCGGATCTGTCAAACAGAAGCGATCAGTGCCTTACGGGCTGGGATGGGGCTGTATCCCCCCACCAGCTCCAGCAACACTACCGGTGCTGGACTGACATGCCAAGTAGTCACCAAATGATGAGCCCAACATGATGGTACCAGTTTCTCATTTTAAATGAAGACTACTGCCCTGCAAACCTCTCCTCAAATCACAGAGCTGTGCGGCACACCTCAGTGTGGAGCCTGTCTCTGTGCCCAGCAGCCTGCCTGGTGTCACACACAGGTCATGTAAGCCTGGATTGTCAAGAGGGACCCCCCCCAGGAGAGGCTGAGGGTGCTCCTGGGGTCTCCACCCCAAGCCACTGCTGCTCCTTGCTTGCTCAAAGTCCTTGCTTGTCCAACTTACACTCCAAACCTCTCCTGACACCTCAGAGGAAGAGAGGTTGGTCTGGGACTGATCTGAAATGCCCAGCAGGCAGGAGGCAGCTCAGCAAGATCCTCCTCCTCCTGGGGACCTCATCACCCCAGCTGCCCTGGGAAGGCAGCACAGATGCACCACCTCCCTCCAGCAGCTCAGCTCCTTCCCCATGCACTGAGGCGGCACTCACCCTCTGTGGCAGGACCTTGTCAGCCATCTTCCTCCTTTTCACCCTGCAAAAAGCACAGAGACAGGCGAAAAAAATAACCCTTCAGCTCTTGCAGGACATCCTGCTGCCTGCCTAGTGGGAGGCTGCTGCATGCTTGGGCAGCTGTGGGTCTCAGGGGACACTGCTGAGCCCTGCTTGTACACCAGGAGCCCGGCAGCTCTTTGGCCCCTCCAGGCCACAAACAGGGCCAGGATCCAGAGAGAAGAGTCACAGCAGCAGCAGTGCCAGCTGTGTGCCACGTGGATGGCTCAGTCCGAGCCAGGTGTCGAGATTCCTGCTGCAGCAAACAGGTCTGGGGGAGTAGGTCCCATTTGGGGCTGCTCTGTGTGACAGGGACTTTGGACTTGCAGGAGGGGAGCAAAGGCAGGCTGTAGGAGCATCTAGACCACAAGACCTTGGATCAGTGCTGGAAAGCAAATGAGTAAGAGAATATATCCCTGTGGGCAAGCCAAGAGGACTCCAGGGGGGGAAGGTGTTGGACTTCTAGAGCCTATGACCAGGGAAGGAAATCCAGTCCCTGGGTTCAGTTTGCTTCCCTGCTGCCACTTGCTAAAGGTGCTGCAGGGCAGGAGCAAGGAGAAGGTGGTAGAAGGCAAAGCTGCAGCCGCAGGCGTGCTCCCGTCTGCAGGACAGCGTTCCTGAGTTTCCTCTCTGGAAATGGCTGTCATTCTCCCAACGCTACAAACCAAAGCCCAGTCCCAGGAACTCACTTAAAACCAGCTTAAAACAAATCAACCTTGCTACAGTGGTGCCAAAATCATCATGGGTAGAGGAAGCAGAGTGGCCTCTAGAGCTGAGAGTGAACTAGAATGGCTGTAGCCTTGCTCAGAGCCATTTTAGCTCTCTCCAGGCCTGTAGTACTCTGTCAGACCACAGGGCCCTGGGCTCTCCTCCCATCCCGCATACTGCAGGCAACCCATCAGCCTGAGCCCACCCTGATGACCCACTAAATTCGTGCTCAGTGCCTGGATACACAGGGGAACACTCTCCTCCCATTCTGCTGTGCACGTGAGAAAGAGATGGGGCAGAGTCCAGCAGGCAAAGGGAAGTCCCTTTCCTTTGGCAGCCTGCGAAGCAGCAGGGCAGCAAACGTGGGCGTTCGTGCTGCCATCATGAGGTGTCCAAGGTACGCTGGCTGCCCCACGGCCACTCATGCAGGAGGACATGTCAGGAGGGCAGCCCTAGCTATGTGGGGGGTCAGAGCACTTCTCTGAGCATTTCTTGCTGTGTTAAATGCTTCCTGCCCTGCAGGGTTTGGCCACCCCATTAGCAGGTGGCAGTTCCTGATCCCTTGATCCACAGCCAGCCAGGAGCGAGTATGCTCGACTAGCCGAGCATGGCTGATCCCACACAGCCAGCTGCCCGGAATGGAGCTGCAGCCTTATTTGGCTGCTGACGTCCTTGCTTGGTGGCGAGATGCCCCTTGTCCTTAACCCCCAGCTTGCTCCAGAGCACCAAATGCACAGTTGCTGTGTAGGGGTTGTAGTGCCCTGCGGAGGGATCGTGGAGCCAAGTGAGCGGTCGGCCACTGGCCCTGCCACACAGCCAGGGCAGGGAACGGGACCCGAGTATCCATTAGGACCAGGGGATCCTGCCCTGAGAAACAGCCTCCAGTAATCAAGAAGCCCTCACAGAAAACAGAAACGGAGCACAGGGATTAGCAGCATCGTAAACAAGCGAGGAGCTGCTGGCAGAGCCCCACAGCTCGATGAGACCAGCCCCAACAAACAGTCCTACTGAGACCACAGCTCTGGGGAGCATCTCTACAACCTGCCACCCCTGTCTTCTGTTTCCACCCACGTCTGTGCCTGCCAGAGCCAGCACAAACCCCTGCAAGGAGGGGAAAGATCCTGAGGAACCAGTGCTGGGGCCTCTGGCAAAGCACAAACACATGCAGCAAGGCTTTCTGGTTACTGGCATGGAGATCAGAGTGCGAGGAAGCTGCAAGCTGAGTGATCTCTACCCCCATCCCCACCCTGCTATCACAAAACATCCCAGCCCTGAGCTCTGGCAGGTTTCCCACCGCCAAGCGGTGCCAGCCAGAGGCAGTCTGCAGGCAAGCCGTGCCGGCTCCTGCCTCGCTGCAGGCAGCTCGCCCCTCTGCAGCAGGGCAGGGAGCTGCGGGTTTCTGCGGCAAAGTGCAACTGGGACCCAGCGGGCCAAACCGCCTGCCTCCGGCCTGCTGTGGGCATCCGTCCTGGAGCGGGAGAGTGCTGGCCCCTTACCCTCTCCTCTGGGTGGCCAGCGGCGGCTGTGCCTGGGGGGTCAGCAGGCGCTTCCTGAAGGGGTCCATCATCGACTGTGGCAGGCCAGGTCTCATCGGGGAGGCTGCTCCGTAGGGGGGTGCTCCTGGTGGTCCCACCTGCAGCCCTGCCATGGGCATCCGACTGCCGGGCGGCATTCCAGGGCGCTAGCGGGGAAGAGAAGAGAGGAAGACTGTGTGTTAAACACCACCCTGCAAGGGGGCCTGACCTTTGCTGGGGCCAGCAGATGCCATCCACCCTCTTGCTTCTTCCCTGGAGAGATTTTTGAGGCCGTACCCTGCTCTGAGGTGTGGACAAGGGACAGGGCAGGGAGGAAGGACATCAGGAGCTACAGCCTTCCTTGCTGCAGGAAGAGCGATGGGAAAGCAGAACCAGGATTAGCAGAAGCCACTGACCGCAGGGGAAGCCCAACCTGCCAGCCTGCATGGAGCCGAAGCCATGCATGGCCCTGAGCCACCACCATGCAGCAGGAAACATCGGACCTTGAGCATCACGAGGCCCTGTCACGAGGGTCATTCCCTGCAAAGCCTTCACCCTGGGGACATCAGGGGCTCTGGTGTGGGTTGTGGCATGGGTTCCTCTCCAGAAAGCAGCAGTGCCAGCAGACACAGAGCAGGGAGCAGGGCAATCCCACTTCCTAACGGTATCAGTCACAAGGCCGGCAGGCAGGCAGCCGAGCTCCTGGGCGCACGGGATGGACGCAAGAGCTCACCCCCTGCCAGCATGTCAGCTCCCCTCCTTCCCCCTCCAGGGACCCAGAAAGGGCATTTAGAAGGCACGATGCAACACCCAACCACTCCTGCAAGGGGTCCCGACTCGGCGCAGCACTCACAGCCCCTCTGCCTGACCTGGAGCAGAGCAGTTTGGCAAGCCAGCGCCCACACTGCTGGCTCGCAGGTGCCACCAGGTCTACACCCCACACATCCTGCTGGGGCCCTTGACAATTGGTCACAGCACCCCACAACCCACTGGCCAGCCCTACATGCTCCAGCCTGCTTCACCAGCGGTCCAAGCCAACAGCCTCCCAGGATCCTTTGATCCTCAAGTTCCCTGCTGCCAAGATGTGAGGCTGGGAGAGCCACCAAGCCGGCAGAACAACATTTCTCCCCTGCCGCAGGTTCCTCAACGTGCCAGGACATCCCCCACGGCTCCCCTCCCACCGCCCTGCTGGGGCACATGGTCGTGACATGGAACAGAATTAATGAAGCCACCTCGATATCTCAAAGGAGCCCAGTGAGGCAACACTATGAGCTGATGAGCTTATCTGCATACAGGCATTAATTTCAGCACAAACCCTGTGCGCGGGAGGGCTGGGAGCCCAGGACCACCACTGCAACTTGCCCGTCCTCTGCAGCTTTTATGGGCAGGCTCAGAGCCACAGCAGGGTAGTTGGTCTGATGGCAGCTGCAACCAAAACACACTCACCGCTTCCCCAAAAAGCTGGTAAACACAAACCCAAGAGTTTGAGCTGCTTGAGTTGCTCCCACTCTGGAGCCCAAGGCCACAGGCGTCTCTGCAAGCGGGACATCCTGAAAACCTACCAAGTGCTGCATCGAGAAGTGTATTGCAGCTGGAAAGTCAAGCAACAGCAGGCCACAGGGGCAGTGCCGCACATGGAAGCTCCGAAAACATGCACACGAAGTGCGGGCTGAGCCCGTTACACAACCAAATACTGTCTCCACCTTTGCTCAGCCTTCCTTTGAAGCAGCACCTCCAGAGCCTGGGCTTGCTAACCTGCCCCTGCTACAAGGCAGTAGCCTGTTTCTTCCTCCCAACAGCGCCCAGATGTCTCTCTCCTTTTAAGCGGCCACATTTGCGCAACTCCTCGTGACAAGCAGGACTGCACTGGCATCGTCAAGAGCCGACTGCAGCCAGCAGCACCTCCTCTTTTGCCAAAAATCACAAGGCAAGAACCCAGTTTCTCTGGGTTTATCCTCCGTGGCAGGGCTAGGAGAGGCAGCACCAAGATCCACACCCTTTGCAAAATTAAAAAACACAGGTACTGAGTAAATACTGTTTGCCAGTACAGAGTGGCTACAGGAGGAGCTCTCACCACCGCCATGTCCTGAGACCTCTCCTACTTCCCTCTGCAAATCCGTGGCTCGCATTTCTGATTTATCCCTGAAGTGAGAGAATTGGAGGCTGGCTGAAGTCAGCTGAGAGTCTTTGACAGCTCCACATCAGTGACAACACCTTGTGCAAGGTCTCCCATGTGTCCATCTGCTCTTCAGAGGGTGAGAGGCTGCTCGGTTGCAAGAAGAGGAGACAATTCTGTTGGCAGGGAGAGGTTCAGTGCAAGGATGAACGGATCTGTCATACTTAAGACTTTAACGTCACCTCCACAAACATCTGAGAACCATCAGCCACAGCTAAGCTGCCAGGGGAGTGAGTTCCAGCACACCAGAGACCTGCATTTGATGGCTTGGACAAGTAAAAAAAAAAAAGGGAAGGCAGAATCCCCCACAAGGATATTTTTTTCCCCTCAGTTTACCCTCAAGGTTTGCAAATTGCTAAGAGAAGCCTCTTGGCAAAGCAAGGCCGGACTCTGCCTTGTGTTCAACCAGTGACTGCATCCCTGCCCGGGGGAGACTCAGCCCCCTCGCTTCCTGCCCGAAGGCTGCAGGCTCCTACGACAACTCACACAAGCACAGCGAGGGCTTCAATCTCCAGCTAAGCCACAAAGCAGCATTACAGCGCCAGTGGGGCGAAGCCTGCCTCCATCCCCATTCGGAAGTCCTGGAAATTAGCAGGATGCAAGACGGCTTAAATTCAGGAAATTTTATTAGACCAGCTCAAACCAAGGAGGCTTCCCTTAGCTCATTCCTGCCTAACACCCCTTGTCCCTCTGTCCACCCCTCTTCACCCAGAGCACCACTGCTGCCCCATCCCCTCCGGGTACTGCCTCGTCCTCCCCTCCCTGCCCCACCGCCCCTGCCAGTGGGGCGGACAAAGGGCAAACCTTGCAAGCTCAGCTCCGAGGAAAAAGCTGGACCTCATCCAGCCTTCCCTGTGGAGAGCGAGCAGAGCCATTTGGAAACGGGACAGAAAACAGCTTGTTTCTGTTCCCTGCCAAAGCTGAAGGAACGAATGGGGCTGGCTGTGGTTTAGCGGTTCATCCCAGGTCAATGCACAGGCCACTTGCGTTTGGGGAGCTCTGTTGAGAGTCAGCTTCGGTTGAATCCAATGGCAGGCTGGAAGGCTTCCCGTTGGACATTCATTGGCATTGACAGGAGCCTCCCTGCCTGCCAAAGGCCCCTTCTTGAGGAAGGGCAGCCCAGAAATCAGAGGCTGGTAGCAGAAAGGAGAAACAAGGGGAGCAATAAATCGCTGGATGGATCTGCAAGAAGCCGGGCTGGAGAGCGAGCTTGAAGAAAAGCAGCAATTCAGAAAACAGCTCGAGAGCCTCTCTTCATCTTCCTTCCAAGGCTGCAGCTCTTCCCTGCATCTCCCCAACGAGGGGGAAAGGCTCTTCCCAAGGCACATCCCGTTTTGCTCCATCCAGAAAGGTGTGATCCAACTTTGTACACCCTAACAGTCAGGGAGCGAGAGCCCACATGCATCCTCACCCGGGGCTTTGGGAGCAGAGCCCTGGACAGACGCCAGGCAACAAAAACTGTTCCTGCAAGTTCCTCCCCGTGTGCCCGGACGGCAGCGCTTCCCATTAGGACAGATGCAGAGCAAACCCTATTCAAACAGGATTTGAGCTCCACACCAGGCTGGTCTCAAGGAGAGCTCGGCTGCCTAAAACCTCTGCTCAATCCAGGGCTTTGCATGGATCGGGACCAACAGAGCCCCCTCCAGCACACCCCAAAAGGGTGCTTTCCCCCTTTTTGTTCGTTCTTATCTGTGAGCAAATCCCTCTTGGGAGGGTGCCAGGAAGAGCCTGGGTTCGTGCTGGTGGAGGTCTTCATCTGGGAGGTAGTGTTGTTACTGAGATGCCATTGCACACTGCAAGCTCTCACGCAGCACCTTGCTCCCAGCAAGCCCCCAAACTGCCCCAAGGCAGCTCGTCACGCTTGGAAGACCTGCCATATTTTGATACAGGAGGAGCTCCAGGAGTCAGATCACTTCTCAGCTAAGAACTGTAGACAAGGAAGTAGTAAATCAAAGGGAAAAGGGCAAAGCAACAGACAAAGACGCCGAGCAAATTTAGGACACGTGCTGGCAACATTTCAAGCACCAGTGGAGATGTCTGGCTCCAGACAAACCTGCCCGTTTGTGGCCTCACATCTGAAGCCGCAGATGTTACAGGTCATAGGAAGAAAAGGTCACAGGGATTCAAATCATAGCACAGGCATTAACGCAAGCAGGAACAAGGAACAAAGGTACTGGGCTCCCGCTTGAAAGAGAAACTCTGGCAGCTGCTAACAGAGCGTGGAGGCACACATGGGAAGAGCAGACATAGGTACCTGGCATAAAACACTGGCTTTGGCGCTGCTGCAGTGCTAAACTGCCCACGGAACAGTTTTGAGAACTCCTGAGAAGGTCCTGCAGAGGAAGATGGAGCGAGGGCCTTCAACAGCCAGTTCTGGAGATGTTGTCCACCTAGAACTTCACTGTCACATTTCCCCAGGAGAAACAAAGGGTGCCGTGGTCTCCACTGTTGCCTTCCTCCCTCTTGTTCCAAGAGGACAGAGTTCATCTGCTTTGTATCATCAGTTAAATTAACTCGAGGCTCAGTCTATGATGAAACCTGCCTTGGAAAACCTCTCCCTTGGGAAGGGTGGGGTCACCCAGCCCAAGCAGCATCACAGCTTTCCGTGCAGCTTCCTGGTACAGCTCCAGTGCTGGCTGTTGTCCCCAGGCCCCCATTTCAAGCCAATCCCAATCACCCAATGAGCAGGAACACTGTTTTCCTCTGCTCCCAGGAAGATCGGGTGAATCTCTTCCATGCCACACTACACCCTCTCCAACATGTCCAGGCCACCCCATCTTTCACCTGGCTCCATACCAGTAACCCATGCTTCTCTGGCTCCTCTGTCCTGGCTGCCTGCACGGGTTCCTCCACAAAGCACAACTCCGCTTTCCTTCACCCCGCTGCATGCCCAGGGCCAGGATCACCGAGCCGCAGCTGCCTGCAGGGTTAGGAATTTAGGAGTTGCTTGGACGGCAGCAGCCCTCCTGTCCCACAGAAACCAGGCTCCTTCTTGCCAACAAGTGCCAATGAAACCCTTTTAACGGGGCACCTAACAAATGCTGCTTTTTGCCATCTCTGTGCACCAGCAAAGCATCAGCATGGGGTAACTCTGAGGCCAGAGCACTGCTTTGTACAGTCCCACCTCCACCCCACAGAGCCAAGCCTGCTCCCTGCCACAGCATCAATCCGGCAGCTTGGGAAAGAAAACTCTCCTAAGACCAAAACTAGCACCTGAGTAAACAGAAAGGCTCCTTCTTGCTGCATTTACACCAGCCAGTACAACCTGGATACTGAAGGCTGGGACTCAGCATTGGCATCCCTGCTGCCAGCAGCACAGGGACCGGGACAGGGGCTCTGCCCGCAGCCCAAGCAGCCTGACAGCTCAGCTGATCCTCCTCCTCCTCCAGGGGAAAAAAATCTCTCCTTCCTGCTCCGCACACGCACCAGCACCTGGCTGCTCTGGAAACATCAGCTCCCAAAAGGGTCCCAGATCAGCCCCAAAAGGAACTCCCAAAGGGAGTCATCCTCTTCAATTCCCTGCTTGAACCACCAGTAAATAACCGGCAGGCATGCAAGTATGTCAAAAGGACGAGCATATGTTTAATAATCCAGTGATTAAAGAGCCCCTAAGCACTCGCTGGCATGGATGAGGCCTGTTGTGTCTCCTAGCGCCCAAATAATGAAGCTCCTCATTAAGCCAGGGCATAACAGAGCAGAGAAGTCCTCCGGGTGCTGCAGGGATGGCCACCGGGAGGGGAGGGGCTGCTTTCCCCAGCCTGGGAATTGCAAAACAAAGGGCAGACCCTCTGGATCATGCCCGCTCTCCCCTCCCGCACGCAGGCAGCCCTGCCAGCAAGCTGCCAGCCAGATGCAGCTCGCGGCCAGACGTGAGGCACAGCACTCGCTGCCAGCCCGGGGGCTTGACCAGCCCTGCCGACCCAGCCAACTCCTGCACTGGCTCGCTGGTGCCAGATACCACAGTGACATACACTCAGCATACATCACCCTACACTGACCGTGTGCTCCCAACACCTGCTACCATCACGGTGTTATGACCAGCAATGAGGGTGAAAAAGCAAGCATATGTCAGCCTGTTTACCCACAGCAGTGAACGGCTCCCGGCTGCTCCCATCAGGCTCCGGCTTCCCAGCTAGATTTTGCAACCTGCCGCATGGAAGGTCGGCGCAAACGATTGAGCACCAGCTCGGCCCGAAACGCCTCCGAGTCGAGTTACTGTTGATTTGCGCTCCAACCGGCCTTGGCTGTGCCATCTCAGTTTTCAGAGCTGGGCTTTTTGGCGTTTTTAAGGCTACAGGGGGAAGTTTTTTCCTCATCCTGTATTAACGAAGCTTGCAAGCTGGAATTCCCTCGGCTTGATTTATTTCTCAAGTTTTAATTCACGCAAATAAGGCGGCAGCTCTGGAGGAGGCGATTAGTGGCGGATGAGAACGTGTTGCACAACTGGGCTCCTCCATTTCAAGCCTGCCTGGAAGACTGATTTACACCAGAAAGCGAATAACCAAAATAATCACCGTGCACCCAAAAGCAAACCGACAAGCTACGTGTGCAAGGGGGAGGCGGAAAAATTAAGTGTATGTCAGAATGTACTTCTTATAAGGGATGGAAAATGAGTGATTTCTGTTGCTTTTTGAGGGCTGCTTGCTGTTTCGATTTACTTTCCCCCAACATCAGCAAGCGCCCGCTCTCCTCGTCCACCACTTAACCGTCTCCTCAGCTTCTTCTTGAAGATACGCACCCGCGGCACCGAACGGTTCCCTCCACCTTTGCCGAAGACACAGATAAACAGGTCTCAAGGCCGGTCCGTGCTATGGGAAATGGCTGCGGAGCCGGAGCAGGCGTGTGGCTTCTCCGGGGAGCGGCTCCGGCTTCCTCAGCCCGGCGGGGTCCCACCGGGTCCCGGGTCAGGCCCCACCGGTCATCGCTGCGGCCGAGGGGATGCGCTCGGTGATGCTGCGCCAGCTTCTACCGGGGGTTTTAGAGGGTGGAAAGGGGGAGCACGGGAAGATGGAGCGCGGGGAGGTGTCCTGACTAGAACCGGCAGGGAAATAACGTGGCCCAGGCCTGAGGGCGGGGGGACCGGCGGAGGCCGGGCCCCAGGCCCCGGGGGCACGGCGGGGTGATGCCGGAGGCCCGCCGCGGGCCCCGAGCCGCAGAGAAGGC
>JAVKKW010000043.1:2168351-2195334 GCA_034782655.1 Micrastur ruficollis | reverse complement strand
GGTCAGGGCCTGGCATGGGGAAGGGCAGGCGCAGGGCCTGGTGTGGGGCAGGGCCTGGCATGAGGCAGGGCAGGCGCAGGGACTGGAGTCGGTCAGGGCCTGGTGTGGGGCAGGGCCCGGCGTGGGGCAGGGCAGGCGCAGGTCCTGGTGTGGGTCAGGGCCCGGCATGAGGCAAGGCAGGCGCAGGGACTGGAGTGGGTCAGGGCCCGGTGTGGGGCAGAGCAGGCCCAGGGCCTGGTGTGGGGCAGGGCCTGGCATGAGGCAGGGCAGGCGCAGGGACTGGAGTGCGTCAGGGCCCGGTGTGGGGCAGCGCACGCCCAGGGCCTGGTGTGGGGCAGGGCCTGGCATGAGGCAGGGCAGGCGCAGGGACTGGACTGGGTCAGGGCCCGGTGTGGGGCAAGGCAGGCCCGGGGCCCGGTGTGGGGCAGGGCCCGGCGTGGGGCAGGGCAGGCCTAGAGACGAGTGGGTCAGGGCCTGGTGTGGGGCAGGGATCCCATGCTGTGGAATGCACTAGTGTGAACCACAATCCTGCTGCTCACTCCTTACCCACCACCAGCGCATTCATGGACCTTGCCCCCCCGCCCCCCACCCTGATCAGGGGCACAGCCCAGAGCTGGGTGGCATGGCCCTGGACCCGTTGCGGTCCCTGTCCCCCCTGCCTCAGGTGGTTCACCTGCTTTTGCAGCTGTAAGTGCCACTATTTGGCACCCCTGGCACAGGGATGCGGGTGCTGGCTCTGAGCTGGGGTGCACAGGGCTCTCCAGAGGTGCCTGCTGCATCCCTGACCCACCCTGTGGCTTGCCAGCTCGCCCACGGTGGCTGCTCGTCCCCTGTGCTGGGATGTGGAGCTGGACTGGCATGCCTGGCTTATTTTTGTTCTTTTTTTCATCCCATGAGGCTGGAAGCAGGGTCCTTCCCAGAGGTTGGGACAAGCCGGGACTGCTCCCCATGGAGAGTAGGGGGCCACAGTGCTGGGGGAGAAGGTCTATGGGGCAAGGTGGCTTCCCCAGGGGCAGGTTCCCAAAAGGGCTCCCGAAGATACCACTGACACCCGTGTCCCCTTCAAGCCTTGCTTCATGGGCACTAGATGGAGCAAAGCACCAAAAAAGCAAATTTTCCTGTTAAATTGCATCTCCTGCATCCCCGCTGTTTGAATCAGTCTTGGTGGTGGACCCCTATGCCTGGATGAAATGGGGATGAAATGAAGTTTTGGGGCACTTGGTGCTTGGGGCTGCCTTCACCCGGGTTTCCAAACCATCCGGCTCTCCCTCCCCGCCTGCACGCTTCCACCGCAGCCTTAAACCATCATTAAAATACATCTCTTCCCTTCAGAAGCACTGACACTTCATTAAGCAGAACACGAAACCCTCATCCAGTGGCGATTACAGAGCAGCTAATAACCCTTAATGAAATCCCCCGAAAGGTTGAACTACTGCTCCAGCGTGGGAGTTTCTCGGTGGTGGCACAGGGCAGCACATGATGCTCGGGGACCATGCTCCCTGCCTGGGGGTTACTCACCTGATGAGTCGATCTCTGCTGCAGATTTAGTTGCTGTCTGCCATCCCAGCAAGTTTGCTAGTGGTTTTGGGGAGATTTCTAGGATTTGGAGGGGCAACATGGGTACTGTGTAGTCCCTGTCTGTTTGGTGAAGGCACCAGGATGGGCAGTAAAGGTGATGATGTCTTTCTCCTTTGGCAGCTTCACCACAGTGTCCTGGGCACCGGGCACAGGCGAAACCTGTCTGAAGGTGATGGTGAAGCTTCTTTACATTGCGGTTGTTGCCAAAGACCTTCCCCTGAGCAGACTTCCTACATATTAATGGGTTAGAAAAGGCTCTTTCAGCCCTTTCCCTCTTACAGGGTTTAAGTCCTCAGCAGGACTTTGTCCCAGTCTCATTCCTGGTGATGTCTCAGCTTGATGAGACAGCGGCGATGATGGGTGTTCATTCCCGTGGAGGACACACGTAGCTCTGCTGATCATCATGCAATCACCGCGATGATTTTCCTGCTTTGTTTCAGAGTGGGCGTGCTGGGCACCAGTTCCCTCTCCCATAGGGAAACCATTCTTCAGAGTGCAGAGCTGCTTTTCCTACTCATAGAGAGGAAAGAAATCTAAACCAGAGAATCCTCACCTCTTGGGTTTTATTTTTTTTCTTTTGCTGAAATGTAAGAGATGCTCCTAAACCCAAATAAACTTCTGGAAATAAGGTAGATAAACAAAAGGCTTAAGATGAAGAAATGCCAGCACAACAGTAATTTAATTTGCCTGCGTGTGTGCTCTGCAATGCAGTCGGTAGGTACAAGGCATCCTGCTGCGATGCTGCAGGGCCCTTGCAGAAACGATGGGCTTTCGGGGAAAGAAGGCAAGGATTGTGAGGATTAGGGCTTTATTGCTTTTCCAGCTCTGTTTTCTTCCTGTCGTCTTACCGTGACCGCACAGAAATCCCCAGGGCTTGGGGACAAGCATGGGCCAGCAGCCAGGATGCCGGGTCCTCCTCCTGTCCCTGGTTTGCTGAATGACCTTCAGCAAGTTGCTTCTTTTCCCTTCTCCCCAGTTTTCCCACCCCTGTTGCAGTGGGAAATGCTCCATCCCAATCTGCCTGGTCCTGCTGCTGCCGGCAGGAGATTTCCCTGCATGGGGCAGGGGTTGCCAATGAATCACGGCGCCAGTTTCCCAGCAGGAAGGCAGAGCCAGGCTGTGCAGGAACATCTCCATGGGTGTTTCCAGTTCCTAGTGGGTGCATCTTTGCAATCATTTTGTCGCCTGAGAGCTTTGGCAGCTTTAGTGGTACCTCCCTGTTTCAGTCCATCTCCGGGGATCTGCAAGCGCTTGGGAAAAATCCTACTTTCCTTTTTCCCTTAATGCAGAAAGTCTGGAGCCCCCAGGAATGCCAGGCACCACACCATCTTCCCCACTTACTCAGATGCTGGTTTTATCTCGTCTTGTGACATTTTCAGAGGTGTGGAGACCCCAACAATTACTTTGCTGGAGTTCCTCTTAAAATTTTGAACTTTTCTAGCATCCCACCAGGTGCCAGATCATTAGCACGGGGGTCAAAGCCCAGAGAATGCTGATTAAAGGACCTTCCCTTTGTCAGCTAGGAGCAAACGTGATTACTCTGGCTTCTTCTCCTATTATGTGGCACAGGCTGAAACCTAATTAGCGAGACCCCATTTGTCAGTGTAGGTGAAGCTCAGCGCCTCTCTGGAAAGACTGCTTGTTCTCAGCTGTCTGCACAGACGAGGGGAAACTTCCCCTCTGGATGAAAAGTCAGAAGCATCCTTTGCATATTTTTCAATTAAACCTCCCTTTCTGGAGGTCAGCGCATTCCCTGGAGGCGGATACAATTAACATATAAATTGCAAATCCATGCCGGTGGCCAGTTCATACTTTGGGGATGGAAGGGGGATATTCAGCTTATCACAGTAACACTCCTGGGAGATGGAAAAGTCTTCCAGATGGACAGTCATGGGTGGTGGAGGAAGGCAGCAGGGACCAATATTGTTTGATGAGCAGCCTTGACCACATCAAGGAAAGGCACAGAGTCCCCAGGCCAAGATGGCTGCGGAGATCTCCAAAAAAAAGCTGTGCTCTGGAGGAAGGACCGAGGGGAATCACTAGGGAACCACCAACCAAGATTTGGATTTTGCAGATTCTACCATTATTAGGTTTTATTTCTTGGGGGACTGAAGTAGTTGGTCTGGTGCAAGCCGTGGACATGCTCTCCATGTGTTAAACTCCTTCCCAGGCACCGGTGGCTACTAAGAGCCCAGGAGAGCGTTAAAGCAAAAAGTTATTTGAGCTAGTGGGATGGAGATGGCTTTGGTCACGACTGATGCAGAAGCTTGGGTGGCAGGGACATTTCACAGCAGAGAGCTCAATGTGTCAAGACCACATGTGGGACTGCACCACCACCAGAATCAACCCTGCAGCGCTTCATCTCACCAACAGCCTCCGGCTGTGACCACACTGTGTCTTGCAGATGTGTTGGAGGTGAGCCTGCTCGGCCTCCTGGCCATCCATCACCCCATTGCTTCCTGGGCAGCTGCAGCCTCAGCCCATGAATCCATGGACAGCAGCCCTTGGTTTTCCCTTGCTGGCAGGGTGACATCGCTAGGGACAATTCCCCCTCCCAGCTGTAGGACCACTAGCTTCGTGGTGCCCCTCAACGTCTTGGGGCTCCCCAGCTTGAGCCGATTGCTGGTGGAAGTCTCCCAGTGGTGTGGATGCTGGTCCTGGGGTGAGCAGATGCCAAGCTCAGAGAACATCACTCCCTTCACCTGAGCAGATGTGTGTCTCATTTTGGAAGGAAATTACCTGCTTTTCATGCCATCATCAGGCTGGCTGCTGCAAAATCTTCATCCAGCCATGAGTCTTTGCAAGCCCATGCCTACCCCAGCCTGTCCCAGCTCCATCTGGGTCCAACCTGTGACACAGCTCTGCCTGACACCTCACATAATGCACACGATTAAGCTTTGAGTTATCAGCCAAGTAACTCAGGTTTTAAATTATTTACCTGTGCAGGGAAGGTTTCTCTGTCAGGAGGAGTTAAAGCGATGCTGGGAAGACTGCTCCTGTTTAACCTTCTCTGAGCTGTAACGAGATTGCCATCTTACCGTACCGGTGTGGTTTGGCGGCTGTAAGCTTTCAGGCTGGCTCTGAAGCCTGTCAAACTCCATCCACCACTAAAAGGTGGTGTGATGGGCTCGGCTTGGGCTGTGTTGCCTGGAGGCTGGGGATGACCCCTCTCAGTCCCCTGCGTCCCCATGGGTCAGGTGGCACAGGCTGGGCTTGGAGGGCAGATGGTTTGTGTGGCATTTGGTACCATGGGACAGAGCTGGGATAAATCCTGTGTTTTCCAACTGAGCCAAGGTGCTTTGAGGGGGAAGTGAGCAGCAGAAGAATCAGCTTAAGACAGCCTGTTGATGCTGAAAATCCTGGATATGCCATGCCGGGAAGCTGCACCCACGCTAGCAGGTGAGCTGGTTCTCCTGGCAGATCCCTGGTGTCATTTCCAGCCCCATCGCTTCCTCCCACACCTCTCCGGCAGCGATGGGCTGCCTCGTGGTGCCATCTTCACAGGGAGTCAC
This sequence comes from Micrastur ruficollis, assembly GCA_034782655.1. NCBI lineage: Eukaryota > Metazoa > Chordata > Aves > Falconiformes > Falconidae > Micrastur > Micrastur ruficollis. Next base: position 2,190,244 of record JAVKKW010000043.1, on the reverse strand, counting down.
CCCAGGTTCCCCCTGCTTTCCCGGCTATGGGTGACCTCCCTTGCCATCCGAGGCACCTGGTATTGAAAAGCATGAAGCCTAATTTTTATGTGGTTTTATCTCTTCATAGGTTTCAGGCATTAGGTCAGGATCACACTAAGGGGGTTGATCCCGGTGGAAACCCTTCTCCCCTCTTCCCAAAACTACTGAGGAGACCTTCGCATCAGCATCTCTCCGGGCTCAGGCCATCCATAAACCCTCTGTGCTTGGGCACAAGAGGGCACTGAGACACCGCCTCGATCGGACTCTTCATGAGCACAGACAGAGCTGCTGGAGCCATCGAGTCCCTTCTGCATCTTCCCCCTGGCTCGGCGGGGTCACTGGGCAGGAGGGGCGAGCAGACACAGCCAGAGGATGCTCCTGCCCTGCCCTGCAGGATGCGTGTCCATGCTGTGCCCTTCCCGTTAAATTATATCGCCTTAAATGCGGGGAGGAAGAGCCGAGCAGAGCCAGCACCTCCTCCTGCATGAGCAGATCCACTATTTCTGGGGCTGGGACCAGCGGGAGCAGCCACATCCCTTGAGGTTTGTGCTTGTTGGGGTCGAACAGCTGCTCGCTGCCGGCAAAGCAACCGGCCCCTTCACCTGCTGGGGTCAGAGCAGGTGGAAATCATGCGTCAGCTGCGCTCTGCAAACCTGGGAGCACTTAATTGATCTTAATCTCATCAATGCAAATCATATTAGCCCTTCTAGAAACACGGGGCCTTTACCAATAGCAACGCTGACTATTCCATATAAATCAAGTTTACCAGCCTATAAACATTAGTACATCCCACAGACATATTCACCCTCATAAAAAACATCAATTGCTGCCTGACTATATTAGTGGAAATAAATTACAGAACTTTATCTCTCAGCCATGATTGTGGGCAAAACCACATAAAAGAGACACTTGGAAGATGCTTTTGTGTCGATTGTTACAGAAGTTGCCGATGCTGTTCGGCTTCTTCACACCGCTATGGATTGCATATAATTAAGGGATTTGAAAACCTTCAATGACTAAATGATAAAAATGTCCCTTTTGCAAGCCCTGAAACACTTGTGTGAGCAATTTTTATGCAGGTGAGGAGAATAAAATGAATTTATGAAGCATCACCCTTTGACAGGGATGCAGGATGGGTCCTTATACACTATTTTTTTTGGTGATGGGTGAACAGGAGAAAGTGTCTGATAGGGGAAAAAAGAGTTTGTGCTGTTCAGTTCCTCAAAAAGAAGACTGTGAGGTGCCTTATTGCATCTCTGGAAGAGCAAAACATCCAGTGGAATAAGGGTACAAGAGGGAAGCTGTGGCTGGGAGGGAACTGGATGAGAAATGAGACCCGTGCTTCAAGCAGGCAGGGTGATTAACCATGTGAGGAAAACTCTTCAGGAAGAGGTGGGTTTTCCTGTGCAGACTGGATGGTTTGAGAGATGCTTAATTCCCACATGAGTTATTGGGGAACTGGGGGAGATGAAGTGGCCTGTGGTGCTGAGAAGGTTAGTCCTGATGATTGAACATGGGATGTGCCTGTGAATCTCTGGCAGGAGGAATGAGGAGTAAGCTGGGGAATAGGGGACTTCAAAGTCATGGGATGTGTCTGCAGTTGTCCCCATGCCAGAGACAAACCTTATCTTCCCCAGGGTACCCATAGGTCTCAAACCATCCTTCCCCCGCCACACCGTTGCCTTATTCTTCTTCCCTGCCCTGGACGCGGTGCCCCGGCGAGTTTAACGTGCTGTGCAGTAGATGAGTTTGGGGACATCATCTCCTTAAGTGATGGCCAACTTGTGGGAGGAGGCTCCCAGCAGAGCTCACCTGCCTCTCCCAGCTCATCTCCTTTACCTCTTCTCGAGTGTCCTCACTCACCAGCCTGGGTGATGGCATGGTGTCTGCTCCCAGCTGGCAAGGGTTAGAATAAGTCTCCTGTTCTTCTGCCTCTCTCTGCTCTTTTTATTGAGGCCGCCTCCTCTAGGTCTGTCTCAGGTACGTGGTGCTCCTGTTACCATAGTAATGTGTCTCAGCATCTCACAGTCTTCAGTGCACTTATCCTTCTAACGTTCCTGCGCAGGAGAGGAGCGCTATTGTCCCCACGATACTTGCGGTGGAGGGAGGCACTAGGATGAAAAGCTCAAGTGAGGTGGGGACCAAAAAGCCCCCGAAAGCCTCAGAGGCTTGGTGTGGTCACCCAGGTGGTGGTAAATGTCCAGGGCAGAGGTGACCATCACTGGTTGCTCATCTTCACCCTTGCTCAGCCCCATAGCGGGGTTTCTTATCTGGCTCCACCACTGATGGTGCTTACAACCTCATCCCTCCTCTCTGTGCTCGGTGACAAGAAGTGATTAAGGGGTTTAATAATTTGGATTTATTCTTTGCTTCTGTCTGAGGCTGTTCAAAGAACAATAAAGTGACTCCAGCATGACTATGGCTTCGTTCAAGCATCCAGGGATGCTTCCCCTGGCAGCGCATCCGTGGGCGTGATAATATCTGCGCGGGCAGGACGCCTCTCCGGGGGGACACCTTTAGGTACCCAGGATGGGCTCATCTTGAGCATGTGTAAAACCTTCACGGTGGTTTGCAGTGAATTTTGGATTTTCCTCTGGGCAAAGTCAAATGCAAAAGAGATGCGCGCGCCTGACAGCTGGGCTACGGAGCCTTTCCTACCTTGCTGGTTATTCGTTGACAGGGTTTGCATTTAACGTGGGAGCCTGGCTCCAGCCCAGCCTTCTGGGGCCCGCTGTGATGTCTTAATGCTGTGTCTGCCCTTTGGCCAGGAAAGCGTGGAAAGAAAAGCATGGAAACCTGCACTGCCGCAGAGCACAGGGAGGGGCAGGGAGGCTGGGCGGGGGCTGGAGGGCAGCAGCCTCTCCTCTGGGGTGACGGGGAGCTCAGCTGTCCAGCAAAAATGAGAATCCAGCACTCGTAGACAGGGGAAAAGCCCTCTGTGGGAATGGGATACAAAAGCAGCTGCCTGAGTCTGTAGCGGGGCTGAGATCACAGCCTGGGGAAGGGTCTTGAAGGGGTGCGAGCACCGTGTTATGGTGCCACGTGGCACCTTCCATCAGCCCGGATTTGCCTGGATCCGCACCCAAATGTGTTGTCAGTCTGCAAAAGCTGGCTCTTCTCTCAGCTTTTTCCAGGATGAGGTGAATCCTCCCCTAAAGCGCCGCTGGGGCAAACGCTGGTGTAGGTGTACCCTGGCAGTGTGCCGTGGGCTCCTGCCTGTGCACGGTCCACCAGATCCCCCCGGCCAAGCCCCTCCCAGTAAGTCGATGGAAATGGGATGCTGCTGGGTCCTTTATCCCTATGCCAACGCTCCCCCGGAGCACTCAGGGCCCCGCCACATGCTGTAGTCTAGCACTGACTAATTACTGGAGCAGTTGCCAGCTTGGGTAGCTGGACACCACCTAAATCCTTCTGTTTAATCTGGACTTTATGGGCAGATTGGAAAAAGCAGGAGGTAGCCACCATCAAGAGGTCCGACCCACCTGTCAGCTCCTCTCTGCGGACGGGCACTGGCTTTAATATCACATCAACTCTAATTGACTTATTGCTGGTCTTTGCAAATCGCCCTCTTAATGATAGTTACAACTACAGTTTGTGCAAATTACCCTGCTAACGACACTTACGGATGTACTAAATGCCTTTGCTTTTTCGTAGAGCCAGGCAGGAAATCATTTAAAGCCGAAAGGTCAGGAGCGAGAGTGGGATGGGAGAGCATCATCTCCTTGGCAACTGCTTGGCTGGACCCCTTCTCCCAGAGGCTGGCTCCAGCATCCCACCAGCTGCTGCTCCATCCTGCTGTACCTCCTCGCTGGGCTCGGCTGTGGGATGGGCTCTACCCGTGGAGTGGGAGCCGAGGGTGGACTTTCCTCCTGGGGGGTCCTGGTGCAGGGATGCTCCTTGGAGCAACATGTGGAGGGGATGAGCCCGGTTTCTGCGGTGCGATAACTGCAAAGCTGAAATAGAAACCAAGGAAAGGGAATTTGATCTCTACTGATTTAATATTTTGCCAGGAAGGGGCAGTGGTATGGGAGGATGCTTTCTCAGCCATCTGTGTTCCTGGTGGAACCGAGACCCTTTGCATCCTCTCCCAGCCCGGTCACAGCAGCCAGCGCCCCCCACCACGTCCTGCCCACCAGCAACGCAGCGGCTGCATGCGGAGCTCCGCGGCTGGGGGATGTAAATGGCTTTTGTGCCTCAGAAGAGGCTAACGGCTGTTTAATTGGACCCCTCCACGTTACCTGTGTGTTAGCAGCTGGTTGGCTCGTGGCCAGGAGCAAGGCCAACCTGGGCTCATCAAAGCTGCTATTTCCATGCAAGGTCTGAGTGAAAGCACTTTTCTGGCTGACTCGGGTGCTTTGATGACTTGGGTTTATCACCTACCGAAATGAATCACCTTTTAGAGCTGCAGTGGGTGATGTGATAAGCAAATAATAACTTAGCCATGGCAGCTTAAAAAAATACCACCTTTGCTGGCATGCCAGCATTTTGGCAGCCCTTCGGACATGGGGGCACAAGGACAGCAGTGTCTTGTCTCCGTCCACAGCGTGGTCTGAGGGCTGATGGAGATCCCACAGCTTTTGTGGAGATGGTTGGTTAAATAGAGAAGAAGGACCCAAATTAATAATGCCTTGTCCGAGAGGAAGGTGGGAAGCACTTGACCATTAGACGGTGAGTTTGGAAGCAGCTGGTTCGCCAGGCAGCGAGGTGGTGTGCTCCTCTTCCTCTGGAGGACATGGGGAAGAGCTGAGATTGCTGCGGGATGCACAATTAAGGGACTGAGCACACTAATGGATGAGGAATCAGGCTCTCTTATTTCCACTGTTCACAGAATACCTTGGTTCTCTCTCTTTTTTTTTTTTCCTTTGATATAACTCTGGATTTTCTTATTATCTGCATAAAACGGTGATCCCTTTTTAAACGCTGCCAGATGATATATGATAGCAATGAGTTCCGGAGGCCAAGTGTGTCATGCCGTTATGAGTTTCTCTAGTGAATTTTATTTAGCTGTTTCAATCCCTCGCTCCTGCTATGGAGCTTCAGGAGAGCACGATCCTTCCTGTGGTATGGGAAGAAATGCAGTGATGGGGTTACCCATCAGGAAGTCATGCTCAAGGTGGTCTCGAGCACTTCTTCATCCATTGACACGTCTTCAGCCTACATCCAGCCTCAGCTTTAAAGCATCCATAATTAATGCCTCTGCTAAAGACAAACAGTGTTCAGGAAGATTTATCATTTCTTCTCTTGTAATTACCTGTCAAAATTAAAATAATGGCCCTTTAGAAGGAATGGAGGGTTTTTTTTTTAAGTAATTAAGTATGCAGCTTGTCATGCAAAATCAAGGTCATCAAGATAGAGATGAAGATGACCGCCCCACTGCCGCTGCTCTTCTCACAGCCCAGCACGCACCTTTGGGGGAAGAGTGGAGGGAGATATCTGAGGAGGGTGGAGAGGGTTTATTCAAGGATCTAGCTCCTCGTGGACCTTAATGACTCTATTTTATATATACATTGTTCACTGGGCTAGAGGCCCTTCAGGATGCTTAGAGGAATCTGTCATGGACCAGTCTGTGCAGACACAGACCAAGACAAGGTTTGCTATCCCCAAAACGTGGCTGAGACCTGCTGGCTTTGGAGCTCCTCTCCTGCCAGTCTGCAAGAAGTGTTGTGAGCCCTGGTTGTCACCATTCAGCAGGCAAGTCCTCCCTTACAGGCAAGGAAAAGGCAACCAGGTGGGTGTCCTAAGTGTCCCAGGAACCACCTGGCACTGTGTCCTAGTTCATCTGGTCTGAACATCCCTTGTCCCTGCTGCATGAGGGCTAGCTCCTCTTGGAGAAACAGGCAGCAAGCTCTGGATAAAACTGGGGTGTCACAGAGGTGTGAAACAGTCTCCGAATGCAGATATTCCCAGCTGAGCCCCATGGGGCGCAAGGAATGAGGAGGGATACTGTTAGCACGGGAAGGATGGGGACTTTGCCCCATTCTCCTCCGTCTCCATCCCTGCACCCAGTGGGAGGGGGACATCCCTGCTCCTCCTCCCAGTCCCATCTTTTGCTTTCTTGGGTGTATCCCAAAAGCAGATCTCCGTTTTTAGCAGCCTGTTGCTTTTTGATCAAGACCTCTGGATCCCTGTGCTTTAAAGATGCTCTTCTCTGGGGAGCCGGCGAGCTGGCTGTGCAGGCTTATTTCCCTCTGATAACAGACTCTATTAGCATGAAGTATTGCTTTCAGTGCTCCAGTGAAAAATGTTAGCTTTCTTCGTGAGAGGTATCTATTGGGTTAGGATTACACTGCCCATAAATAACGGAGACAGGCTCAATTCCAGGCGCTTTCCCAGCCCATAATTGGAACACCATTATAAATTGTAAACATCTACTTTGTGCTACAAATGCTCCTTTAAATGCATCAGAGTGGGGAATGGCATGAAGTGGCTGCCAGGAGGAGAGCAGGGAGCAGAGCCCTCTGTCACCGGCTCCAGGTGATGGGGAAGGGGGCTGCAGACTGGCCCTATGGGTGTTTTGGGGCAGATCATCAAAATGTGTGAATTTTGCTCTGTTTGGAGATGGATGCTTTTGGTTTTTCGGTGCAGAGAAGTAATCCTGCTCCTGCATCTTGTCCTTGAAGCTTGGCTCTGGGCTTTGTCCCTGGCTCAGCTGCAACCAGAGTCACCCACTGCCTCTGGGCTTGGGCTCAGCACCCCCTGCCCCATCCCAGGCTGGGCACGTTTCAAGCCTCCAGCAAGCACCGGGCTGGACGTGGAGGCTGTCTGCAGAAAACGTGGACTTTTAACTGGGAAAGGAAATAAAAGAACTTCTGAGAACCAAGACCTTCTCCTGTAATTTGTTGCTGGATTATTATCTTTTTGGGGGGGCTTTCTGTTTTCTGTGCATGTTTTCATCCTGCTGAAATGCCAATTTTCCATCAAAAAAAGTTGTTCGACTTAGATTTTCAGCCATCCCTGCCTTTCTTTTCAACTCTTCTCTGGAGGTATTTAAAGGGTGTGATAAGAATCACGCAGAGGTGACGGGGGCCAATGGCTTGTGTCATCTCCCCTCACAACATGCAGTGACCTAAGGCTGACATTTATTTTAACGTATCATTGAACTAACGATTTGTATAGACAAGAGCCTTTTAGCCATCAATGTGTTTGATTTCTCTAGAAACACATCTCTAAAGGAGCCAGTGACTTTCTTCTGGCTGCTGCAGCTCAAAGATGCTCGAGGAGAGTTTTTTGCATGGCAGCAGGTAGAGGGACACTAAGGTTACAGGCATCCAATGGTGCAGGAGGGGACCTGGGGATCCAGGGTACGGGATGATGTCCCCATGTGTGACATGGGACAGAAAATGGACATACGCCCATAGGAAACTAGCTTCCATGGGGCACTTCCTAAAAGTGCTTGGGGCAAAGGCTGTTTGGTGTCACAAAAAGAGAAAAAAGAGGATCTTTAACAATTTCATTGCCCTGCTTAATTATCTTCACAGGGAAAACTGGAGTATTAAAAGGTGCTTTAATCTAGCAGAGAGAGGAGCAGGGCAGGCAATGCCCATGGTCCCAACAGGAGGTGCTATCTCAGAGCAGGAGATGGGAGGACAACGCTACCAGATGTGACGGTGAGGAAGGACCTGGTGGCTCGGGAAGTCCCCGCAGCACCGGCAGCCACAGGGTGACAAATGGAGCCAGGAGGAGGGTTGCTGGGGACATCGTCCCTCTTGTCTTCCCCAGGCAACGTCTGCTGCCATGGACCAAGGAGACACGGGGGCTTCGGGCTGAGGCACGAAAGCAGCTCTGATGTCCTCTGGCTTTTCATCCCTTCCTGGCTTGAGGACTGTGCCGGAGCCTCCCTGCCAGCATCCCCATGGCTGTGCTGGGGAGCTGGTGCCAGAATCCAGCGGTGGCAGAATCCATTAGCTGGTAAAGTGCAAGCGCTGGGCACCGCCCATTTGCTTCTACTTGTATATTAGTATTGTTTATTAATTAGATAATATATACAAGTTTATATGATTCTCATTTCAAATCCCAGCAAATTTGCTGGGCAAATATTAATAGCTATAAACACCAAGGGGATAGCAGAACCGCGAGCGGCTCAGGTTGATTAAGAACAAATCATGCTAGACAAACTTAATTACATTTTTGATAGAACTGCTAAATTAGGGGATGAAGCAAAGGCGGTAGACGTTCATATATCTTGATTTTTAGTAAAGTGTTCAACTTGGCCAAGTGTGAATTGCTAGAAAATGTCATGTAAACTGGCAGGCACTCCACCGCTGTCGTGGAAGGAGGGGGATCGTTGCAGGACCACGCTGCTGGAAGGGGATGGCAGCATCGCAGCCCACTGGCAGCTGCCTGTTTGTGCTGGTGCTGAGATGCCTCGGTGAGCTGGCCTGTCCCGTGCGGTGGTGGCTTCTCCTTTGACCCACAAGTGGGTCACAAGCACCCACGCGTGGTGTATCAGTGGGTGCAGGGCTGGCTGTGTGGAGGAGGGGGTGCTGGGCATGGTGATGCTGGAGTGGGGCAGAGCTGGAGGAAGGCAGAGCCACGCCAGCAGCTCCATCATCTGCCACCCTAATTTACCCTAAAACTGCAGAGCCTGAACGTGGGTCCTGTCCCTAAGAGAGCCACAGGCCGGCTAAAAATGCAAGGGCTGCATTGCAGCTTGGTGGAGTTTTGCATCGACGGGTGCAATGCCTGGCAGCCGCAGGACCTGCTGCAGCTCTCTGGAGTTTCTCTTCCTCAAGCACTATCAGTTGCAAGCAGAGGAAGATCCTGGTGGAGATTAATAAGGATGCAGTACCTTGTCGGCGGCAGACTTGTTTTTCTCCTCACCCCGTGCATGGGCAGCTTGCTGCAGCCAGAGATCAGCACGTGGTTGAGCCCTGCCATCAACAAGAGAGATTTTCACTTAATACAGCCACTGGGATTGCTAAGGCTGCTGGGGGGGATAACGCTGTAATGCTAATATCGGTCTAACTCCGCAAGAGCTCCAGCACAACCGTTACAAAGAGAATAAGAGATACCACAATAAGCGCTCACCCTTAAGACCATAATCCCAGCTTTGTTTTTCTTTTTCTTTCTCCCCAGTAATCAGTGCGAACGTTGACAGAATAAATCATCAGCTTTATACGTTGATCTTCCACTGCTTCGAGCTCATCTCATGTGGCTGGTGCTGGAGCGAAGCAGAGAACAGGGTGCTGGGAGGGCTCACGGCGGCGGGGTTGCATGGGCAAGTTGGGATGCTATCAGAGGGGGTCCTTCTCAATAAGACGGTATAACACGGGCTCTCCCATCTCCTGTCCACCTCCTCCACCTCTTCCTGCCCACATCGGAGCGCCCTGCCTTTGCTTCAGTGTTGTACACGCCGGTGGGACCGCCAGTGGAGCCGCGGGTGGGGACAGGCCACCAGATCTGCAGCACGGGGACACGAGCAGCATCGTTCCTCAGCACCAGGCTTCTGGGGTATTTCCCTGGCAGCAAGTCTGGCAGAAAGTATCATCACTTTGCGTGGCCTGGGTCAGATAAAAATGGAAAAAGCTGTTTCCCTGCAGTCGGACCATGCTTTGGGAAGAAGAACGTTGCCACCAGCTTCACCAGGAGTATGGTGACAGCAACACTCCTTCCTTAGTTCAGAGCCACCCCAGGGTGCTGCAGGCTTGGGCACCATCCCTGGGGCTTGTTGAAGGCTCCTTGAGGTGCCCTTGCTGTTTGATTGTAGGTGCATCAGCCTCATTAGAAAGCTGCCGTCTGCACTTGCCTTGTGCAGTGTGATTTGCTTTGTTCCCGGCCAGGGGACGCATCTGATCACCTGGAGTGGCGGTTCCCCGGGTTCAACAGACGCGTGTCCTTTAGCAGCGCTTTCCTTGAAAAGACAGTTGGGCTTGAGAGGGAATGCAAGCTTTGCATGCTGCGTGGGGAGGCTTTTCCTGGGATTTGCATGTTTACGCTGTATTACTGAGGCCGTGAGCTGAGTGCCTTTGAAAAGATTTTAATTCCCAGGAGTGGAAATGCAGTCATTGATATTTTTTTTTTTTTCCCCCTTCTATGCTGAGAGGAGGGAATAGCATCGGTGCTTGCGAACGAGCACAGCCCCCATTCATCGTGGGCTGCAGGACCAGCTCCATCCCATCTCTCTCAGGCTTGCTCCACTCCCGCGGTCCCTGCGCCCACGGCCACGCAGAGATCGGAGGCTCAGAACCCCGGATCAGGACACGTACTTGAAAAGCACCAGATTTTCAAAAGGGGATGTCAGGTCCTTTTTATTCCTTCGTTAGATCTAAGCCTTTGAGTCCTGTTTCAAGGTGGGTTTTTTTTTTCTCTGACTCCAGGAAAGCTGGGAACCTGCTTAAAGTGAAAACGAGTGCTGATGTTCCCATGGAATGATGAGATCCTGGGATCCGGAGTTTCAGGAGCTAGCCTTGTTTCCTGAGATTGGTGTCAAAGCTGTGACCCAGCAGCCCTGTGGGAGGGATGGGTTCAGCTCCGGTGCCAGGCCATTCGCTGAGGCTTCCTCTCCTTAGTGGCACAATTAAATAGAGTTACTACCATGGGACTTTGGGAAACGGGTCACTGCTCTCCTCCCATTGCCACCAGGATCCCAGGAAAGTAACAAGTGCCCTGGAGAAGGAGCAAAATCACAAGCTTTTGATGCAATCTCATGTAGGATTTTCCCTCCCTCCCTTCTCCAGAATACCTTGGGTTTGTCCATTGTTACGGTGACTGCACATCCTCAAACATGGTCATGCCTAGACATCTTTAAGTCACCTCTGCTCTTGCCTTTTATATCTTAGGATACATGAATTGGTTTATTTCTTATTTATTAGCCCCAGCTGCCTCTGCTGTTCGCAGGGTTGAACTCTGGGCTATGGGACAGGTCAAACATGCAAAAGGCATGGGCTCTTCCCAGCTCAGCGCGCTCCGGCCAAAGCCACCAGCACCTCTTGTGCTGTCCTGGAAGAAACTCTCTCGCCTTGCACAGCTGGATTTACACTGGCAACCAGCGCCATGCCAAAGAGAGAAAAACTCTTTGGAAACCAGGGGTTTAAGCCTCTAAACAGCTGGGAGCTGCTGCTTGCAGAATAAATGGGTATAAAGCAGATGGTGAGATACCATTGAGGGGAGAAAAGCATTTATGGCGAGGGGCTTTGAGATGTGATGGCAGAGGACTGGGTAGACCTGTGCCACCTGCCCGTGCAGCAGTTCAGATTTTGCTCTGCTGCTCCTATTTTGTAGCTGAACGCAGCCCAGGTAAAATTGATTCACTGCCTGGAGTTTTATAACGAAAATTAATGTCTTTGGTGCAGAGCTGTTGTCTTCAGAGTGCATGCAAACAACCAACCAAAAAAAAAATGTAGCATGGTGTAAAACCAGGGTTATATATGCTTGGAATGCTAATGTTTTTTAAATTGTCTTGATTTATGAAGTGTTTCTTTACTGAATTTCCCTAATATTCATCATGATTACTGCAACTTTGCTGGAGCCACAGCGGTGGCAGGACAGAAAGCTGCAGGCACCATCGGAGATGCCTCTGTGCCTGGAGGAGCATCCTCGGGATGTAGGTGCCTTCGGAGTAGCTCGGTGGGCCACCAACTAAGGAAAGGAATTTGCAAAGTGGTTTAGCACCGTTTGGGCTCAAAAGGTGTTACATGAATGAAAATGAATTGCGAATTCCCTGAAGGCCTCCAAAGGGCTCTCAAAAGTATTGGCAGATTTGTATAGATCCAGCTGGAGAAGTTTAACCTCAGAAGTCAGTTTATGCAGCAAAACTGATTAATTTCTCAGCAGAACCAGTTAATTGCATGAAAACTCCTCAGTGACTGTTTGAGCTTCCATCCACCATAAACCCCATCTGATAAAATGCATAATAATGAAACTAATCTGTGACCCAAGTCAGCCCTTCTGAGGCATTTGTGCCTTGCATGAGGATGTGAAGATACTCACTGGGACGAGAAAACAATACAAAAACGAACCGACGTTTAGCACCGAGGGGCTGGTAGGTAGGTCATAACAGAAAAGTGACAATTTCTTTTGGAAGGCAACCGGAAAGAAACTTTGGATTTACTGGAACACGAAGCTACTCCTGTTAAGCCAGCGCTACATCGCAATAGGAGCACTGCACGGCTTCAGGAGCACTGCTGCCCTTCGAGGGTTTCCCTGGGGAAATAGCCCCTGTCACAGCAGATCAGGAGCCTGGGACTGGTTTTACCTTCCTGTTCCTCTCCTCTCTGTGCTGGGGTGCAATCCAGGCTAAAACCTGACCGTGAACCAGGGCAGTCTCTTACGGAGACCGGACCCTGGAGGTGGCCATTAGCTGGCTCCTCAAGAGGGAACACAAGTCATAACAGCCGCGACTATGCTATTGCTCTGGATTTCCCACTAACCTTATTGATGGGGCTCTCCAGGAGATCCAACCTGCCCACGGTGGTGAATTTATCACTAAAGGGCTGGAGAGGTGCCTAATTCCCCACGGGGCAGCAAACGGCACGCTGGGGGTGATGCTTCTGTCCCCCAGTTTCCTGCTGGCGGTGCTGCCTGTGCTGTCTCTAGAACACTTGTGGGGTAGCAGGCGGTGGGTGTTTTGGGGTGGCTGGGGCAGGCAGAGCAGGAGAGGAGGAAAAGCTGGTCCTGCGCCAGGGAAAGCAGGGGACAGCCTGGGAGCTGGGGCTGGGAGCAGACCACGGTCTTGTCTCGTGAGAAAAAGGCTTGGAGAATCCCATGGAGAGTACCAGGACTCAGCAGGCTTCACCCTAGAGTAATCATCATTAGCTCCAGCAATTATTTGTTAACCGGTAAGGGATTAAAGGGAGAAAACCTCTGAAACAGCCATTCACACACCCGTGCTAAACCAGGCATGGACCAGCTCAGCCTTCAAAGCCAGAAGGGATCCGGTCTGCAGGCTGGGGAGGCTGGCCAGGGGGGACGTGGGGATGTCTGAGCATTTATTTCTCTACATTTAATATAATCAGTCGGGAAAACATTTCACAGGGTCTCTCCTGTCCTTCACACTTCCTCAGCCAAGTGCCTTTAAAGCTAACAAGCTTCTTGCCATGGCAGCCAGGTGAAAAGAGCAGGGAGAGGGGGAGGCTGAGCACATCAATATTATTGCTCCATCTCTGCTCCGCAGGTCGGGATGGGAGCGGCGGGGACGCCAGCGGGGGGTTTGTCAGTACACGGGAACCAGCTGCTCTCCTCCTCTTGCTTACGAGTGTCCTGACCTCGCCAGCGGGGACCAGCGCCCTGCAGGAGAGGGCAGCCGAAACGTCAGGCTCAGCCCGCTGCGAGCAGGGCAGGATTGTGCCCTCTCCTGTCTCTGCTGCTGGAGATAAAGAGACAGCGGAGAGCTGCCGCGAGCATCCTTACTGCAGGGGAGGGAAGGACGTGTTAACGGCACGAGGGCATCCGGCTGCCGAGAGGCTGCACAGCCGCGGTCAGCTGGGCTGCAATTTAAAGATGTTTGCGCTGAGTAAAGTGCTCTGAAGAATCGTTTCTCTTTTATCACACGCATGCAGACACGTGCACCCGTTTCTTTCTGCTTTCCTTACATCGGCCGTCGCTGCACGCTGTGGGTGAGGTGTATCTAACCTGCTCTTTGGTCCCTGCAGTGCTGGTTTGGGGGCTGAGCTCATGCCAAGCTAAGTAGCCAAGCAAAACTCTGGGACCTTGGTGGTCTCTTGGTGACGTGTCTGTGGCCACAAGGACAGACCGAGTGCAGGAGTGTGCGGAGACCGGGAACAGGGCACAGCCCAGCCTCTCTCTCCCCTATTCTGCCTTTCCAAATGCCGTCACACCGAGCTGCCAAGGCACCTCTGGCTCCCACCCATGTCCCCATTGCTTGGAAAGCCTTGGCTCTTGGCTCCTCTCGCTTTACCACTGACATTATGAACTTTCCAATGACTTTTTTCCTTGCTCCTGGCCACAAAAGTGCTGTCACCCCCACTGCTGAGGCATCACTTAAATTGCACTGGGAATAGTCCTTAACTTTCCCCTTGACTACGTGAATCTTGCAGCTGATCCTTCTTAAATGGAATGGAAGTTTTGTAGACACGTTTTTCTTGAGTTTTTGCACTTAATGGTAGTTCCAGGTGGCTGGGTGGATGTTCTCAGGGGTTTGAGGGAGGTCGGCTGAGCAAAGGCAATGCCTCGTGGGGGCTAGGTGCAGTGGGAGAAGGACACAGCTCGCTCTCCCCGGACACTGCAGGTGCAGGAGGACCCCACAGAGCCCTCCAGCTCCAAGCTGCCCTTTTCCCCTGCAATACCAAACTGCTCACTCAACCCAATTCATGCCTTTTAATGACATTTCTTAAATAACTAAGAAACTCGTTCAGCTGCCGTCGTGCGATTCATCAGCGCAGAGCTGCAAGGTTGGCACTTTCTGCAGGAGGGCCTGAGGACGCAGGCACTTCCCTGCCAAGTTCCCATTTTCCTTCTCCTTGGGGATCCTGATGGGGTGGATCCACCTACACTTACATTATGCTGCTTGCGGGTTTAATTATTACAGTGGTTTTAGGAGCGTGAGCTTTGCCAGTGCATTGAACATCCCTGTACCACCACCTCCCAGCTTCCCAGCTCGGTCATGCCCAGACGAACTTTGTCAAGGTCCTTCTACCAGTGAAGGAGGTCACTGAGGCTTTCAGTTTATCATGCCAACAGCAAAATACGGCCAAGGAGATCTCTAGGAGTAGTTGGTCCACCTCCCTGTGGACCATGCTCCCATGCAGCCTGGCTCCGGTGGTTCCCATCTCTTTCAGGGAGGATGCTGGCAGTCGCCCTGGCTGGCTCGCAGTGTTCTGCTTGGTGTCAGGCGGCATCTGTTGCCTCCTCCTGGCTCTGCACTTGGTGAATATGGAGCTACAGGTGGGATTATCCCAGGGCCCATCAGGAGCATCCAATCCTATGTAAGTCCCAGTATCTCTGCTGGGCCCCTCCCAAACTTTTTGGACAACTCCCAGAGAAAAGATGTCTTCTCTTTATTACATCCTTTAGGGTTTCCTGAGAACCATAAGCTCTTGCAAACAAGGGAATTAACCAAAATTTCAAGTCTTTTCACGTGCTGACAGCTCTTTTAAAAATGAGAGCCTTCAGACACAGACGTCGATAGCAAAGACCGATGCGTTATCTGCTGGGCTGTCAGCCCTGTGGGCAGGCGGGATGAGAGCTTCATGGGCAACTGGCCGCTTTTATTTTCCTACCCTCCTTTCTTTCTATTGAAGTGCCAAATCGTTAGCACCATGCTAATGAAATCCATTCCCTTTGTCTGAACTGTCCCCTCGTTGCCTGATAAATGACTTGATGGAGGAGTAAATGAAGCCGGCTGAGATCAGTTGATACCCAGCATCAATGCAGCCGGTCAGCGGCGCTGCTCTTCCTGGGTCTGGTGGGTTGACCCTGGCTGGACGCCGGGTGCCCCCCAAAGCCACTCTGTCACTGCCCTCCTCAGCTGGACAGGGGAGAGAAAATACAACGAAAGGCTCCTGGGTTGAGATTAGGGCAGCCTTGGCCAGCGGCAGGTCCGTCTCGGAGCCGGCTGGCATTGGCTCCATTGGGCATGGCGGAAGCTTCTGGCAGCTTCTCCCAGTAGCCCCCCGCTACCAAAACCTGGCCACGCAAACCCAATGCACTGGGGTTACCAGCGCAGATGAGCAGAGCTGCCTCCACTTCTGCTTGCTCTGAAAATCCCCCCCCCAAGCAGGAAACAAAAGGGTCTGTGAGGCTGAGCATCCCCCCGCGGGGCGAGGGTCTCGTGCTGGGTCTCAGGATGTGGGTGAGTGTGTCCGCAGGGATATACGAGCTGCTTTCCACCTGGGAGCATGCTCTGAGAGCAGACCCACCAGCCGGCAATGTGCAGAGCGGGTCTGGGAGTGTGGGAGGGGGCTGCTGGGGGGGTCTGGTGGGTGCTTCATGCACAGCGGAGTAGCGGGAGCCTCCCCGTCCCACCAAGTTGTTACTCTTAAAAAAGGGGCCAATAGTTTTGCTGTTGTAATGGAGCAACAGAGGGTTGGATGGACTTGAAAAGTGCCTGAATCGGGCTTAAATATTTACAGCGTTGAGTCTGAAGCAGCCCCAGTACCTCTGCCGGAGCATCCATCAGGGAAATCCTGCCTATTTAGCTGTGAAAGACTTTGCTTTGCCTACCGTGCACTTGGCTTCCCGGTGATGGAGAACAGTGTCAAGTTTGATGCTTTAGTAAAAACTGAAAATAACTGAAAATAAGGCAGCACGGTTTATACCTTTTAGCAGTGATGTCTTGCTCTGCCCATGCTCCTTTCTGTATCCGGCGCTGCTGATCCCCTGGGAAACCCAACCAATATAATACCCTCTGCAGGGAGCTGGGTCCCTTCTGCACTTCCTAGAGGACTTCAGAGCACAAGTTAAGTACTGCCGATTAAAAAGAAAACTGTAATAAAAACTGTAAAAAAACCTATTGTCACCTTATTCTAGAGATCGCTTTAATAGAGCATGATATACCTCATTGCTCCTCCAGTTCCTGGGGGCAGACAGCAATCCTTGCATGGCCACATCAGTGCCAGTGGCTCTCCATCTCAACAACGGGATAAATCTGTGGATTATTTTCATCTTGCACGTCTGTTCTTCCTTTGCTCATCTCTCCAGGCTCTCAGGTACCTTGAAGAGAGTCTTACAGTCTGTTCACCAGGTTTTTCTCCCACCTGTGCCCTGAAATGTGTTTGCGCATCCCAATTCCTGGGGCAGCTGACTTGTGTCGTTGATGATGAAACCAAAATCTTGGACTTTCTAGTCCCTTGGACCTTCCAGTGCCTCGAAGGGAGACCTGGTTTCCCTTTCTACGCTCCTTGGGGGTCAAAGTCATGTTCCTCCAGGAGGTGCCCATCTCTCTGCTGTGAGTTCAGAGAGGGTTTAAGCTTCCTGAGCACACCGAGGTGCACAGCTCCTCCGGCTGCCGCCTGTCCCATCCAGCCGCGGCTGTGTGGTTGACAAGGCTGAATGGCTCCAAGAGGAAACCTGTTGGGGCTGTATGGCCAAATTGGATTTTTCACTTCTTTGTGTGGCCACAAGCTCTTGTGTTCCCACTTCCCTTGCTCCTTAGTATCCATGCCCATCCCCCCTGCCACTTTTCCGCATGCTTCTCATCACTCCCTCACCGATTGCATCTCTACCTGAAGGCTCAGTGGTACCAGACAGACCACGTCTAAGCCATCAGGCTGCAGTTTGCTTACACAAGTCTCTGCAGCTTCCGTAAAGCCATTCCTGAATTGAGAAACAGCTCTTCCACGCTATCCAAAAAAACTTTTCCTGCTCTTAACATGAGCACTGTTGGCTTTTCCTCACAATGCTTGGCATTATGAGAGCTTCTGAGTATTTGTCTGAAAGCCGGGCACCTGCTGACTTGATGCTGTCTGCTGCCACCCTGCAACACTTTTATTTCTGTCACCTCCCCGTCCCTTGCTCCTTTAGCTCTGCCGTTCCCCCTTGCCCGCTGGAAGCCATAAACAATTACATTGTTCTGCAAGAACAATTGCTTTTCTAACGAAAATATCTGGGAAAACAATCTCTGGTCGAATCCGATCGAGGATGCATTTGCTTATTTTTCCCCTCACTGAAAGGAATTAATTATTCTGGGCAGAAGAGAAACTTCTCAGTTTCCCTTCGGGAGGCAGGAGACGCGAGGTTCTGCGGGAGGTCTGAGCTCAAGCACAGCCGCGGCACTGCCAGAGCAAAGGATTCACGTGAAACGTTCCCGCTGCCTTTGGGCTGCGTGGCCTCGGGTGGGGAGATGCTCTCGGGCTGTGTAAGGACCAGCCCCGACCAACCCCACGTCTCTCCAATGAGTCCACTCCCTCCGGGTCACTCCCCAAGGGGTCGATAAGCCTTGGGCTGGGTGGTCCCTGCTTGGTGGGGTTGGGCTTTGGCTTTTGGTGGATGGAGGGTTTTTTCGGTGGATCTCCTTGGTCCAGGAGGGTTTTTTCAGTAGCTCTCCCTGGTCCAGGAGGGTTTTTTCAGTGGATCTCCTTAGTCCAGTGTGACTAAGAGGGATGGGAGATGGTGTACCTGTTTGTGGTGGTGGGGAACCTCCTGGGGGAGTCAGGGCAAGGGTTGCTCTCCGTTCAAGAGGATGTGTAAATGCTTTTTGCAAAGTGGAGCAGCAGCAGAGGAAAGAGTGAGCGTGTCTCCTGCCATCCTTGAAGTACCCTTCCCAGAGAAAAGCCCCATGGGCTCGGCCCCTGCCTGGCGGAGGCAGAGGTCCCATAGCAATGTTGGGGTAGGTGCCTGCGTGATGAAGCATGTGGGGGGTGTCCAGGGCTGCCCCAAACTCTGCCCTGGGTCTCCTCTTCAGGCCACGCAGGTGCCCAGTGTCTGAATTCACAGCTGGGCATGGATGAACCAAAACTTGGCTTCTTCTCAGCTCATAAACTATTCCTGGGTCTTTCTCTGGGGTTTATTTGTCTTTCTGGGATTTTTAGCCCTTGGCATATGCACATTACTTTTCCTGGCACCATAATCATCTCCCGAAGAAATTGCTTGAAGGTTTTGTGGGTTTTTTACTGCTACCTCTCAACATATTCTGGTCTTCATTAGAGAGTCTTGTAAAATCTGTAGTCACAGGTCTGGATCTCTTTTAAATCTTTTACAAACTCCTTTTCTGTTTCTCCCTCGCTCTGTTCTCCTCCATCACAAGGAAAACTTAGGGAACCATCCTCAAATACTTCCTACCTGCAATCATTGCGCTGCCCTGTCCCTGTGCCCCGGGGTTCACCCACCACGGGCTGCCACGCAGCCCCTTCCTCCAGGCTGGGGGGGATTCACCTGCAGCTGCACCAGTTCCCCCATAGCCGTGGCACGTTACGCCTCCCAGTAAGCTCTCTCCAGCGCTCAGTACCTCTGACTTCAGCGGCTCCGTTGGGTGAGTGATTGCAAGAGAAGCCTGTTCCAAAGAGCTGAATCAGTGGGTGAAAGTAAAGTAAAACGTTTCCGAAGGCTCAGCGCATCCCGTGAGCGCGGCGGCCGCTCGCTCCTTCCTTTTATTCCTCTGCATGGAAACGCGCGGCGGCCTCGAGCGAAGCGCGCTGCGGAGTGACCAGGGAGCGGCTGGATTTCCTGCCATAATTCCCTTTGTAGATCATGTTGGAGGCATGACTTTGGGTCCTGGAGCACTTTGAGTCTGGGCACGGGATTGGCAGTGGGGGTGCAAACGTTGCCTGCCCTGTGGTGTAGGATCTTTGGGTGAAGCAGATGCTTTTTATTTCTTTCTCAAAAGAGAAAATGGAGCAGGTTGGTTAAAACAGCCCTGTGAGTCTGGGGACTCCGCGGGCGCTGCTCAATCTCTGCACTTCTTGCTCAACCTGTGATTTAAAAAAAAAAAAAAAAAACAACAAACACCAACAACCTGCTTTTGTCATGTTAATATTCCTTTTGCCTTGGACAGATTTATCCTGAGTGAACCCCAGGCTGGCTGCCGGCAGGTTTTCTAGCTCTCGGGGTTAGCTTGGCTAAAAAATGTAGCGATACAAACACACAGACCCAATGTCTTGTTTAGTAATAACAAATAACACAACTCAGCTGTGTATTTTCCTACCATTCAAATAAGAAGGAAAAGAAAGGGATAGAAATATTGTGAAGGGAGCCTTTTCAGAGTTCCTGGCGGTAAGTAAAAATTAATTGGGTGTTTATAGTGCTAATGGTTGAAATACCCTCCTTTGTGGAGGAGGCAGTAGGAGAGTGCGCGTCCGTACGGCGTTACAGGTATGAGCCTCACCGTGAATCTTTCCAAACAAAAGAATTTGCCTGGAATGGGGTTTAGCTGAAACTAAATATTAACTGATTGCCACTTAAGGCAGGCAGAACTTCCACGGAACATTTCTTAATGAAAAGCCCCAATTTTCCATTAAATATTTTTTTTTTTTTTCCCCCTAGGAAGCATCCATTTATTTTGCTGGAAAATTAAAAAATCCCAGGCTACTGTAACATCAGAAGCTGGTTCTTTAGATGACTTGTCATAACTGGAAGTGCAAAGCCAGGTGCTCCTCTTTATATCGAGACTGGGGGGCAGTAAATTCAGCCAGTATCATGGATTCAGCTCTAGCATCTCAGTAACTTTTTTTCTGAGGATTCCTGAACACCGCAGATATTTCCAGCAAGGCCAGCCCACCCATGCATGTTGTTTCCAGGCCTTTCAGGATAAACCTTGGACTTTAGGACATTCATTTGTTGCAGGATTCTGACTTCATGAAAATCCAAAATTTGTTATTTGTGCAGTAGATGATGAAAGATGGGCCAGAAAATTCAGGTTTTCCTTGCACAAGGGAACAGTACGGCCTTTCTGGAAAAGGTTGATGGTTTATGCAGTTACCAGTTACGGGTCATGGCAACAACAGGTTAGGCGAGATGATATCCAGCGTGTCATCTGGCTCAGGCAAGACTGGGTTTATTCAGCACTTGCAGCGGAGAAGACCAACAAGAGCTTGGGGTCAGGGTTGTGTGGACCTCCTGTTGATCTTTTTGGTTTTTTTTTTCCCCCCTGGAAAAACTGTCTTTCTGCAGAAGATCTTGATATTTTGGATAAAAGAAATGTTAGAAAAACAAAACAAAACAAAAAACGCCTAAGAAGCAAAAAAACCTTCTACCTGAATTTTCCTGGTTCTCTTAAAAGATCATAAAAGGTGCAAAAGCGTGACAACATCCCCCGAGCCACCCCCATCCGGCAGCCATCCAAGGCTGGTGGGCTTTCTCAGGAGGAAGCATTTCCCAAGGGCTTTAGGTGCTACTCCAAGCTCTTCACAAGGCTCCGCGGAAATATTCAGCGCTAATTTGTAGCTCAGACATGGTGCCCCACCTGGGCAGGGGACAGCAGTCATTACGCTCTCCCCAAGCAGTTCCTCAAGGGCTGGAGGAGGGTTTCTGGGCGCTGCTGTGAAGGACGCGGACCTCGCCGTGCCTGCAGAGCGTCCGGCCGTTTCTTTCTTGCACGGAGGTGCACGCACTCGCACCTGCAAGCGCAGCGCTCTGGGCGCTTGACTCACGGGTTCCCATCAAACAACGGATGGGAGGGTGATACAGAGCAAACGAAATATGTATATTTGTCAGTAAACAGAGGAAGATTAAGCCAAGGCGGGGGGGGGTGTGCTCCTGGCAGGGCTGGCTGTGCAGCAGAGTACCGGCGTACGAATGAGATAACAGGCTTTATTTGTGTGGCTCTAAAGCAAAGAAACACCACAGATAACAGCAACAAGAGGCACAGCACTGCTGCCTGAGGGTCTCGCTTGGGTGGGCTCGGAGTTTGGGCTGAAGTTTGCCAGCAGGAGGTGAAAAATGCAATAAAGGCAGTCACGGTGCAGGTGAGGCTTGGAGAAAGGGGAGGGGTTCGGGGGGGTGGTGATGGAGGGAGGGGGCGATGGGTGGGTGACATCCTGCTTGGGGGGGGGTGGAGGTGGCTGGAATGAATGGACCAGGGTCCCCATGGGGACGTGGGGGGGAATTGGGCAGTGGCTTGGGGAAGGGATTTTGGTGATAGGAGCAGTTGCTTCTGCCATGCATGCAAGCAGACGAAGGCGGCCCCAGCCTCAAGCCTCCAAACATCCAGGGAGCTGTTCTGCAGCAGAAATTCTCTTTTTCTTTTCTCCCTTCCCTGCCAAAGAGCAGTTTTCCCCAGCGTGCTGCATGTTGCTGGCCCAATTTGGGGGAATAAACACAATCCTGGTTGCAGCCTCCTGTTTGCAAAAGTTTGGAGTGTGCCCTGACTGCTTTGGCTGCTGCTGGGATTTTTTTTTTTTTTTCCCTTTTTTTTCCCTTTTTTCCCCTTTTTTTCCTTTTTTTCCTTTTTTTTCCTTTTTCCCTTTTTTTCCCTTTTTTCCCTTTTTTCCTTTTTTCCTTTTTTTTCCTTTTTTTCCTTTTTTTTTTCCACTTTTTTTTCC
>JAVKKW010000043.1:2092590-2168251 GCA_034782655.1 Micrastur ruficollis | reverse complement strand
TTTTCCTTTTTTCCTTTTTTTTCCTTTTTTTCCTTTTTTTTTTCCCCTTTTTTTTCCCCTTTTTTCTTTTTTTTTTCCTTTTTTTTTTCTTTTTTTTTTTCCTTTTTTTTTTTCCGCTGTAACTAGCCTCAGGTGGCATGTGGCATCTGTGCAGTAATTAGGGCTGTTTGCTAATGGCTCTCTGCTGACAGTAGTGCACCTATAAGATCACTAGCAGAGATGTGGTGTGGGAAAGGTGGTTCCAGCAGAAGGATGAGGCTGAGCCAGCCTGTAGTGGTGTAAGTGGCTATAAAGGCAGAGGGGGAGCCCAAGTGAGGGGGTTTGGGGTCTGCTGGGTCGGAAGTAGATTTCCATAGTCTGTGTCCTGACCTGGGAGCCAGGTCATGGCCATGGGGAGCAAAAACCCCATTTTGCCTGGTCGTTTTCAGCAAGAAAATGCTGGCGTGGTGGCTCCTGGGGCACAGGGTTTGTTTCCTACCCATCCTCTGCTTGGTGCAACCCAGCTCTGCTCGTGACCACCCATGGGCAAAGTGTTTGAGACCTCATCCATCACACTGGAGCGGTTTTGGAGTGATTTTCTGATTAAACCTGCCCCTGAGGGGACCCCAGCAGAGGTGGGGTGCAGCAACGCCTGCAGCTTCTGGTTGAGTCATATCGACCTGTTTCGGTGGAGAAAAGTTTTCCCTGGAGGTGCTTCTCCGGCATTTTTACTGGCATCACGTAAGTGAAGGTGAGAGAAATGTTTAAGGTAGTAAAAAATAAGTGGAAAAAGGGTTGTTAGGCAGATAGGCGCTGAAGATGAGGCTTCATTTAAGCAAGAACAGAGGTGAAATGAAATTTAAGGTGTGTTTTATGGGAAAAGCAGTAGCGAATAAACTCTGCAGATCGTCTTGTTTCATTTACTGCTTCCCCTGTAAGCTGAGCTGGCTGTCAGTGTGTCAGGCAGGAGCGGGAAACCTGCAGAGTTTTATAACTTCGGGAGAACCAGCGGAGTTTTAGTGGGTTTCAGCCCCGGGAAGTGTCTCCTCTCCCCTTCGGGGCGCGGGGAAACCTCTTGGTACTCACCAGCTCCTCACAGCATCACCTCTTCTGGCTGGCAGCCTCCAGCACAGACTTCCCAGACCAGCAGAGAGAACTTCATTAACATACGGAGCTAATGATATTTATACACAAGAGCCATCGATTCCCATCCCTGTGGGAATGCTGGTTTTGGAACTCAGCGCAACATGTGGAGCCGGTGGGACACGAGGGGACCCTGCGGAGGGAGGTGATGTGGCCGGGGGGGGCAAATGCCGCTTGCCCGTGCCTCCCGCTGAATTGCCGGTGATGGAGGAGGATTGCGTTTCGAGTGTGAGGTACGATAACGCTGCTGGCAGAATTATGCCAAGCCATTAGCTCCCGAGCTGCTTTGAGCTTCCCCCACCGCCTATGGGTCGTGGCGAGCAAGTGCCGCCGCATGCTAATGCGACCTGCCGTCCTCACTAAGTGATCAAGTTTGTCCATTATTGGCTTGTTCTGCATTAGCCTCTTCGAACACGGAGTCGTTTTGCAGCTCGGTGTCGTCGGGCTATTTGGGGACAGGAGATTCATATCTGTTTGTGTGGGAAACAAAGCGCTCTGTCCTTAATCAGATGAAAATAGAAGCAAATAGCGGCTTCTTCCATCCCTTGAGAAGCGTGTGTATGGGTTTCACCCCCCCTTATTTGTTTCTTTGGCTGCGTTTCAGCGCTGGGCGGAGGGTTGAACGTGGGATGGGGAGCAGATTTGTAAAGTGCCTTTGGACCCGCTGGGGTGTGACACGGCACATAAATGCGAGATCGTTATAAGAACGGATTGCTTGGAGGTAGAGGGGAATAAACAAACACCCAACGTGCTTCTCAAAGAGAAATGAGCTCGCTAAAAAATCTAGGTAATAAGTTATGCTATGGAAAGAAAAAAATTTCCAAGCTTATACATTTAGAGCATCATACTCCAGTCACTTGGAGAGAAGTGATGGCTCTTTCCTTTTTTTTTTTTTTTTTTTTTTTTTTAAATTGTGCTCAGTCATTAGTTCTGGGGGAGGAGGTCTGTACCTTCGCTGTAGCAGCAGGAAAAGTCAGTGCATCTGTGCTGCCTGGAATGAGTGGATTTCTTAGCAGTTTCTTGGGACCATGTGTCGTCTCTCGAGGCTCCCTGAAATCCTGTTTTGCCAAAAATCTGCTCTGCTGTGTGCGTGTGGTGTGTGTTTCACCCCGGGCTTGGCAGCCCCTTGCAGGCTCCTAAGGAAGGGATCCATCCGGAGCGCGGTGCCCTGGGCTGGGCTGAACTCGCGCATGGACCCGAGCAGCCGCCTGCGCTTTCAACCTGCTGTGGGTGCCCCCAGGGCTCAGGGGTCCGTGCGGGCAGGCTCAGCACCCTGCCGTGGCCGTGCTTGGGCCAAATTCAGGTCTCAGTGGGTCCCAAATTTAGGGGTTTTAGGCGCTTTTGCATCACGCCGCGCGCGAGCCCTGGTCTGGGTTAGGGAGGCCAAGCGGTGCGGTGCGCTCCCGAACATCACCTCCTGCAAAAAATCAGAGGCTGGGGCGGCTTATTATTCTTTCTGCTTCTATTTTCTCTTCCTCCCTGGACCCAGCTGCCCACGCCGACCCTCCTCGGGATCACAACTGCATTTGGGGTGCCTGGTAGCAGAGCAGCCTCCGTGAGCTGCTTGTCGTGACAGCCCCAATCCCCTCCGTGTTAGATCTTCTACTTAAACGGCACTTCCAAATGTTGATATTCTTTTACTTTTAGCAGATTATCATATAGCCACTAATATGATATGAAGCAGCATAAACAGTTTTACAGCCAGCAATATTCATGGATAACAACTTCTTCCTATTTAAACTTCCCAGCCCATTAGACCTTCTTAAATAATTCATGTTATAACATCATTTAAGCCTGTGTGGCATTGCTTTGAGGTGATTATGGTCTGTTACAAACCTCCACTGGGAGTGGTAATGTTAACACGAGCACTGGGTTAGTACAGGTGATTGCAGATGCTGTGATGCTGCCCTGGTGTCAGGAGGGGTGAAGTTTACCTGTGGCAGGGGTCTGATCAAGCCACGACGCTGTGCTGGGGTGGACGAGGAGGTGATGTGGGGCTGGAGGGGGGAGCTGAGGCCACTGGTGCCTGGCTTGGCAGAGCTGTGCCCGTGCCATCGGTCCCGCTGCCATCTGGACGCAGAGACTGTGGGCTGAGACGATCTTTTCTCTTTGGTGTTTGCAGAGGAACGTTTTCTGGTCCCGTTGCAGACCTGTGATGCGTGCAGCCAGTGCAGAGCAGCCTCCTGGCCGCAGGAGCAGGGCTGGGCTCCCGAACAGGCACAGCCTGGCAGAGGGGATGATCCCGGTGTACCCCAACTGTGCATCTGCGCTGGGGCTCATGGGGCTCCGAAGCAAAACTCAGGAGGGTTTCTTGGTCCCAGATGGTCCAACAAACCAGCTCCACCAAGTGACGGAGGATGATTGTCTACATGGTGCCTCTTTCTCCTCCCTGATGCTCTCAGTCGGCACCAGTGTTAGTTTTCCTTTGCAGCCTTCTCCTGACCGCCCTCATGTTTAATGGATGGAAGCCTTTCCCTCCTCCCCTGCTGCAGATGGCAAACGGAGAGCTCTTCTCCGGCAGCAAATTCCTCCCAAGGCAGATGGAAATCTTGTCGGAGTCATAAAGTTGTCTTGCTGGTGTCAGGTTGGCCATAGAAAACTAAAATATTGATCTGTTCTTCCCCACAAAACGTGACTAATTAGCTACAGCGGGTGTGACAGTGGATAGTGGGTGATGTTCCATAAGGTCTGATCTAGCGATTGAAAAGGCATTTGCTTCCCTGGTGAGAATTTCTTTGGGTTGTCCAGGTGGAAGGGAGCTTTTAGGAGCCATGAACTAGCAAAGCAGCTCAAGGCTGCATGTCCCCGTCTTGGGTCCTCAGCTCGTTGACCTCAGAGCTGAGTCCTTGATAACATGGTGCTGGTGCTCTTTGGAAGCCTCATACCTGAAGTGTTTTGTTTCAATCTGGTTGTGCCCCAATTCCCTTAAATAGCTCGTCTCTTTGCAGAGTGCTCCAGGATGGCTTTGCTCATGGTAAATAAGGTGGATTAAATTGGGACTCAAGCCATGTGGAAACCTGCCTATTTGTCCCTAAGCTATGGGATAATAAAACTAATGCCCTGTGCTGGAGAGGGACCTTGGCTCTTTCCATCCTGATGATCACCCATGGGAGGAGTCCACAGCCAGTCTTCCCCTCGCCAGAGAGGCGCAGCAAGATTCAAAGCCCCATCGTGAGCCCAATCCTGCTCCGCCAGCCACAGCATCCCAGGCAATTAACCAAGACGGATCTGTTTGCGCAGGCAGAGGGAGGCTTGCCTCTCCGACGCAGCACATGTTGGAGCGGGGTACGCACGGTTAACGCCCACGCACCTCCAATAGCAGCTCAAGTGTGAGTTACAGCTCCATTTCATTCATTTCAGGTAAAGGCACCCACGTGAAAGCTGCTGTGACAGTCCCCATTTGCACTTAGATTTCCTTCGGAGCTGTCAGTTTTACTTCCCCCTCTGTAGTTTCCTGAGTTAGTTTGGTCAGTGAACAGTAATGGGAAAAATAGATAATTTTTTTTAATTTTTTTTTTTTTGTTATTTTAAGTTTTAGGTATAACAAGCAATTGGGGAGCTCTGCCGTGCCTGGAGCAGGGAGCGGGTTCCCCAGGTGGCTGCTGCTGTGGCTGCGCTGTTCCTCTGCCCGTGCTGCACCTCCCACGGCATCGCTACCATCCATGACCCCCCGGCAGATGCCGTCTCGCCTGACCCGAAGAAGGGCTTCAGCTTGCACAAGACCCACCGTCAATATTTCCTACGCGAAGCTTTGTGCCGAGGACTCGCCACGTGGTTGCATCTCCTACAGTAAAGATCAATACCTCCCGCGGGGAGCAGACACCTCTGTGTGAAACGTGTCTCTGGGTCAAAACACATTGGTGTTTTGTTGTTGGTTTGTTTGGTTGTTTTTGTTTTGGTTTTTTTTTTTTTTTCCTGGGGAAAGTTTTCAGCTTGTGACTTGGGTTCAGAGTTTTTGTGAAATTTGGGCTGTGAAGCATTTCACCAGGGATTTCCCACAGGGACCGGAGCTGATCCCAGTGAGCTGATCCCTTTGCTGCATGAGGACACCAAGCTCACGGGTGCTTTATCCTGGGTAACCAGCTCCAGAGACCTCGGACGCATCCTGGCTGATGACGAGTCTCCCCCATCTCCCAGGAATTTGGGCAAATTGCCCCCTTTTTCCAGTCCTTGGAGCAGCGTGTGCGAGCAGCATTGCTGCCGCCATGGGAAGGAGGTTGAGCCAAGTTCAGGCAGCAGGGTCTGCCCCAGGGACTGAGCTCCTGAGCTGCAGGGAGGGATTTGCAATTCAGTTTTGCTTTCCTGCAGGGCTCAGGGCCCCTCGCCCGTGGACGGGTGGGGAAGAGCTAAGCTGATTAAAAGATTTAGCACGATGCTGTCTGCAAGACCAAATCTGTTACAGCAGACGATGAGGATGCATGGTCCGTCCTCACCCTTCCTGTGCTGCAATCAGTTTTCCACTCCCTGATTTAGCAGTGACCTGGAATATTAGTCCTGAGCTGGAGATGAGGAATCGGACTTAATTCTAGAGTTTGCTCATGCATAAATCTGCCTATAAAGGGCTGTTTTACTTTATAGCATCCCTGGTGTTTTCCTGAGCTCTGACAGCGCTGGCTTTTGAAAGACTCTGCCAAACCCTTCCTACAAAGCAAGCTGCCCATCGGCGTTCCGTTCAACGTTTGCCCTGAGCCCTGTGGCGGTGCCTGAGCGGCTCTGCCCCGCGCTGGGAGTCTCTGAGATGGATGTCGGCGGAGATGGGGGGTGATGTGTTAGACCTGTTCACTTTTCTGGCACAGGAGTGCTGTCTGAGGAAGCCTGGGTCTGCAGCCAGGCTGGGGTCTGATGAACAGCGATGGCAGAGTTTTGCCAAGGCTGGGCTGGCAGTTCGCAAAGGTCGGGGTGTGATGGCAGCGAGTTTTGTGCCACTGATGATGGTTGCATCGAGGCTTTCCTCCCCGGCCCGTCCTTGGAGGTTTGTAGCTGGGATGGAGCAGCCTGGCTGAGGATGCTCGGGGCTGTCTGCAGCGGGAAGCAGCAGGATTCAGTTTTCCAATCTCTAGCTCTGGTTGGGCTCCAGGAGGGACGTGGAGATGCGGAGAGAGGAGCATTAGACCAAAGCTGCTGTTCCTTGTCCCGAATGCCTTTGGGGTATGACTGAAGCTGCTCCAGTGGAGGATCTATGGTGAAGGCATGTGTTTCGGTCTCCAGGTGAGAGTGGGGCTGGGGACCAGGACCCAGCGCTCTGGACCTGGAGGTCCAACGTGAGAACTGGCACCAAGAGCCCACAGCCCCTCTTCTCCAGGTGCCCATCCACCGCGTCCCTTCAGCTGTCCACACTGGCTGGGACACGCTCCTGTCCCATCGCCGTCCTGCCTCTCAGTTGCTCTGCAAATCTCTAGGGTAGCTCTGCAGCAGGGCTCTGTCCTCTTTAAAAAAATAGATCATAATCTGAGGGCAGAAGTAAGGTGGTACCTGGGCAGTATCAGCACAGAGCAGACCCCGCGGCGTGTTTCTGCAGCACCCTCACCTCTTCCCCAGCCGGGGACCTGCCACAACTTGCTCATCTGCCGTCAGCCCCTCAGTGACTCCCTGGGCGCGGTGGGGATGTCAGGTCTTTAATTTCAGCTTTGGGAGGAGAATATCTCTAACCCAAAGGAGGGGATTGTACAACCAGGGTTTAGTCACTAGAGGGAGGGATGGCCGCACGCACTGGTGAATTTCCAGGCAGAGCTGGTAGCGTTTTGGGGATACATTTTTGGGTTTGTTTGTTTTTTTTTACTCACCAATAATATGCTTCACACCCTTTTTGTAACAAAGCTTAAAACTTCATTTTTCCCCCGTGTGTGTGACGGCTGGTCGCTGGGAGAACAGCGGCAAAGCTGAAAATGCACAAATAGCTTCTTAATTTGGGGCTCAGCAAGGTATGGCCGAGTGAGAAGGCAAGAGCCACCGGCATCTCTTGCCTCATCAAAAAACAAAGGACCAGAGGTATTCCCCATGACAAAACTCCCCAGAAACCTTCTCCACCCCCAAACCAGACATGAACATGGGTTTGGGGGGGAGCAGATCTTGGTAATATTTAGGAGTTACACAGTTGAATCGCTCGCGCTGGGTACCTGAGTAACAGTGATGGTGTGTAAAGTCTTTTAACGATTTGAGTCCAGGCCAGTGACAGGTTCTATCCTCCATCTCTGCCCAGTTTAACCAGTAAAACAGGGTTGTGTTCGGTGCCTTACAAAAACACGGTGACCTGCAAGAGCGAGACTGCACAGAAACAGCCGATTCCTGTTTGTGTGAAGTTTTATTGAATTGGAAAAAATCTGCGGCGTGTTCTTGGTCCTCCTCTGCTGCCGTTGCATTAAGCAACAACCCGTTCACGTCCCAGCGCGTACCAATACTGCCAACGGCCGTCCAGCAAGGAAAGGGGGAGGACTGAAAGTCTGTGGTGAGAAGTAACGAGCTCCCAGGCACCGGAAAGGTGGGCAAAATCACCAAAACTTCTGATCGTGCAGATTTAGCGAAGCACATAAAGTCTTCCAAACCATTCCGCTTTTATTCCCACGCAATTGGAAAACGGCAAGGTGAAGGGGAGAGCAGCTTTAGCTGCTTGGAGGACTTTGCTTCTCCCAGGCTTGGCTGTATCAGCAAGAAAGGGTGTAGAGTTCAGGCAGAAAAAGAGTAAGTGAGGATGAGAAGCAGGAGAGCGCCTCGAGCATCCTCCCAGGTAAGTCCCAGGAGCTGCGAAATAGCCGGTATAGCGCACAATCCTTGTAATTACAGACAAACGGGGAGAATTTTCCCCCAATTTCCCTCTAGAAATGGAGCACAATTTCTGCAATTTGGCCAACTTTTCCCCAATTTTCCATTGACCCGGAATGCCACCTTGTGATCCTCTGTCAGCCTGATAGCGGTGTGTACATCTGCTATTCTATTATATTAATGACTTCAAATTGCACAGTGCAAGGCAGCCGCCATCCATTTAGCTCAGCTAAAAATGCCACCCGAAAGCAAACGGCCCCATCCAGGCTGTGACACTGGTGGCCAAGCCCAAGCACGTCCAAACAAGCCGTGTGGCTCTTGACAGGTAAATCACTCGGGTTTACTCCAAATGTCATCGCTAACAGCTCCTGGGCCTGGGGTATTTATTTACTAATCAAAATAAAAGAAGAGAAAATGCATTCTGGCTGGTCTTAAAAGCAAGCCAGATTTTAAATAAAGCTTTAATGGTGTAATTGCTAATTGCTGATGAGCGTGGAGGACTGGAAAAGCCAGACTTCTGGCCACTTGTAAAATGCGCTGCTCTACATTGGAGAAAATGGGGATTTTTTTTTTTTTCGCCCCCCAAGGTTTTATTTATTTTAGACTTTTGTCATAAAGGAGAGAAATAACGTGGGGATGTGGAGCTTGTTGACATCCTCGGGGTGAAATCTCACCCCAGCCACTGGTGACCAGTCCGTGCTTACTCAGTTGGCGGTGTCTCTTCACGCTTGATCCTTATAAAAATAAAAAATCACTGGAAGAGGATTTTGGACCCTTCCTTTCCAGCTGTGAGCTGTGACCGCAGGGCTGGCAGCTTCTGGGGAGCTTCTTCTCCGGCTCTGACTTGCAGCTCAGTGTCAGGTCCCAGGTCTTTTTCCTGAACTGAGATCTTTGTGCCCTTGCAAAAAGCTTGATTTCAAGGAAGTGACCTTTTCTACAAAATTTTCAGACAAAAAAGCCTTTCCCTTGAAGGCCCTGGACTTCAGCAGCTGTTGTTGGGGGAACTGATGGTCACCTGAAGCCAGGGGACAGCAGGAGCATCCTTTGCCCACCACGCTGTCCCCAGCTCCTCCATCCAGCTCCATGGGAGACCTGCATGGTGCAGGGGCTGTGGGTGCCTCTGCCATGCGCAGGCACCTCAGTGCAGCCCCAGGGTCCACAAGAAGGACATCAGCCCAGGGTGTGGGTGGGTAACCCCGGGCTGCTGGCACCTCGGTGGCCCCCAGGCAGAGCACGGTCTGTTCTCGATGCTGGGAGCGGGTCCCTGTGCCAGGGACTCTGCCGCTGGACTTGGCACGGGGGAGATGGATTAATATCCTTGTCTGTCTGCAGCTCCAGGGCAGCAGGGATAGGTGCAGGTTAAATGAAGGCACATAATGATGGTATTTAATTGAGGAGCTGAGCTGCTACAGGTCCCCGTGGATGGAGGGAAGGAGGGAGGGATGCAGGCACTTCCCAAGGGCGAGATGGGCGCTTGCAGGAGCTGCGTTGTCCTCACTGATGGCGGGAGAAAATGCTGGCTGAGAAGTGAAGGAGCACGTGGGTTGCCTGCTGGTGGCTGTGAGCATCTTCAGGCTTTGGGAGAGCTGCAGCCTGGGGCAACGTGGTGCTGGAAGTGGAGACCTCTTGGTGCCACCAGTGCCTCGCGTGCCCCGGCGCAAAGCCGTCTTCGAGCAGTCGTGGTGCTTCCTTCATGTTAGCACAGCGAAGGCTTACTGCTGGGCTCGCTCTGGGTCACCCAGGGACCTGGAGCTGCAAAGTGTGATGGTAAAGGGGCAAAAATCCTCCAAATCCTCCTGTAGGTACCATGAAGAGCTGGGCGGTGGGTCAGCTTGCTTGGAAGTCATCGCTGCTGGGAGAGGGGCGCTGGGAGGAGAGGTAAAGGGCAGAACGGGGCTCACCACATGCTCTCTTTACAAGAAGGTTTCTCTTGCTGGTGCTACTGGGTGCCTAGGAAGCATTCCAAGAACTTAATTAATTTTCTCTCATCAGCAGCCACAGCGCCAGCAAACACAGTCTGGAGGAGAGAGGGGAGCGTTGCCATTTTGCAGCGGCAGCTCTCCCCTAAGTTACGGCGAGAGTTACTTTGTCTTAGCAAAAATGAAATTGTCGAGTGGCGACGGGGAAAAATATCCTTTTAATGCTGAGCAGTAACTGGGTTTCCAAAGCGCTGGGCTCTGGAGGTAATGGGGGAAACTGGTGGGACGGAGGCAGCTGGGACCACACAAGATTAATTCAGCCTCCAAATGAGGCTTCGTACGGGATGTGTTGCACCATCCGTCACTGTCACGCAGGCAGCAGCAGGTTCGGCTCGGAGCTCACTTGTTTGCTCCTGGTCCTGCTTCAGCCCCGCATGCGCTGCCAGACGCGGCGGTGGGGTGTCGCGGGCGTCTGCTGCCCGCCCTCGCTGCGTTTTGGGTAGGAAACTCAGCAAGTGAAGGATGCAAAGAGCCAAGCGCAGAGCTGAAGCAAATTCTGCCCGAGCAGACCCAGGCCAGGGTGCCTCAGTGGGAGATAACCCTGAGGGGGACCACAGCCACCGTGTCTTGCCCTGCGCTGTCCCAGCCGAGGCCATCGCATCGTGCCACGCGAAGCCTGGCGCAGCAAATGCTCGTAGATATCCCGCCTCTTCCCAGAAACTTGTGTCTGGGCTTGTGAGTAATTTTCAAATAAATAAGGACTCTGCTTCCGAGATGACTTATTTGCAAGGGATAATTCAGACAGCCGCGGCCTCGCTGTTTGTTCCCTTTTGAGTCGTCAGACTGGCATTGTAAGTACCATACTTTCATTAAAGTTTAATTTCCCCGAAGAGTGAAATATTAATGAGAATAGGCTTAATACTGTCAATAGGAAACAGACCCAAACAGATAATTTGCTAATATAATGACTTGGGATTTTATCTATTTCAAGCTTCACGATTGCTCTTCTGCTATGATCTGGTGCAGGTAATAACCGTTGTTGCCTCTGTTCAGTGAGAAAACTTAATGAGTTTAGAGCTAAATCACCATTTGGCACATTGACATCCTGACGGACCCATGCTAATTCCACGGCCCCTGCTCCCCTGCCCTCTGTGTCCTTCAGCTTGCACCCTTGGGTGGTGGTGGGGCACCAGCCCTGCTCTTACTCAGCTTTGGGTGAAGCTGAAACGAAATTGGGGCTGAGATCCAGGACTCTGGGTCCACTTGAGCACCCACTCCAGTGACCTACCTGTGACCAGGACCCCTTGAGGCTTTGCACCCTGCAGAATTCCACCTTTGTGCCCACGGTGGGTGCTGTGCATGCCCCTGGGACCCCAACATCCTCTCCCTTTCCCTAGTGCACGGCAGTGCACCGAGGAGCATCTGCTCCATCATGCTCCACTATTTGCTTTAAACCCCAACGTCACATTTAAAGAGCTGCCCTCTTTAATCTCAGCTGCTTCAAGAAACAAAAGGCAGTGGATTACCTGGAGGGGTTCCTCGGTTCCTGGGCAGGTAGGATGTGCCGTTAACCGAGAGGTGCTACAAGAAGGCACATGAGGAAGCGGATGGGGCGAGGGGCTGGGACGTGACCTAGGGACAGCCTGACCTGCTCGGTCCAAACCGACCTCTGGAGCAGCGTGGGCACCTTCCCAACATTTTGGGAAACGTGTAAGAATTGGAGAGCAAGGTGTGATGCACCCCCACCCCCAAACACCCAACCCCACCAGTAGTGCAGGTATTTTCCAGGACAGACCTGTTCGCTTTACATTTGATTTTTTTTTTTAATGTTCTTTTCTCTTGAATTTTTCCATCGCTTTTCGAAGTGACACACCTTGCAGCAAGGGGCATGTTACGAACCCCCCCTTGCTGTCTGCAGCGAGCCTGGCTTTCGCTAGTTCCCCCGTTTGCCACGGTTTTGCCTTGGAACAGACAGCGAACAATTGTTTTCTGGTTCCCTTTCCCCTTTGCCATTCGGGGTTTGATGTACCTTATCCCCTTTCTGGTGGTTATCTTTTCATTTTGGACTGGCTCTCTCTACTGGACTGCTCCTGATCCAGAAGCTGTGCCAAGCCTTTGCTCGCCCGTTACCATGCGCTGACCCTTCTCCAGTCCTGCTGCACTCTGGAATGGGAGACGCACGCCACGCTCGGCATTCAGAATATGCACATGGATTTATCCAGCGATTGGAGCTGTTTTGGAGACAGATGTTGTTTCTGTGGAGGTAAGTCTCTTCATTTCTCAGTGCAATCCTGCAGGGAGGGCATCGTGAATGGACTCCGTGCACGAGAGCTGCTGGCTTTCTGGGGCTCCATCAGCAGGTCTCGCAGAGGATGCTCTCCCTGCCTGTGAACCCTGACGTCTCCATCTCTCTGGTCCCTGTTTCTCTTATCAGCTAAAAGGAAGGCTAGCTGGTCCACCGGCTTTCGTTCCTGTTGTGTTTGCCAGCACCTGGGGCATCCAGCCACTCCAATACTGATGCCAGTAGTAGCAGCAAGAGAGTCGTTTCCAGACCCCGTTTCCCCTGGGAGGCCAGGACAGGTATTTACCCCTGTCTCCATCAGGTCCGTGC
This sequence comes from Micrastur ruficollis, assembly GCA_034782655.1. Lineage (NCBI taxonomy): Eukaryota > Metazoa > Chordata > Aves > Falconiformes > Falconidae > Micrastur > Micrastur ruficollis. The sequence continues at coordinate 2,155,840 of JAVKKW010000043.1, read as the reverse complement.
GTTCGAAGCGTGGACGGTTCCCCGTTACGGAGCTTTTCTGAGTAGCTTCACCCAGCTGCCCCTAGTAAATAAAACCGTGTGGTTTTGGTGTTTGGAGAGGAACGCAGATCTAGCTGGTTTTGGAGCGGAGCATATGGGCTGTGTTTGAGTGCTGGGAATGTGTTTGCTTGTGATTTAATAATACTGTGAGTCACGACTGTACCTTCCTCCCAATTACTACCCTTGCATCTCTTTGTTGTTGAGTGGATGTTCTGGAAACTCTGTTTTCCTTGTAAAATCAATTACGTTCCACCCTTTATTATCTGCCAGGTCTCACGCTGTCCCTGCCTGCCAAGAAAACCTCCACAACAGCTCGGGTGTGAACCGCGGCAGTGATGCTGCAGGCAGCCCAGCCAGGAGGTGGGTCCAGGCTTGGGCTGGGAGCTCCACGGTCTTGCAAATCTCGTTCCCTACCCCACGTTGCTCAGCTGGAGCAATCCCTGGAGTAAGGGATGCTCCACAGCCCTGATTTCTACCCACCTCTCCAACCCAGAGGACTGGCAAACCCTGTTTGCACGTAAACTGCGTTAGCTCCAGGGTTTTTGCTACAGCAGAACATGATTCTTTCTGAAATGAAGTTGGATCCTCTGAGACTTCAATAAACCTTTAAAAGCGTTTAATTAAAAAAGCATAAAGCCTGGGAGGATCAATCCGGCGTTAATGACCTGCAGTAGCGCTGTGTGTAGCTTGTTCTTACCGACCTGCAAGACAGCAAGGAACAACCGTGTGACCCGAGGTCTCTAAATCAGCCTTGCTGGGGCTATCCCAGCCCGCAGGAGAAACGGGAGCTGCCTGCTTTTGGTTGCATCCAGACATCTCCCGGTTAAAATTAACACAGCACTTGAATACCGCTGGGTTCGGAGGCCACAAGAGGTGTGGGGCTATCAGCCGCTGCCCGCTGGCTTCCCCCCTGCAGCGGGGCCGTAGCGGTGCGTCTGGGTGGAGAACTGGGAAAACTGGATGTTGCGTGTGAGAACCGGCTCCTCTTGCTTTGGGAAAATCAGCTGAGTGCAGGAAAGCGTAAAACCAAAGTCTTAAGACGGGGAAGTTTCTTTCATTTCTAAATCAAAAGTTTCCGGCAAGAAAAACAAAGGGAAATAGTTCAAAAACTTGCTGTGGCAGGGTGGAGAAGGGACGGAGCGGGAGATGGCGGCTGTCGCCAAACGTCTCCGTGACGCCTTTCGTGGAGGGATGTATTTTAAGACAAGAAAGCGGAGAAGAAACGGTTCCTGTTCTTTCACTCCAAGCCCATCCCTTTGGTCTTGAGTTAGGAGTAAGCATATTTTTGTGTCCAGGAAGGTGTGAGAAACGTTTGTGGATGTGTGTGTGTGTCGGAAGAAAATTCCTTCATCCCCTCCAGCGGGGTGGAAAAGGAAATTGGTGCTAAACTGGATCTTGAAGAGACAGAGGGAGATGCGGGTGAGGGCAGAGCCGCTGTTTTAGACTGAATCCTTCAACAAAATGGAAGGGAAGGACATTTTCTACCCGGAGCAGCAGAAGGGGAAATGGGAATGTTTTTCTCCGAGTGAGTGATCAAACATGTCAGAGAAAAGCAGATGATTGGGGCAGACATCTGCATATAATCATATCCTCCGGTTTTCGATTGAAAAAATTGGCAGTGGCAAATTTCCAGCCAACACCCTGCAATCAAAGAAGAAAAAAGCTTGTCAACGAGGAAAGTTGATAAAAGGGCGCATGGGAGGGCACGTCCCCTCCTCTGGGCACCCTGTCGCTGTGGCCGTGGTCCCTCGAGACCTGGGTGACGGTGTGTCCTGTCCCTCCAGCTGCTCTGCGAGGCCATGCTGCCCGCAGCAAGGCTTGTGCAACACGTCCTTGGGATGCGTGACCCCGAACCACCCAGAAAATGTATTTTTAAAGGTGCACATCGCATTGTTCAGGTGCTGGGGGTGGGTGTCTTTGCGTGCCTGACCTTCCCCTTTCACCTTGAGTGCTCTCGGGGAACAGCATCGTGCGGGGACTGGTGGGTCCCCAGGGGGAGGGGGTCTGGGGGCCGGGCTGGGGCGGGGGCAGAGGTGGTTTTGCACGGCTCTGTGTCTCTCCAGGGGAGCTCACTCTGCACCACGGGGACGTTTTGCTCCACAGCCCGGCTCGGGGATCGCGCTGCTTTCGGCTGACTGACGCTCTGCTTCATTGGACTTGCAGCAGCCTCTGAGCAGAGATAAAACACGTCCTTCCTGTCTGTAAAAGGGTAAATTATTGACATACTTAATAAGCATAACTTATCATTAGCCATAATTCATGCCGGTGACAGACACACAGCTGTTCCTGGAAAGCAGAGTGGCTCTGAATTTCTGATTTCCACGGGCCAGGCTCCCACTGCAGCTCCAGAGCAGCAATGTGTGTATCACCGCGCATCGTCCCTTGCCCTGGTGCTTGCTGTCCCAGGGCTCTGCATGACCTTCAAGCTCTGCCTGTGCTGAAGGGGAGATGGATGCTGTGTGCCTCTCCCCAAGTCCGGGCGTTGGTAATGCAATTAAATGAGTAGCTCTTGCAGAGCTGGCAGGGAAGGGCACGTCCCTGGAGTCATCCAGCCTGCAGCCATGTGGGGTCAAAAAGCGCTGGTTGAGGACAAGGTCTCCTGCTTCTCCAGCAGCCCATGCTGCTCCTGCTGGCAATGCCCAAATCCTGGCAGGGTGGCTGCAGCCAGTACAAACTTTTTCTCCTTTAACTTCTCTCCCATGTTCACCCTGGTCCCTAATGTGATAGGAGTGGGGAGGGGATGTTCACACAATCTACGTTGCTTGCAAATGGAGAGCAGCTAATCATTTGGAGGGATGGAGAAAGCTCTGGGCCACTTGCCAGGAGTGGTCAGGGCACTCGTGGAGGAAGAGGACAGACTCCGAAGCCTCTTACGCTGGGGACAGTGCACGGGGTCTGGGGCTCTTACAACTAGTGGGTGAAGTTTGATCACTAGGGGTGGGAAACTGTGCAGGGTCCTGCGTCATCGATGGGGCAGGCATGCAGGGTGGCACCTGGTGTTCGCTGCTGCCTGGTGGATGGGTCCAAGCCGATCTCCCCTTCCTTGGCCAGACAAGGTGCTGCCCGCTTCCTTCCTGCCCCTGGCTGAAGGAGAGGAGATTTCTGGTCCTCAGCTCCCAGGTGCAACCCATGAAGGCTGCTTGAGGTAGGTGCACAGCAGGGAGGCTCTGGGGGTTATTCCCCATGCTCTTTCAACCCCTTTTCCAAACCGCTTGCAGAAATGTGAGCTTCAGTCTGGGCTCCCAAGAGCAATGCACCCCCATGTGGGAGCTCACCCTTCACCCACCTGGTGCACCGGCACAAGCAGGTGATGGAGGTGTGCCAGGGTGGACGGCAGGAGAGACCACGTGTGACCCTGCGTACACCACGAAGTGAGGGTGCACCCTCTGGATAACCAGCGAATTCCCAAAGCTTCAAGGTGCCTTTCGGTAAAAGCACCCTCTGCACCTGTGAGCTCAGCCCCAGGTGTCAGCCCGGCTTTTGGAAACCTCTCCTGGGGATCTTGGCACGTTGGATGTCTGCGGAGAAGGGCTTGTGAACACCTGAGCATCAGCACCAGCTGATTCCAAATAAAGAATCAGTTGGGGAAATAAGGCTTTCTTTTTTTTTTTTTTTTTTTTTTTTTTCCCCCCAGACAATTTGCAAGAAGTGAAGGCAGTGGAAATCCATCAAGCGACGGCTGCCACATTGTACATTCGATTTGCTCAAAGGCTTGAAGATATCAGCATGTTTTACAGTGACACTGATTTTCAAACCATCCCTCTGGCTTGGCGGCGGCGGGAGCAGGTAAGGCAGACACGGGGCTGTCTGTGCATGCCAAGTGTGCCTCCTTGCATGTATTTCCTCACTGCTCCAGGGAGACACATGAACTGCATGCTCCCATGACCACGGATGCTTGCTCAAGGCCCGTGGTGCTTTACCGGAGGCAACAGTCAATGCAGGACATTTCTCCATCTCCTCTCATCTTCCTTTCTCACTCATGCAAGCATTGCTTGCTGCCGGCTCTCTCAGCAAGGAGGGACTCTTGCCGGATCTCAGAGGATGTTGGACATTTTAAACACTTTATAAAACAAGCTGTTCCCAGAGGGGTTAGCCCTGCAGCGTCTGGAGGAGCCAGGTACCCATGGCTGCGCCCTTACAGAGGGACAGGGAGACGAGAGAAAGGGCTCGGGCAGCCCATGCTCTGTCCATTGCGCCCAGCGTGTCCTTGGCCACGCAGGGACCCGTGTGCCCTTGCGCAGCCCGGATCGTGCCCTGACGGAGAGCCAGGCTGTGCGGGTCTTTCTGCTTTTATGAACAGCTCACTTGAGCAGAGGACAGGCTGGTAGCCCCAGATGACCCTGTTCTCCATCATCCCATGGCCTTACCGTACCAAAACCTGAATCAAGGATGACACAACGTGCTCTAAGGTGGCCACATCCAGATGGACTGCACCAGCTGCAGGGGATCCTCCCAAGGGCTCTGTGGGGGATGTCCTGCAGCAAGTTCACGTACACTCTGCAGCGACCTGCTCTGGAGCAGTCTGGTGCTTCCAGAGGGAAACGGAGATGGGACAACACAAGCTGGAAAGCTCTGGCGGTGGTGAGTTGCTTGCATAGGCATGGGGGAGCTGGAAGGTGGAGGTCTGTCTTGGTCCGTGGCTTGGGCTGTGAGTCCCCCTCACCAGCAATGTGAGGCTGGGAGCGTCTCTCCTCCAAGTGTATGAAACATCACTTTCTTTCAGGAAAAAAAAAACATTAGAAGAGCCACTTACAGCATCTCCAATATGCATGGCTGGTGAAGTGCTGTTGCTTGAGCTCAGCAAGGGGGTATTAGTCACGCCTTATTGCCTTTAAATCCTACAGTAGCAGAAGTGTCTTCCATTTGCTATTTTAAATAAGAATCAGCCTGATGGAGTGCTCCCAGAACAGTCTATTGGCTTCCCTGTTACCCAGCCAGCCTTTAAAGGATTAAGCTTTCATCTTGCCTCTTTCCCTGCGGTTTGTAAGGAGCAGCTCTGCCTCCCGCGTCCCCTGTTTACAAAGCGCTGTTGGCACGAAGGACCCCCTGCAGAAAGGTGAACGAGGAGAGCAAGGCTGGGCTTCCTCCCTCCCCGTGTCCCCTCCTCCCCCTGCATGCGTGAGGAAGGCTCTGAGGATGGTACCGCCTTGGTGCCATGCCCGGAGATCTTGCATCAGCGTTTGCTCTTCAGTCCCTCCCCTGTCGTCTCGGTTGTGTGTGGGCTGGGTGATGCACAGCCAAGGGATGGGGCTGGTGGGAGGAAGATCAGTGATCTCCGGCTCTGGAAGGATGTGGGGAAAAGAAAACAGGGCAGGATGACGGAGCAGGATGACCAGATGCTGCCAGGACGGTTTCAGCATCTGAAGCCTCCTGTGCAGAAAAAGCCTTTGGCCTCTGCGCCTGCCCGATGCTCTTAATTGGGACTGGGATGCCGTGGCACCCAGTGCGGTGACCCCCAATCTTCCTCCCAGCTTGTAGGCTCCCCCGCCCCAAGGAAACCTTCACTTCGGCCTTTCTGCATTTTTCAGGCTTATCTCGGCACTGAGTCCGTGGGGTTTTTGCATGCTCAAATGCAGTGCTCTCATTCCTGTTTCCCTACTTAAATTATTGATGGAGATCTACGACCTCCGTTCCAGCTTAACAACTCCATTTTGCTGGGGTTTATTACCAGGATCAATCAAATCAAACCCTGATGGCTTAAAAATGTGCTTCCTTCTCCCTCTCATTGTTATTTGCTTGTTTATTATTAGGAAAGACAAGTTTTGGCTCCGGGAGATTTTGCTAGCAGTAAACAATGTCATTAAAAACAAATCAGAAGCTGGCGCTTTGCACGGAGCCGATCTCCGCGGAGCGCCCTGCGCCCCGGTCCCCGCCTGCCGCTGATGCGGTGGCCAAGGCATGGGGACAAGTTCATGGCTGGGCACATCCAGCTCTTGTCCTACAGTCGCTACCCGCTGGATTCATGGGTTTTTGCCCAGATTCGTGCCTCTGACCCCCATCCTTGCTGCCACAGGGGGGGACTCCTCCACCCTGGACCTGGAGTGCTGTGGGGTCAGGAGGTGGCTCATGATTTGGGGAGGTGGCTGTCGTGCAGGTCTTTGGCGGCTTTTGGCCCCGTCCTTCTCCTTCTTGCAGAAGGACTGACCCCCCTGCACTGTGGGGCTCTGGGCTCTCGCTTTGGGGCTTATTCCTCCCTTCCTACAAGGAGGAATAGCAGGGCTGACCTCGGGAGGTGGTAGGACATGGCTCATTCATTTTTATAGTGGGGGTCGTGGTGATTTCGGGACCAAAGGGGCTGAGGGTAAGGGCGAAGTGTTACAAGTGTGGAAAACACCATGTCTTCACCTCCACGCTCCTTCCCACAGAGCCAGTCTGCCCTGCGCTGTGCACTCCTCATCCTGCCATCACCACCCGGCTCCCAGCCCTTTCCCTGGGTCCAGCCCCACGGGGGAGCAGAACTGGCCATCTCCTCCGCTGACATGGCTGGGGGGAGCTTCAAACATGCATAGCACCAAAATAAACCCCAAAGCCCAGGCAGAGCAGGCGAGGAGGAGGTCTGCCGGCCGCAGGGATGTGGCTGCCCGTTCCCAAAGCTGGGCCACCATGGTGGGAGGGGTTCTGCATGGCCAAGGTGCTGGGAGAACCGCGGTGCTCTTCATAACAGCCCGGCTCACAATAAACAAATTGAAGAGTGATGGGGAAGATAAATTGCTTGTTGTTTTTTTTTAATGCATGCAGTGAAGGAGTTTATTTTTAAACCTGTCTGTGAGTGATGCCTGGTTTGATCTTCTAAATGAAACTGATTTATTCTATTTGCACTGGGGCTTGGGAGAAGAGGGACTGAGCTGGATTTAATTTATGCGTTTAAGTTTGCCTTGGCAGGACCGTGCTAACAGCAGACAAATTGAAGCTGAGAAGCTCCCCCCGGTGATCCCAACGATGCAAACGATTTCCCTGGTTTTATCAAACCATCTCAAGTCGCTGATCCCAGGTTGCCATTTGGGGCAGGTATGAATCATGTGGCCCTGAGGGGAGCTGGTAGAACTGCGGCTGGGACCCCTCACCAAGGGCTCGGGGGCTCCCACAGCAGATTTCCGCATCTGACCTAGAAATCTGGTCTCCTCTTCCTCGTGGACCTGATTTCCTAGCTGACTGGTCTTGCTTTGATCAGCTCCACCTCGCAGCGTGTCCCTCTAGATGGGTCAGGATAGGACACAAGGACCGGGTCTACTGTTTCACTGGGAACTCAGTGCACGGAGGGATTCGCAGCCTTATGAGCCTTTGCCATGTTCCTCTCCCCCGTGGACATCAGGGAGGGCATCTGGGCTTGGCCCTGGGGCAAACGAAAGGTGACAAGTGGTTTCTGCAGTAGATCGATGACCTTCACTCCTCCGTGGGCTCCTCAGCTCTTTGTGGGATCATTAGGGAAACGCTGCCGAGCAGATCTCGGTGATGATGGAGGCTGGGGTGGAGCATTGCTGTGGTCTGTGCTGAATGGAGGCCATAAAACTCTGATTTACTCTCCCCAAAGTCTCCCTGAAAAATAATGTGAGCATAAAAGCAAGTCTTAAACCAGGCAAAATGATGAAGTCACTGGCGTGGAGGGAAACAATCACTCAACACCACTAAGCCGTGTATCACTGGGGATAATTATCAATTATTATAAGCAGAGCAACTCCCCTCCAGAAGCTAATGAAATTTCACATGGAGCACGCTCTGGGAGATGGATCGTATCGGCCTGGACAAGATTCATCTTCTCTAATGTGCTGCTTATTCCTGTTTATGCATCTTACAGCTCCATGTGCAAAGCACCTTCCCGCTGGGAGGGACGAGGAGCCCGGGATGCTCTCGCCCGCGGGCGGCTGCGCCGGCTGCACCGCTCTGTTTCCGATGCATCAGCCCCCAGGTGGGGGGTATTGGCAGCACTGGGGAAAGGATCCCTTCTCCCTTCCCTCTTCCTAATCCCCGCCTTTTGTGCCTCGCTGCCTCTCCAGCCCTTGGGGATGTGTTTGGCGGAGCTGGTGGTGGGCTCTGGGCCACCTTCCACGGTGCCTGGTCCTACTCCCCTTCCCCTCCGGGTCCCTGCAAACGCTTCCCCCTCCTGAGCCCTTAACCCATTTTGCAGTCCCGTGTGGGAATGCTCTACCACAAGCCATCAAACAGAAATGGGAAATAATATTTTATGTGCAGTTTAGCTACAAACTGGGACCCCGTTCTGCGGTTTTGATGTTTTTTCCTGGGTCCTGGCGCAGCAGTTGCAAACCTGCGCATGAGGGGGAAGGCCAGGAATCCCATACAGGCAAAAAGGCACTTAGGAAAAGGCTTCTAAATATTTCATCTGTGACCCATATGACAAACTGCTGCTTGTAAATACAACTATTATGCCTTATTTTGTCATACATAATTGAAACGCTGGATCCTGTACTCAGCAAACAAACACGTAGTTTACAAGGATGCTTTCCTCTGGATCCTTCCAGATCCCATAGCAGCTTCTCTCCCCCTCAGGGCTGGTGGTGGATAGCGGTAGGGTCCCCGCAGGGAAGATCTTTCCATCTCCGCGGCTGGAGAAGTCCCTGTTGGAGATGGCTGGAGGTGTCCCTCAGGCTCTGCCCTTCTCCCAAGGTCCTGCTCCCACCCCTCCTGGGTTCCGCCTCCAGCACCTACTCACCAAGGCCTGGGCTGCTCTTGTACTTTTATTTTTGCAGATGAGCACGGCTGCACCGGGAATAGAGCCAGCCTGGGGCTCTGCAGCTGAGTTTGCAACCAAGGCAACCCCACGGCCCGTGGCACGTTGGGCATCGGGCTGCTGCCCCAGCCCCATCCGCTGCTTTACTGTGGGGATGGGCTCCAGCGCTCCTCCCACTGGCTCCGCAAAGGAGACCCTGGCACTCCCAGTGCCCGCCGAGGTCGCTGCTCACCTTTGATCCCACTTCGCCTGCCGGCAGCACGGTGCCTCATTTATTAATGAGCTGGAGATGCGTGAGCAGGGAGGTGGCAAACTTCAGAGCTCCTCTCACTTCTTTAGATGCGTCATGACCGATAAAGGCTCCGCGGAGCTCGGGAAGCACCTTGCCCAGACAGGTGGATGGGAAAGGTGATGGAAAATGAAATTCATGCTTGTCAAATGAAAATAATGTATGTTGGAAGGAACACTTTTAATTACACTTATGGGTTGTCAGGGTCTAGATTAGAAGTAGCTTCTCAGTAGCTTCCTGGGCAGTATGTTTAGCTGAGGATGCTCAACTATACCTGAAGTCCCGCTGCCCCGGGGAGGGGGTCAGAGGCTGGTCCTGGGAGATGCAGGGATTTGGGAGATGGTAACAGCCATAGGGGTGCAGTTTAGAGGAGAAGCTAAGAGCAGGGTGATGCAATGAAGTAAGTGGCCCCTGGGGGCAACTGGGCACCTCTCCCTAGTCTTTCTCCTTGCCCAGGGACACTCGAGAGCGCTACGTCCCTGCTCCAAGCTGTGCACCAACAGAAGATGCTTCCAAGGAGGCCACAGGTCAGCGGTAACCAAGTAGGATTCAGAAGAAACATCCTATACAGATAATTTCAGTACTGATTTATTGCAACGTTTTGTGAAGTAGCCAGTGGCGCACAGTGTGGGAGGCAGAGCCATAAGCTGAACGGGCTACGGTGTCTCCCAGGGACCGGCCCTCATTAATAGCCCCAGTGTTAGCCAGGAACCCAGGGTGCATCGTGCCTTCGCTCTATTCACCTTTGTCTGGAAAGTTATGGGAACCTATGGGGCAACCCTGAGCTTGGCTCAGCTCTCGAGGAGAATCAAAGCCCCGTGCATGGACCACACCACCCTGTCTTTCATTACACTTTTATTTTGAGGCCAGATTGCTGTGGTCTTCCCCTGTAGCTGCTGTCCTCTCTTCTGGACATGCCCGTGCCAACCCCTAAGCTGTGAGCCTGCACGTGTGTGACAGGGGTATTCTTGTAGGACAGCAGACCCTGCTGATGGACACAGCCCAGGATGCTGGTGGGTCTGACGGCGATGGTTTAGGGTTGGATGGTGAAGCTCCTAGCTGGGCATTCAGGCATCGCAGCACTGCCATTAATAACCCTAATGAATAAAATCCACCCAGGGACCAACAAGGGAGACTCACAAAAGCCCACAGGAGCCTTTGGGTGAGCAGCGTCCTCCACGGACCGTGGCAGCATCAGGGCAAACCTGCATCTGACAAATCCCAGCCCTGCAAATCGTCTGGAGACAGCGTCCGAGGGGAGCCAAAGGTGAGATCTCCCCATCTTGGTGTTTATCCAAACCTTCCTCGTGGCCAGCTGAGCTTTTCTCTGCTGCACAGCCTGTGTCTCATGGAAGCCGTTTAGTTCTTCTAGCCTGGACCCTGCCTCCACCCATCTCTCAGGTTTGGCTGATTTGTTTGGTCAGCTCAGATCTCGCAGCGAATCGCTCCCTGGCACAATATGCTGCACGTCCCTCGCTTTAATTGGCACGGGTTGGTGCCTTGCACTGGGCTCTCTGCCGGCCGCCCCGCGTGAGCCCATCACGTCCAAGCACATCAAACCTCACGCCTGACAGACGGACTGACAGTTTCCAGCCAGGGAGGCTGCTGCAACAGATTGACCGGCTCTGCCAAGGGCTGGGAGCTGGGTCCTGTGCCGTGGTGGGCTGCAGGGTGTGGGGGCTGCGAATGCTGGCTGGGGCTGGTAGACACCCACGTGCCTTTGCACACTGGTCATGTTCCATTTTGCTCTTCTCCTGCTGCCTTTTCCTGGGGCAGCTTGGTAGGAAAAGAGGATTTCTGGTCTTGCAAAGCTTCTCTGCTTTGGCTGTGTTTTTCCTGTTCTTTGCTGAGTCGCTGGGGTGACCGTGGCCACCAGCACTGGGAGTCTCCAAGGAAGGACGTGGACCCTGGAGGGGACCCAGTGGGGGTTGCAACCAGAGAAAAAGGGAAGATAAAACACATAGTGGAAAAAGACATGAGCTGCTGCGCATCCATCTCAGACATCTACTAAACTTCTTATTCCTCAACGGAGACATCCCTGCCCAGACATCTACCAAACTTCTTCTCCCTCAACGGAGCCATCCCTGCCCTTCCCTTGGGGACACCACCACAACTGCACGCAGGAGCCCAAGCTGAACAGTCCCCGTCAGTGTCTGCAGTGGGAAAATGGGGGAGCAGCCTGTCCCCCTGCAGGGACTGTGGCGTGTGATGGCCATGGCTGGATGTTCCTTTGCGAGGACACGTGGCATCGGCAGGGCCTGGGGAAGCGCCTGGCGCAGCCGCCCTGGGTATATCACAGAGCAGGCACAGAGCATCTTCAGCACGTTTGGGCAAAACGGTGTCAAGCCGCAGCTGCCGAGGTCTCTGAAGACCGGAGGGAGAGATGGAGAAAATTATTTAAAGTGACTGAAATGGCAGAGCAGTTTTGCAGCAGGCAGAGAGCGAGCCTGGGGACCTGCTGCCCTGGGGAAGCCAGTATCGGGGACAGGCTGCAGGAGTGACAGAAAATTAAGGAAGAAAAAGTACTCGGAGGGCTAAAGAGGATAAAAATGCAAATTGTGATCAGGAGGTTCTCAAGCCAGTGTCCTGAGGGAGGTCCTCTTCCTTACACCGCTGACCGCAGGACCCACCACCGCATCTCACTCCAGAGCTCCGCCAAGGCACACACGGAGATGTGGCTTCGGGCTTCGGTGCTACGGTCCTTTAGGGGCTGCAGGTGGGGGTAGCCTGTGCCTCCCTGTGCCAAAACCCCTCCCCAGCATTTCCCAGCTGAAACGCAGTGACGCTGGCTCACTCTGGTCCCTGGCCAGCACAGAGCGTGTGCTCTGAGCATGCCGGTGGCAGCTCGTTGCTTCTTGGCTTGGGGAAGAGCAGGAACCCTGCAGAATGTCAATATTATTATTTTTTTTTTAAGGAGGCTGAGAAATATTTCTGTATCTGGAATAACAATACAGAGGCAGGGAACCACACAGAGGAGGGGAGGAAAAATAGCAGCTTCCGATAGTGTAAACCTCAACTCAAACATGGAACGCATTAATATTCATGCACTTAGATACAGCCAAAAACCCAACGAGGGCTGCACCTCTCCAGAAACGCTCTGAGCTCTTGGGCTGCCGTCAACAGCTGTGGGGTGGAGAAGGCAACGAAACCTTCCCAAACCACCAAGCTGCAGGAGAAGCTTTATAACAAGCATTTCCCATAGGGCTGGGATTAGGCTTTGGCTCTTTCTGTCCAAACTAACAGATAACAAGGACAATCTTTCTGCTAAAAACATGAGTCTAATTGCTTCTAATTGATCTCCTTGCTGGCAGCCTCTGGAGGGAGGCGCACGTTGAATGGGCCATGGAAATGTACTTGATGGTTTGTGATTATCAGGAGTGATAAAGCGTTGGTCCTCAGAGCATCCCATGGGATAGGGAGGCTTTGTGCACGCTGGAAACGATGCTGGTGTAGGGGAGAGGTGGGTTTCTCTCCACCCTGGTCTGTGTGGTTGGGTGACCTTGAGCAAGTGGCCGTGTGATGGAGGTGACAGTGATCCTTCTTCCAGTGGGGTCGCTGGCCTTGGATTGCTGACGTGTGATACTGCTGGGAGGTACCAAGGGTCTCCAAGAATATTTGTGGGATATTTTTCTGGTCCTTGTGGAAGCTGCTCAGGAGGCAAAACGTCTGTGATGGCTGATCAGGGCTATGTGGGCTGTGCTATAAATACAAGGGGGGTGCTCTGGCCTGGAAACCGAACATCTCAATGCAAAGCTGAGCTCTCGTATTCTCCAAAAGCGCAGATGCCGTTTAGAAACCGCCCGTTGGGCTGGTTCTGGTCCTGCTTTTTCTCCTTAGGCATTTCGCGGCTTCCCATGGGCTTCCCATGGGCTATTGCTCGTTGTCCCAGGCTTGAGACCTTGCCACACAGCACAGATGGTCCAGTGCCCTGTGCCTGTGCCCTCTACAGCTACAAGGCGGGGGCTGTCCCCTTGGACACCAATTCTGGCTTTCTTTATGAGCTTGTGTGTTGAGGATGACTTTACTGACCTCCTGCTAGGCCAGGCCCCTTGTCAGTCCCACTGAACTTTGAATTTCCACAGCTCTTCAGCTCTTGCATGGGAGTTTAATCTCCCACGATGACTCTCGACGCGAGGCGCCTGTCATTTTTGACATCAGGGTCTCGGGTGTCTCAAGCTGACGGTTGACGGAGCTGCTTGGCAGGGCACGGCTGGTGTCTCTCCGCCTCGCTCTCCCCGGGGGGTCTCAGATGTAGGCTTGCAAACTAGAAAAAGTAAATTGAAATTGCAGATGCAAGCTTAGTGTTGAGTTTATGAGCAAAACCTGTCACCTTCCAAAAGCTTCTTTTTGACTGGGAATTGGAGAAGCAGATCCTCCTTTGAAAAGCAGAGCATAGCAGCTGGGTAATTTATGGAGGACAGCGATGGATCCGGGACAGCCTTTGAGCCAAAGAGCTTGTTGCTGTTCCTCCTCCTCTCCTGCAACTTCTCCTGTCCCCTCAGCTGTACAGTTCAGAGGGGAAAAAACAAAAAGCCCTGATGCTGATTCACCTGATCTGTTGAAAAAGACCTGCGTAAGGGTCAGGCTCTGCAACCCTGTGCCGAAGGGGCTGCAGAAAACTGTGATTAAAGCAGCGTTGAAGCTGAGAGTCCATGCCCCATCCTTCATTTTGACTGATGGACTTTCATTTCAGATGGAGTGGCTTGCCACTCTTCACTGTGAGTGCTGTCTTCATCCCCCAGTAATGCCTTCATCATCAAGGTCCCAGCCTTGAGCAGTTCCCTCATCATCCCCATTTTGTTGGGATGAAACGTTGGGATCCCCCAGAGTGGGAGACAGCGACACTGGCCACCATGCCAGCAGACGTGGGGCTTACAGGATGGTGCTGTTTGCAGCCCTTGCTCATGCTGTCCCTAGCCCTGCTGGAGGCATCAGCCTTTGGGCCACCCCTCAACCTCCTTGGCCCTCGCGGTGGGGCTCCCAGAGCTGAGGTCCCACCAGGGCTGCCCCCAGCTCACCGTCAGAGGCCGAAAGAGGACACGGCGTTCAGCCAGCTGTGCTTGGTTTCTGAGTTTGCCTGCGTTCAGCATCAACGAATGCTCACAAAGGTCTTTGAAAATTCACCGTTGGAAGTGGTTGAGCAGCACCCCAACTTTGGCTGGTGGAGGGACCATCTTTCTCCACCAAATCCAGTAGAGGAAGGCGTTCAGCCTTAGGCTCCTCCTGCCTCACTGTGCTGCTATAGTCAAGCTACATCTTGCTCTCCACCGCATTCCAGAAAGAGCATTTCTGGAGCTTCAGCTTCAAACTTACTGCACCCAAAAAAACCCCATTTTTACCAAAACCTCACCTACGCAAAAAGTGCCTGAGCAGCTCTCCTGGCAGTCCCTCTGCACGTTTCCCACTGCGTTCTGCTGCTGGAAGAGCGGCAACTCCGACCTGTCCTCTTCGCTGAGACCTCCCGGAGACCTGGATCCCAATGCCATAGATCTAATCCAGGCATTACAACTTCACGACGAGCTCGGCTGGGACGAGGATGAAATGGCTCGGTGAGGAGGCTGACCTGCAACACTCGGCACTGGTGGCCGCCTGGATGACGTGCTCACACTCAACTCTCCCGCTGGTTTGACCGGCACCGCTGCGTGTTGGCTCTGCTGGGCACTCGTGTTGGGGTGAACTGCCAGGATCTCTGCTTTGGCAAGACGGTTTCTCCTCGACATCGTTGCTACAGAAGGTGGATTGACCTCTGTGTTTTGCAAGCCCCGGCAGAAATGGCAGCATCAGCCCCAGCTGAGCAGGAATGGAGCTGGCTGAACGCCACGTACTGGGCTCCACAGAGGTCAGGGCAGGGCAGGTGTGAGATGGTGGGTCACCCCGCGGGGCGCCCTCTGTCTTCCGTTTGGTTCCGGCTGTTGGCGCAGAAATAAGAGAGAATTTAAAATTTTTATCTTCAGAGCAAGCCAAGAAGTTTCCAGCAGTGATTATACCTGGTACAAGCCAGTAATTTCATTTTCAACTCAGGTCTTCCAGAGACGCCATCCCACCTGGCATGTGAAGAGCAAGTGGTGGGGAATGCAGCGCTTCGGTAGTCAGCTGGTCCAATGGCTAATTAAACACCTTGTTGGAAAAATATTAGAAAATATTACCATTCTGACTTTATCTGGCTACAGCTTGATCTTGTTCCATCTTTATTGGCTATAGACTTGTCTACAATCTCTTCTCGCGTAACATGCATGTCTTCCTTGGACTCCCTCTGAAAAGTTCAACGCTGTCAATGGGTCGCTCGCTTGCTGTGAGCAACTGTGATACGCGTGAGGCCACGAAATGGGCCAATTTAAGCCCAGAAAAGACTTACCCTTCACAGAGATATTTCTACATCTTAGAAAAAGATTAAAAACTTCCATGGTGAGGTACTTCCCATTGCAGACAGGGCAGAGGATGGACTTTCTTTTAGAAATGCGGTTCCTTCCACTGGTGGGAGATGCCTCGATGACTTTCAGACTGGAAGCTGCGCTTACAGGCAACATTAGGTGCAATGAAGGTCCCATCACTGCTCTGAGACCTTGAATGAAAATCATCAGGTTCAGCCAGCTGCAACCACCACCGGTGGCCCCTCGAACAGAAACCAGCCTAGGAAAGGCTTTGCTGGGGTACCAGGAGGTCTGAACACACGGTAAAACAGTCTGAGCAAACACAGGGATACGCTTTTCACCCCTGTAATTAATTGCCTCCGTGGGCCTGGGAGGCAAAGCTGTGAAGAGGAGAACTGGGATCGTTCAGGAAGCGATTAGACTATCCTCAGGAAGAATGATATGGAAATTGATAACGAGTTGATGGGACAAGTGGCCATTTCTAATTCCCGGTATCCATCTATTTATTTAATGTGTGAGTAAACACCGTGGTTATGGGGTATAGCGCGTGTTGGAGCTGCTGCCTGCGACATTAGCGTGCCAATAACGGCGCTTTATGGTAAGAACAAGGCTGCCTATCATTAGAAAATTGAGCTCAGAGGGAGCTGGGTGGTGTAAACCGCTCATGTGCAGCACCACTTGTGCCAGCAAAGTGTCAAGACCTGGCAGACCTTTGTCTGAATGCGGGTGAGGCGACTCGGATGGATCTGGGCACATGCCAACCCCCTGCCTGCAACCTGCCATCTGTGCGAGCACCAACCACCAGACACTGCTCGGAGCCCAAGCGCTGCCCGCCCCCGCTTCGCTGGCCTGACTTCACCACCAAATGTCGCCTGCGTGGGGTCCTCCCCGCCCGACTTGCAGGAGCTGCACCAGGAAACATTTATTCACCAGGCAGGATGCTGGGGCATGGACCGGGGCTGTGCGTGCCAGCTCTGCTCACAGCTGGTGCGTGCGCAGCCGCAGCGGTACGCGCCGTCACAGAATGGTTTGGGTGGGAAGGGACCTTCCAAGGCCATCTAATCCACCCTGCAATGACGGAGGGCATCTTCAGCTAGACCACGTCGCTCAGAGCCCCGTCCAACCTGACCTTGAATGTTTCCAGGGATGGGGCATCAACCACCTGGCTAGGCAACCTCTGCCAGGGTCTTGCCAAAGGGGCATCGTGCCCCTGCGCCCATGGCTTTACCCACAAGCCCGTCCACGTGCTGGAAAACCACCTGGATCTCCATCCCTTTAGACCTCGGGGTTTGGGTGCTGCGAGCGCTCGGACCGGCTCCTCGCCCTTGCTCAGCCAGCTGCCCCACTGGTCGATTTGGCTCTCTAACACACAGATCGCAAAATTTCAGAGTGCATTGTGCCTCCGGAGGCAAACAGAGCACATACAAACCCTCACCAGGGAAAACATAAGATGCACATTTAGCATTGCAGCCTCCCAAGAAGATGGCAGTTGCCTGTCAGCCCCCGTGCCGCGCAGCTTGCTTGTGATGTTTGAAGTTAATACCTCCCGACACGGAGCCGAGAGGACCTCTGAAAGTACAAATTAATAAAAGTGACATGACAAGAGGAGGCATGAGCATGGCAGTGACAAGGAAGAGGGTCTTTGATGTTATCAGAGCAGGAGAGAAGGCAACAGAGGAGGATATTAAAAAGATGAGAGAAGAGCTGAATTCGACTGGTTGGGTACAATCAGGATCAAAATGAATTAAGGTTTTTTACAAGGAAAACCATACGAGAAATAAGTTTCGGCAACTAAAATTAACAGGAGGAGAACTTCAGCTTCCTGTAGACGAGCTGGCTGTCTGATGTGCAGAGCAAATTTACGTCTCCTGAAAATTCTCTAACAGTTTTGGCGGGTATTTAAAAAGCAGTGCTGACAGAGGGAAGAAAGCGGAGCATCCAGAAAGCTGGCTGTTGGCAGGAGCTGGATAAAACTCTCTCCAAAGGTTTCGTGGTAGCTACTGGAAGAAGCTTCTCTGAGGAGAAGGAAATGCTCAGTTGGAGGGGATTCCTCTCGAGAAAGGCTGGTCCAGAAACTGCAAAAAACCCAAAGGGGCAGTTGGGATGGCTGGTCTTACCAAACTACGAGGGAAATGTTTCAGCACAAAGAGGCATTTTATCCAGAGCGGAGGTTTGTGCGTGTAAAACAAGCTGGACCCAAACCTGGTGGTCCCGTTTTACCGAACTCAACTCTTTTGAATGGCCCCAACGGCCGACAGCAGGAGGGAAAACCTGCGACTGATGCTCCTTCCCCTCCCTTGCAGAGTGACAAACACCGCCGATTTTATGGCTTTGGAAAGGAGTCTCCGCAGCGGAACCCATTTTGCTCAGATGCGCCGAGAAAACGCTGCAGAGCCTTCTGGTGTTGCCGTGAGTCAGAGAAGGGAGAATCAACAGGGAGTCACGAGCCTGAGCACACCGCCAGCGTCACCCTTCCCTTCTCCTATGTGTTTTGAGTCAGACGTGGCGCGATGGCAGCGCTGGCACTTCCAGCTGGCGTTTGGGCATCCTGCAAAAGGGTCCAGCCCAGGGTGTCACCACTTTGCTATTTTGAGCTCTCACTTGCACACAAGCCCCAGAGGGAAAGATGTGACAGACACACGTGTGTGCATGTGCTTTTTAATTTTTCAAGACTTGTCAGCTTGAAAGGGAAGGTTGGGAGATGTAACAGCTTTGTCATGTTCCCTTATCAAACCCACAGCAGTGACCTTCTCCGCTTATATATCAATTACATCAGTCGAACAGCACATCTCCATCACGTGCCGCATCCCGAGAGGGGCTGATTTTGCTTTAATGCTGCCCAGGTCGCCGGGAAGGTTGAGAATTAGCGGATGAGCTGGCTGGAGGAGGAGGGATGATGCCGCCGGGGGATGCACTGGTGAGGAGAACAGAAGTGCCACTGTACAAGAGTTGGTGCTGGGGGTGGCAGGGCGATGGCAAGGCTGCACCTCGAAGCTGAGACCCGTCCGACAAGCCGGCATGCCAGCATCTTACCGCAGGACCACGCCAGGAAAGGGCTTCAGAGACTTTCTGGTGGGCTACTAGGGCATTGCAGGGATATTGCATATCTGGAGGAGTATCTCAGCATGCTAACGAAATCCAGAGGCCATGTGCAGTAATTAGGCTACAACAGCCGTGCACAACCACCTTGGCAGCCTGTTTGGCTGAATTAAGTGCTTTTGAGAGAGTGGCGTTGCTCTTTTGGGGCATAGGGAAGCAGGCAGCCAGGGCATCCCGTAGATATTTTATTCATGCTGCCTTGCAAGTTGGAGGTGGCTCAGCTCCAGCACTCTCACCTCTTTATCTACTTGTTTATGCCCGAATTTGCCAGGGGACGCTCGCCCGGCGGCTGGGCCGGTGGCAGTGCCCAGCCTGCATGCTTGCTAGCCCAGGGAGTTGAACCAAAAGCCAAGGCAAGACAGTCCTGTGGGATAATACCCCACAGGGGTGCTGAACCCACTGATCCCACGCTGGAGATCATGGCGAATCCAGGGCATCTTGTCTCAGCTGGGTGTCTTCGCTCTGCCTTTGTAGTGGCAAACGGGCCACGCGCTTCCCAAAGCGTCGGCACGGGGAACACGGGGCAGCAGGGTGATGCTCTTTTATCCAGCTCTTCCAGGGGCTGGAGGGGAATCCGTGCAGGGAGTGTCCAGGTTTTTCACAGGGGAGCTGCAGCACCAGGATTGAGTCAGCTTCTCCCACACTTATAAATGGGAACGGAAAACGTCCCCAAGCCCCGATACTTTCTGCATATTCTCTGAGTGCCAAGCAGGGAAGCTGGCCACAGCCAGCCACTTCGCTGTGCCATTCCCCAGCTCATTTTCTGTCTTCTCTCTCCTTTTTCAGTATTTGTCTGCTATTCCCACCCCTCCCAGAGCCGTGGGGAGCTGCAGCAGCATCCCTGCTGCCAGCAAACAGCAGGAACGCCGGCTCTCAAGGTGGTGCAGGCGTCGGAGACGGGACACGGCATCGCGGGGTGCAGGTCTCAGATATGAGGATGGAGCACGTGGAGACATGCAGTTACTTCTCCTGATCCTAACGGGAAAGGACAGATACTGGATGGGAGGTGGAGGTGGCCACATACTCAGAAACTGCTGGAGACAACATGGATAGATGGCCAGGCACTTCCAGATATCTATCTCAAAGGACTCCCCAGGCACGGTTTGGAGGCATCCTTGCCTGAATTATAAATATATACATGTGGGTGAAAGGCAGAGGTGGGGGGAGGGAGCTTTCTGAATGCGGGATGAACTGAATGGGCAGCACCGGCCAAGAAAAGGGGAGTCTTTGGTAAAGTAGAAACAAAATATTATCACTTATTCCGACAGTTTCAAAGTCAGTACTCTCTTTCCTTCAGGTTGCAGCTGGCTGATTTTCAAAAGAGGAGGGAGAGGTTTAAAAAACCCATCACAAAGAAATGTGTTTTGGGCCAGCCGAGCTGAGGGGGTTTTTAAATTCTTGTTTGCATTCATGCAGGAATTAAACAAAAAGTACTAAGTCCTCTGATATGGATATGAAGCAAATCCACCCCCTGTCCCACCCCGCGCCTTGCTCTAAAGCCCTGAGAAATACTGGCGGAGCAATAGTGCGGGTTTCATGTTTTTTTTAAAACTCTTTTGCCTGGCAGTTCTTGTTGCAGCTCCAAAATATCTCGCCGCTCCTCTCTGCTGGCTCAAGCCTTGTTTATCGCTGCCTCTGCTCTTCAAACCCCCTTTTATCTCTCCCAGCCCCGACCCCGCTGGTGGGCTGAGCTCTGCCCCACTCGCGGGCGCGCAGGACCCCGGTGCCCCTGTGCCGCCTCCTCTCGTCAAACATTTATAACCTGGGCCGAGCCAGCCACGGGGTGCGACTGAGTCGAAAGCTATTTTTGCTTTTGAATTCATGCTCACCGAGTGCTTCTGCCATCGATTCTAGTCCCTGGGCGTCGCTCACTAACAGACTCCCCCAGCAAGCGCTGAGGCTACCTGCAGGCTCTGCTTCATACCGTTGTTTCTGCCTTTGTAAACCAAGAAGAAACGTCTTTGCTTTGTGGAAACCAGCCCTTGTATGAGCAGCTGGATGAGCGAAGCTTGGCTCTTCTGGGCTGGATCCGCGGGGTCTGCCCAGGGCCGAGCTCTGATTGCCCCAGCTGGGGCATCTCCAGCTTACCTTGTGCTGATTGACCTGTCTCTGCATCCTTTCTCTCAATGTGGGAATACGGAGGATTTCTCATCCCTGTGTTGTCCCTAATTTTGTAATTCTGCAGCCAGGGCACCTGGTAAAGGATTGCACGGGGACCACGCTCACACCGACTCCCTCGGGACCCATGGGCATGTACCAAGCCCTGATCCCAGGGGTTACGGCAATGCAGGTTTCCCAAAAGCCCTAAATTATCTTTTCGCTGCTCAGCCTTGTCCAGAAGGAGCTGGACAAGCACTTTTTGGGGAACACCTCCCTTTTCCCTGGCTCTGGACACCACCAGGAGCTAAACTGTTGCAGGCGTGGTAGGAAATGTGCCACCTCCAAGCACATGCTGCTCCAAAAATCAAGCTGTGAGTATCTCTAAGATGTAGACAGGGCTCGTCCACACTGCAGAGGCAACGGAGACAGGGCTTTTGGCAGAAACCTCTCCCTGCATGAAGCAAGAAACCTGCCAGAATTTTTTTTTAAAGTTTTATACTTACTGGGCTTTGCCCACTCACTAAAAAGGCTGGGATGCTGTTTGGAAAAAAAAATCCCATCAAAATAATTTCGTTTTTAAAAGAGGAGTGAGTTTGTTTGAACTCAGGATATGGAAACATCTTGATTCTTCTTTAAAACTCAAACCTTCCCTATCCAAAATTTTGGGCTGGAGAACAGTTTCGCTGTTGCCAGATTTCAGGGCAGAGTGTCCATCTTCAGCTGGTGAGAACAGCGAACCGGCCCCTCTATCCTGTTTGTTTGCTTTTTTACCCAAAGCACTTCCCTTGTCAAACAAAAGCCTTTGCAGAGCCTGAACCTGGAGGTGCAACGAGCTTCCCCCCAGAGCCGAAGGGATTTGCCCTCAGCCCGTGGCCAGGCTGCTGCTCCCGTGCCCTGGGCTTTTCTGGCGTCCGGGTTCCAGCTGGAACTGGCCAACTACCAGCCACTTCTGTCTTGTAAATACAGGAGCCTTTGACTTCCCAGGCATTTAAAGTGATTTATTGGTCCAGTGACTCCAGCCAGGTGGGCCGGAGTGTCTATCCATCTTCCACGAGTTCGCTGATGGAGCCTCGTGCGCTTTTAATGCTTCTCTTGGCAAAGTCGCCTCTTCTGCAGCTTCAGCTCCTGGACTTCTGGCGTGGCCGTCCCCATCCCTCCCACATGTTTTGGCTGAAGTTCCTTCGCAATTTCTATTTTTAGCCACTCTCTGACTTCTCAGACATTTCAGCCTGTGTATGTTTTGGCAACTTCAGCCTGTGATACCCCATTTTGGTGGCCCTGGGCACGTGTTATTTATTAGTGTTGAGTGTCTGATTTGTGCACCGAAAATCCTGCTCTTCACCTGCCCTCCAGGAGGCACCAGAAGATCCTTCTGAGCTGAAATCCACCTGAAGAGTGGTCAAACAAGGGCCAAACCATCTCCACCCCACGCTGCCATACCTGGTTGGTGGGGCCAGACTTGGTCCAGAAGGTGGAACCCATACAAAAATTTAGGGAGCAGCAGCCACAGCAACCAGCATTCCTCCCACGGCAGAGACGGGAGCTTTGTGAGCTGTTGTTAAGTCCCCCAGGTGCCTTCACGGTGGTTTTCAGAGTCTTTTGCAAGAGTTGATGGAGAATCTCGTGAAGTTTACGCCCAAGCCTTTAAGGCCATCTGAGCCTTCACCCAAAGCAATCCTGTCTCCTCCTGCTTTGTCTGCTCACAGCCGCTGCACCTGGATCCGCCAGTGGCTACGAGCAAAGAGGACGATGTCTCCGGGAAGGAGGCAGGAGACATCAAATCCCAGCTGGCTCTTCAGTGGCTGCTGGTAGGGTGGCGTGGGGCCATCTCAGCTTGTCAGCGTCAAGCAGGCTGAGATACGCAGGCTGCTTGAGTTTTAACAACACGCAAAAATTCGTCTTCCTATTAACCTCTTCTTTTTTTAATGCATCAGAAAAAAAACCCGAACACTTTGCTGCGTTGTAAGGTGGGCCCTGCAGAGGCTGGGTATGGTCTAAATTTCCACATCCCTGTGTCCTCCAGAGACGTGTGACCGCCCAGCCTTCCGCTGGCTGCAGCCTCTGTTCGTCCATGGAACACCCAACACATGAGATGCTTCAATAAAAATCATGCTGATGGAATCAGCTCAGGAAGAAGTGGAGCCAGAAAATGTTTCTAAATCCCCAAGCTCCTAAAACCAAAAAATTACCCAGGAAAACTTTTACTGGGTCCAGGTAGCAGGAGGCTGGTGCCCATGGACTTTCCCAGTGGAGGCTTTCTGTGCTGTAGCAAATATTAATAAATAATCAGAAAAGTTGTTTTTTCAGGGAAAGGGTGTGTTTGCCAAAAAAGATGCAGCCACCTGAACAGGAATCTGCAGAAGCATCGTACACCGGCAGCGCAGACCTGAACGACCTCCTTTTCCATCTGGGAAAACAAGCGGCTGCGGTACAGCCGTCACCTCTGGTCCCCTTCTCCAGCCGGCTCAGCCGACCGAAGGCAAAGCGTCTCGCACTGGATAGATACATCACAATAGATACACGGTAACGGGGTGGCGGGCACGTACTGCGCCATGTCTTTTAAATGCCTTTCTCCTTTTGTTGAAACATGCTCTAAGCCAGCATGGGGCTAATTTGCAGCAAATAATTTATCAAGTGCTTAGAGTTGCCCTTTTTGCTTGGCAGATCCTCCCGCACTTCAGCACAGCTCTTTCCTCTGCTTGCTCAGCAGGTTGGGTTTTGAAGTTTCTTATTTTTTTCTGAAAAATCCCCACATCCTCGCTGCTTTTCTTGATCTTTAATCACCACCCTTTTTTTTTCCTAAAAAAGGGACTGTTAGTCCCGACAGGCAATGGGGCTTTGCACTGGCGGTGCAGTCTCCTTCCATCCCACCTTCTCCACCGGGGCTGCAGGTGCCTTTTCCAGGGACATCCTCAAACCCTCGGCATTGAGTTGGTTTCACAAAAATTTTAAGGTGTCTCCCACTGCTGAAGAAGTGGCAGAGCTGCCACTTTGGTCTTCGGACCCAGGCCTGAAGCCACTGCCGACACGCTTGTTAAAGAGGAGGGCTTGAGTGGACGCACTTGAATGTCGCTTTATTTTCTTGTTACTCTTTTGAGCCCGTTGAAGTTGATCAGGAAAGGAAAAGGTGTAATCAGCTGCCAGCAGAGCAACGCTCCGAAGCTCCCAGCCCCAGCTGTGCGGAGTTTCACAGAGCTGCTCTCCCTGGCTGCTAAAAAAAGTGCAAAAAAAAAAGTGCTAAAAAAAGTGAAAAGTGATCGCCTCCTGAGCGGCGGCGTGAGAGAAACCTGATTTCTTACGGCTTCGTGCCCTTCATCCCCTCCCAGCCCCCTCTGCCTCCAGCAACGCATGTGCATCCCCCGCCTCCTGGGACAGCGCTTCCAGGGAAAGGCAGCAGATGCTGGGAGCAGCTTGGAGCCCCAGGCATGGTCCGTCAGCAGCACCGCTCGGGATGTGCCTGTCTTCATCCCAGCAGAGCCGCCGACTTGGGCTCCCCGCGGCCGGCGGTACCCGTGGTGTGCAGGACCTGAATTATTCCTGAGAACGCACTGCCAAATTTTCTTGGAACTGGCTTGTGGAGTTGAAAGCCGCCGGGGGTGATGAATGAGCAGACAAATGGGCTGACAACAAGCTCTTGTAAGGTGTTTCCTCTGGAGACGGGGTCGAAGTCACGGTTCTCTATTGCATCCTTAAAAAAACCAACAGCACACCTACAATTCCCGGCTTTTTTCATGGCTCCATCCAAGAGCAGCACATCTGCCGACTCTGCTTGCGGGTCTTGGTGGGGGTGAGGACAAGAGCTAGAGGAGAGCCGGGAGGCTGGCTGAGGAAAACCCTCCGGCATGCCGTGCCATGGGCTTTGACAGCGGTGGGGCCGTGCTGCCCACCCCCGTGAGCGTCCCCCGAGTCTCAGCAGCTCCTCGCTGTGCAGGTGGGTGGGAGCAGAGGATTTGCATGAGATTCGCAGTTTTCTTCGCATGTTTCCCGGCTTCCTCCCGAGCGTTCGAAACTGTGAATGGAATGTCACCTGTCTCACTCGGGAGGTGGGAGAAAGAGGAAGAGAAAACAACACCCAATTAGGATTTTTTTTTTTTTTTTTTAAGAGAAAATTCTCGTGATTGTTTAAGGCGATCGTGTGATTTTGGGGAGGTTTGCTGCTGGGTGTTGCTCTGGGCACGCAGAGCAGGGGTGACCATGGAAAAATGCCCAGCTGTTGAAGAGCTTCCAGAGGGTGTTGAAGAGCTTCCAGAAGGTGTTGAAGAGCTCCTGTCTGGTGACCACAGCACCCAAGTGTCTAAGCCCTCATGGGATGATGCACCTTCTCATGAAGTTTCTCCCACCTCATTTGATTCAGAGCTCCAAGATCTGAATATCTGATCACTGGGATGTCGGGAAAGGGGATGTGAGAGCATCAGGAGGTGGAGAAGAGCATCAGGAGACAGGTGTGAGGATCAGGAGGTGTGAAAGAGCATCAGAGTGAGCTTGAGAGCATCAGGAGGTGGGTGAGAACATCAGGAGGTTGAGGACAGGATCAGGAGATGGAAGTGAGGTTTTTTGGTTGTGTGTGGGGTTTTTTTTGTTGTTGTTTTTTGTTGTTGTTGTTGTTTTTGTTTTGGTTTGGCTTTTTTTCCCAGCACCTGTGAAACAGAACACATTTCACTGCCTGCAGAATTTGAGCCTCACATTTTCTGACAACCTGAAGGGTGAAACACCACAAGGTTTCCGTGCAAGGGAGTTTTGTGGCTATGGACGGCTGCAAGACACGGCGCAGTGCTGGGTGAGAAGAGAGGATTGCAAAGAGCTTTTTAAGCCCAAGGATGGGAAATTCCCCCCAGACCTGGGCTCTGCAGCTCCTGCGAGCGTGGTGGCACTGGGAGAGGTGATGGAAGGTTTGTCGCCCGGGGCACGGGCAGGGAAGCAGCAGGACGTGAATCTCTGCTGCCTGCTCAGGAGAACCCAGAGGAACAAACCAGCTCCTTCACTTCCCAGCAGCCATGAGCACACGGTGGACTGGGCATTTGAGCAGGAGCAAAGCAGGTAAAAATGGGAAAAACTGCTCTGGACAGATAGGAAGGGGATGGGGAGACCAAAGCGAGGGAACAGAGTACTGCCAGCATGACACCAGTGCTCAGGCTGAGGTCTCAAGGCAGGCGATGAAGGTAAGTTTTCCTTTGGCCAACTCATGAGTTTACATTTCAAGGGCCATACCTAAGCCCTGTGGGTCCTGTGCCACCATCTGAAGGCAGCTTTCCTTCTGGAGGCTTCATGGCAGCTTCAAACCCTGTTTTACAGCCAGGATGAGAGCCATGGGTTGATGTGCATCGCTTATCCCACTCCACGTGGTCTCTGGCAGCAGCACCAGCCGTCGGGCTCAGCCCAGCATCACCCCGTGATGCCCTCCTGCCTGCTGCCACTGAGATGCCACTGACCACACCAGCCCCTAAAAGCTGAGCTGTTTATTGGTGCTTATACTAGTGTAAAGAGCGGGCAGGCATGTCCTCGGCCACCCCCAGGACACGGTATAATGTTCCCTTTCTTCCAGTGTGAATTTGGCTTTGCAGCTGATAGATAAGACAGACGGAGCCAACACAATGCGCGTTGCCTCTGATCGATTGACGGGCTAGATCCTTGACAGAAAAACACTTTGTACCCAGTGGTAATTATTTGTTCCCTGCCTATCTTGGAGATCACATGGCTTTCAGTGTGATAAACAATTGAAATTTTTAAATCCCCCCCCCCAGGCTGACGAAGACATCAGAGAAAGAGCTGGGAGTGGAGGAGTGACTCTGGTGCAAAGACCTGTTCAAGCTCTTGTTGCTAATTCCTTGGGAAGGCACAGGCTTGTGGATGTCTAACGGTGGGAGAATTAGGTACAAGTCCAGCTTGAGAAGGGTTTGGGTGAATTCAGACACCAACAGGCTCAAATGCAACGTTTTGAGGTCTTCACTTCTAGGACCTTGACTACCATCTGCAAGGTCTTTCCCATCAGCCAGCCCAGAGGGTGCTGCAGGGATGGGGACCTGCTCTGGGAGCACAGCTCTTGGAAAAGGCTGTCCTCCCTTGATTTAAGGACTTCAGGGGCTGAGGGACCATCCATGGTCCCAGGCAGGCTTACTCGTTTGAATGCATCTAGCTTCCCTCTCCCTCCCCCTTCCAGCTTCGTCTGCCAGATTAAAGAACCCTTTATTAGAAATCTCTCCACAGAGAAATTTAGAGACTGACGGAGCCCTCTTCACCTTCCCTTTGTTAAACTAAATGACTTGAACTTCTGTCTCACTGACAGGCAGCTTGCCAAGCCTTGCGTCTGCCCCTGCGGCTCTCGGCTGGACCCTCCGCGATGCCCCAGCGTCCCTCCCCAGAGCTGCTGCGTGGACGAGGCTTCGTGTTGCGCGGGAGGGAGGGTGGCAGCGGGACGCTGCGGTCCGCAGGGATCTGCCCTGCCTTGGCACGGTGTGAGCCTCTTAAATTTGGGGTACATTATACCGACCACCAGCAAGAGATGCCGTGTGCCGGCTCCTCCAGCCCCCTGTTCCTCCACCACCCATCCCCTCTGCTCCCCAAATCCAAGCTCTTCAGGCAGGAGAGGAAAGGCAGATGAATGGAAGAGGGCTCTTGAATCAGCGCCTGTGCTGAGAGCGTGTCCGACAGCCGAGGTGGCTCCGAGCAGCGCGACCTCTCTGGGCTCACCGGGCGCACCAGCAGCCTTCCAGCTGCGGGCTTGCAGAGCGCTGGGCAGCAGAGCCCTTCGGCATCGCTGCCGGAGAAACCTCAGCTGCGGCTCAGGGGCAGATCCCGTGGGAGGAGGTAGGAATGCGGGAGGCCACCCAGGCAAGCGTAAATCCACCCGTGTTGAAGCTGCCAAAGCCTCTGCGAGTGCCCCAGTGCGACCCACCTGAGGGATGGAAGACATCAGGGCTAAAAGTTCACCTTTTTCCAGCTGCTGCCAGGGCGCTCGGCTCAGCACCGAGCCCGAGCAGAGCCTGTGCAGTTGCAGCAGCCTCCGAAGAGCAGGACAGCGCCCCAGCCCTGGACGTGGGCTGGCTCTCCATCCCAGCGGGGGAGGCATGTGGGATTCACAGGGCAAAAGCAGGCGAGGCAGCCAGGAGCTTTGCAAGCCCGCAGCGCGGCGGCTGCAGCACGGCCGGTTTCGGGGTCAGCTTGCTTTCGGCATGGGGCAGCGTCTGTCCCTCAACCCACCCACCACGCCGCCACCGCCGCTGTGCCAGCCGTGGTGACGCAGGGTGGTGACCCTGAAGGTGCCTATGGGGTGTTTTGGGGGTTGATACACAGGTTCGGTATTGAAACACCTCTTTTAGTAAAGGGCTGCCCCACAAATTTAGAAAAGTAGCCCAGGAGCTGAGATTTCTAAATTTGCCCAGTTCGGGGGTACCTCCTCCAGCCTTAGCTGTCAAATGGTACCAGCTTTCCTGCTAGGGTCGGGCACCGTCGGCAGGGTCTCACGGCTCATCCCCCACCCCCTCGCGACACCCACGCTGCCAGTGAGTTGCTTTTGCATTTGGGAGGCTGGATCCTGTAAAGTCCCAAGTTCACCCTTGGGCTCCAACCCAAAGGTGGAGGCACTCCCGCTCCTTCAAGCACAAAGAAATACAGGACCAAGGTCGACCACGGCTACCGGGCCAGCTCCCTTCTCAGCCAGGAATAAGCATAAGGCACAGAAAGACCAGTTTGCACCAGGAGTCCAGGCTGGGCTTTGGCAGCTGGTTCCACCAGCCGTCATGGGCATGGCTGAGAGCCTGGAGATACTGCAACGGGTCACCTTGAGCCTGGCACGACTTCCCTCCACTTGTCCAGAGGGGACTGCAGGGACCAGGCTGGCACAGGGTTTGGCAGTGGGAGACAGAGCTTGGCAGCGCCGCAGCGTGGGGGCCAGGCTGTCAGTGAGCCCTTGCTACCAGCTGAGGGCTGCGGCGCATCCCATGGATAACGCACGTGGCCAGTGTCCAGGTCTCAGGAGATCATGAACACGGGAAACACAGAATGAGCCCTTCAGCAGGTCCTTTGGAGAGCGTGCTCCTCAGGGGCAATCAGAGGTGCCATCCTCGCGCCACCCCCTCCCCATCCAAGTGACTTTCCTCTATAGGAAAATTAGCAAATTTTATTATTATTATTATTATTATTATTATTATTATTATTATTATTATTATATCAATATTATAAATAATAATATTTTATTATTATCATTAGCAAAAGCCTTCACAGCACCTTGGCATCCCCGTAGTGTCCCACCTCCCCCAGCTTCAGCAGACTTCCAGTGACTACCAGAATCTCCTAATGGAGATTTAATAAATTGCCAAGTGGAGACATTTATACGCGTGGAAATGACTCTTGGAGTCACTGTCACCCTTAACCCTTTAGAGGGCACACACCCCCTCGAAGCACTTCTCTGCCAGCCTGGGGAAGGTGGGGTTGAAACCCGTCTGCTGCTCCTCGATGTCTGCAGGAACTCTGCCCGCCTCCTCGCTTGGTGAAGGTTAATTGGATGTCTTCAATCCTACGTACCAGCTATTTTGTTAGGAGCCTTACTGGTTTTATTTTTGTCTAAGGGAGAAAAAAACGCTGAGGGGCTGTAGACTACCTGCTGCTGTAGAGCAGGGCAAGGAGGAGCTTGCAGCTCAATAGCCTGCGGGGTGTGTTAATGCAGCTCCTTGGTGCCACAGCTCATGTCTAATTGAAGGAGGACCCTGCTGAGCCGGGAACGGCTTTGCAGCAGCCAGAGAAGACCCCCCAACCTGGCTGCTTTCCTACAGACTTGGGAAAGCCATGAGCACTGCTTGGGAGCCTGAGCTTGGGACGGGCTCCAGCCTTCGGGGCTGGGGCAGCTGCGGATGGCTTGTGCTGTCTCTGACCAGGTGGGTCACCCTCGAAGCAGCTTCTTGGGCTCGGTGAGCAAGTACAGGAGAAGGGAAAAGTAGGGCTTCAGCGTGCCCTCGGCGGACAGCGAGCATGGCAGAGGGCTGGGCTGCAATCCTGCCCCTTGGCCTTGCCTCAGCCCGGCTCTCCTTAACATGCAACCGGCCAAAGCCACGCTGACAGCAGGGAGAGGAGCCGAAAGGGCTCCAAGCGGGGAAGGACACAAGGACACGCAGCAGCTCCGAGCGCAGAGCTGGCTGCATGGGAAGAGCCCGTTGCCGCGGCCGCCCTGCCCACGTGCTGCTCTGCGGAGGTTACTGGGGGCAGCGGCAGGCGCGGGAGCGCTGCTCCGAGGCTCTGCTGTGGGGAGGGCAGCGGACTCAGGTCTGGTGGCATCTGATGGATGGGACAGACGGGACCTGCTTTTCCCTGAGACACTGAGGTTGTCTGTACAGCTGCCCCGCTGGGACTTCTGTCCAAGCACGGGGAGGCTCTTGTTGACCCAGGTGGCCCAGGACAGAAAGCCACCCTGAGCACCCTTGGCTGGCCGCTTGCTTGACATTGCCCTTGGGGACAGTCTATTCCAAAACAAGTGACAGACTGGAAGCCCTCTGCTCCATGCTCCGGGCTGCAGAAGGATTTGTCCCAAAGGAAAGTGGGTTTGTGCACGAATGTGGGCACTTGAGACAAGCTTGGAGGATAGATTTGCACCTTCTCCAGGGCAAAGGGATGTCCCCAGTCCCTCAGCCGGCTGCAGACCCCAACACGCTTCCCATCTGGGTAAACCTGGGCTGACCTCCGCTCCCCGTGGCTGGTTTAAGGTCCTCCCAAGGTTTGGGGCTCCAGCAGCTCTCCCAAAACAGCTTTTCACAGTCCAGCTGTGATCCTCGCCACTGTGGCCACCGCATTGCTGATGGTCACCGGCCATCCAGCAGCACCCAGCCACGAGCTGGCAGAGGTGCAAACACCCCCCCACATCGCATCCCGCTCCCATTCCTCCAGGCTATGAAACCAGCAGGGTTTGGAGCTCCAGGAAACCTGCCGCCTTTCTTTTTTTGCGGTAAAGCAGCATCATTTTGACCCAGTTCTATTTAAACTCCTGGTCGCTAATTAAATGAGACTCCAAGCGACACCCACGATGCCCAACATCAGAGCTGGCCCCACCATCACAGAGCAGACGGGGACGCAGCTGAGCACGGCGTGGCATCGTGCCCGCCCCATCGGGAGGTGTGTGAGGACATGGTGGAAGGAGTAAAGAGGGGGGCAAGGGGTGAGGAACAGCCCTGGGCAGCCCCCGGGATGGGCTTGTCCTGGCGTCTGCCCCTCGCCCTGTGCCGAGGCTGCGCCGGGGGGCTCCAGCTTGGGATGGGGGGCAAGGCAGAAATGACACAGCCCGGCCATTTCCACAAGACCAGCTTTAATATCAGTCATGAGAACGAGGAGAAAGCACAGAATCCATTAACGGGAAAAAAAAACCAAAAAAAAATTAGGAAAAAAAAATTTTAAAAATTAAAAAAAAAATAAAGAAACCCACCGCCCTGTGCCCACACGCCGCAGACGGACTATTCAGGCACTGCAGACGGAGGAGCATGACACAGCAGCCGGGGGGAACGATCCACCGAGAGCCACCCGGTCCGGCCCCTCTCCAGGGATGCTCACCTTGGGGTGACTGGTAGCGCTGAGGAGCCCCGGCGGTGGCCCGGCCTCGGGGGACCCGGCTTAGCTTAAGATTCATCACAGACTGACACGAAGGACAAGAACGTAAGAAGAATCCAAGAGCTGCGACTTTTTGTTTCTTTATTCTAATTCAGCCTACGACGTTAGTAATGGTGATTTCAGGGGATGGCTGGGCCCGCGAGTTCCTTCTTGTAGTGAAAATCAGAGACTGTAAAGAGGAACAGAGCTTATAAAGACAGATAGGAATATATTGCCGTAAAAAGAACTGGCATGCAAGTGCTTTATACATTTGGCAGTACGTGAAATGGCGGGGCTTCAGTTTTGTTTTTTGGTGGTGGTCTCTTTTGTTTTGTACAGTTCAAAAATGAGCTGCTGCCTTCACATCTTGAAGACAACCCCCCCACAGGAAAGGACAACGCAAGTCAAGTCCAAGGCGCCTCTCGCTTGGTTTTGGCAGAGTATATATATAATATATATATTTATATATTTTTTTTTTAATGCATAGCGATTTTCTTCCTTTTTTTTTTTTTTTAATATATTTTTATAATGTTTTTTTTTTTTTTTTTTTTGCCCCCGTTGCAAACCTGAGCTCGGTCCCTGCTTTCCTGTGCAGTTTTCCTTCCTTAGGTGTTGGCACTGTGGAGCGGTCGGACGGTGTCAGCAGGCGATCTCCTCCAGCGTTCCCAGGGTGGCCTGCAGCGGCACGTTCACAGTGTGGCTGATGGTTTCCGAATGATTTGGCATGGGGTCGCAAGTGCTCTGCGGACGGAGAGCAGGGGACAGGGTTACCCCGGGGCCGCCGGACGCTCCCTGTCCCTCCCCAACCGCTATCTCCTTTCTTTGGCCGAGCCATAGCATCACTCCTGGGGAAATCCCTCAAGCCGGGGCCGAACGCTGCATCCGAATCGAGTGCCTTCACCTGCCTACGGAGCCGACTGCGGGGAAATCTCTCGTCTCCCAGTGGGGCTCCTTACCACGTTTTCGTCATGGCTCCCTTCCTCTTCCTCCTTTCCGAGTAGGTCTAATAATTTCTCCTTGATCAGCTGCAAAAGAGGGAGGTGGGGTTAAGGTGGGCAGGAACAGGCGAGACATCTGCCCTGCCTGCGTGGGCACCCACAGGGCACGGAGCAGCCGCACGCCGCGGGGCTGGGGGCGCAGCCACGGGGGATGCGCCGGGTTTGGAGGACACCCCTCAAAGGATCCGGAGAAGGAGACAATCCTTCCAAGAAAACCACCCCGTGTGTCAAAACCTGAATTCTTCACACGGAAAAAAAAAAAAAAACACCCAAAACTCAATTTTTTTGATATATTTGGGGGTTTATTGAAAAATGTCAGCGATGTGAGCACCGCTCCCCTTAGCCACATCACTTCCCTGCCAGCCGCTGCTGCTGAAGAATGTATTTTCAAGGGAAAACCTAGAAAAGTTGAAAAGTGTTTTTCTGAAAAACTTTCACTGGGGGAAAAGGAAAGAAAAGACGAAAGCGAAGCATGTAAAAAACTGGGTCAGTTCCTAAGGAAGCGAGGTGGATGCTGGCTGGCACGCGGAGCTGCGCGGTGGAGATTGGGGACCCCAGGGAGCCCCGGAGCACAGCCCGACCCTGGGGCAGGACCAAGAGGAGGACTGTGCTGAGTGAACGATGCAAAAAACCCCATCTCTAGGGTCAGTATTTCATCCGATTTTGGCTAACCCACTGGAAAAGAACAGCTGTAACCAAATGGCAATCTCAAAAAGCTGTAACCAGCTGGCAATCTCAAAAAGATTTTACGCATTAAACTCAAAAAGAGTTTACAAATGCTTTGGTTGAAAATGCGATGAGTTTCAGCTGCGCTGACCCCTGCCTTGACGACCCCCGAGCAGATTAGATCAACCACGCAGATGAGGCATCGTTTAAGATATTTTATTCCTCTTTTCCCTGCCTGATGTGTGTTAAATATCTGTCACGGGTGACCACGAAGATGCCCCAGGTGGGGCACAGCTGGGTGAAGCTGCTGGTGCATCCCCCGGGGTGCACGGGGAGCCTCTCCAAGGAGACAGGTTGCTCTCTTAAGCCACATTTGCCCAAAAAGAAGAAAAAAAAAGAAAAAAACAAAACAGTAAGAGGAAACTGTTTGCCAAGTTTCATAAGCAGATGTCAAACAAAGGAGTAAAAGAGAGAAGAAAAATCCAAACTTTGCGAGGTTTCTTATTACCTTCTTAGGAAAGAACCCCAAGAAAGCTGGGAATAGGCGATTTTAATGAAATCTTGCCTGCATTCCGCCTGAGATATAAACTGAGGCACAGGTTTTGTTTGCACTCCAAAGCCATTATGAGCTTTATGCTTGTAATTTTCAATACATTTTATTGCAGAATAATGCCACTCAGTGCTAACAGCTGCCCAGAAGGGACTGTGATGGGGAGTGACTGTCTTAAAAGGTAAAGCCAGCATCCCAACTTTAATAACATTAAGAGGTTTTTCAAGGTGCCCAAGCAAGCTCAGAGCAGAGGCTGTGATTGCCTGACGTCCCTGTGCACCCACCTGGCTTGGCACATGTTAACGCAACAGCCACGAACGACCCCTGACTGCAATATCCCATGGGATTAAAAATCCCTGGTCCCATCATGATACGGGGCTGGACAGGGCTACGAGAGCGCTGGACTATGCAGGTCTAAGATACTGAATATCTGGGTGCAGGGGGCCCAAAGCCCTTGCACTGAGATCCCCAGGCGGTGAGTAGATGAGCTGAATTAGCAGGAGGCGCTTTCCCAGGGACAAGGGCAAAGGACCTTGGGCTGGGATGTGGCAGATTTGCTGGGAACTGCCTGTCTCCATAGGTGTCTGCATCCTCCTTGAGACTATCCCAAGCCATAAACTCATTCTTTCCTGCTATGAAGCAGGACACACGCTTGCGCGTTTGGGTCCCTAGGGTCATCTTGGTGCAAACCAGGCGCTCCTCAGCAGCTCGCACCCAGCTGCAGCCCTTCTCCCCGCTTCAATTTCCCCTTTTATAAACAAAAACTGTGAGCCTGACCCCCAACACAAAGCCTTCTGCAACGTGGCAATGAAGACTGGCAAGGAAAACCAACGCCTGGCAGGGACGACGCTCCAGGGAGGATTATTTTGGACCGTGGCCCATTTAGGTGAAAAAAATGGGGTGAAAAAAATCCATTTGCAGGGGCAGCAGCAGATGATGCTGGAGGGACGATGCCCGCAGGCAGGCTGTGACAGCATGGGACCACCGAGGGCTGTGCTGGCACCGCAACATAGAAAAGCCGAAATCCCACGGGAGATCGGAGTTGTGCTGTTGGGCCGAGACATCAGCGTTCACTGGGGGAACTTGCTTAGGCAAAAGGAAGATTAAAAATATACAAGGGTGGTACGTGTGCTGCTGGAGGGCAGGAGGAGGGAGGGCTGCCAGAAAGCAACATCCCCTCTGGACTGCTTATTGCAATGATTCCTGTTAAAGAGGACTTGCACTTTTCTCTGGAACAGCTGACTCTCGGCCACCTCGGAGCCACGGGATCATGCTCAAGCTCATCTCGGTGCTTCCTAGAAAGCTCCTTGCTCCAGGGCTGCTGGCAGAGCTGCAGACAGCAGGTAACGGGGACTGGGGTTTTTCCACCCCTCAGCAGCAGTACAAGGTCTGCCTCACTGCTTTGCCCGCCGGATGGCTGGACTGGGACTCAGGCATTAATTAAAGGTGTTTTTATAAGAAGATGACAACGGCATGCTGTAGGAAGAAGCCCAGCCGGGGACAGGGAC
Organism: Micrastur ruficollis; assembly: GCA_034782655.1. Classification (NCBI taxonomy): domain Eukaryota; kingdom Metazoa; phylum Chordata; class Aves; order Falconiformes; family Falconidae; genus Micrastur; species Micrastur ruficollis. The sequence goes on along the minus strand of JAVKKW010000043.1, from coordinate 2,120,968 downwards.
AGGAGGGTGCAGCAGCACATCCCCAGCCAGCACCCTAGGCAGTGCATGCTTCAGGGTGGGAAGCCGCACAGTCACATGAAGGTGGTGCTTAATTAGCCCAAGTGAGAAGCAAACCTCATTAGCAGAGGCAGGGTGCCAAGCCAACCGGGCTATGCCATGCCAAGGCTGCACGCCAGCCACCCCCACATGGAGATCCACATGGAGACCCCCCCGCTGATGCAGGGACCTCTGCACTGTGCTACACAGCTGTGACCAACTATAGAGCACTACTGCAGAGCATTAATTATACAGTATCATTAATTAAAATTAATAATCCACGTGGGCACATTGAACATGGAGGGTCCTGGTCTGCGACCACCCCAGCCTGGCACCAAGGCTCCAACCCACACCCTGCCGGGGGAATAAGGCGAAGGGCGAGGGTCTTACCTCGTATATATAATCGAAGAGCTCTAGTATAGTGAGGATGCTAGCACCGATAAATAGCCCCATCTGGCCTCCAATGTCACCTAGGAGAGAGAACAACACATGGATGGTTTTTACCCCTGGGGTAAATGCTCTTAGAAGCACCCGTGCAACTGCGGTGCAGCTGCCCTGGGTGCTGCCGTCCCCGAAGAGTGGGGAAATGCGAGGGATGACCCCCAGAAACACCAACAGCTCTAATGCCGTGAAAAGCATCCCGGGAAGGACGCTGCCGGCCACCAAAGCATCTTTCCTGCTAACGAGGCCATCAGCTGGAAGCCTAATGAGGATGCGATACTGCACACTGGCATCTGAAAAAGCCATCTGTCAAGAGTTAGACAGCTGGCTTCATCCCAGGAATCCCAAAGCCCAATTCCCAGACTGGGTGGGGGAAGGAAAAAGATGCTGGAAGAAGAATTAGGTAACGTCCCCTGGAGCCGAGAAAAAACCCAAACCTGCCAAAGAGAGGAAAGGGAAGCAGCCTGCTTTTTTAGGGGAGCGTCTCCAGGCTGTCTCTGCTCGAGTCCCCCAGGGCTGGGGAAGGGCTGCGGAGGAGGCACCACGGGGAGAGGAGACTTCCAGGAATCTGCTGGGAAGGTAACTGCTGACAGGAGCTGCCGCGCTGTGCCAAACCATGTGCTTCAGGGAAGACAAATCTCACGCGTTTTGCTGCAAGACACCCATGGTTCGACTGCAACGCTCCCCAGAGCATCACGCGCCGGTGGAGGGGCCACGGGACCTCTGCTGGGGGTGTCCGTGAGAGAGAGACAGAGGAAAGAGGGAAAAAGGTGCCTGGGGGCAAAGCGCTGGTTCCAAAGGGACCTGGGGGGGAGATGAGACTCTGCCCGCAGCCCGCAGTGTCCTGGGAATGACGGTCATGCAAAGAGGCTTCATCACCAGCCTCCTCTTCCTCACTGTGGCACTCCTGGGGAACCCACAACAGGCGCAGAAGGGCTCACCGCATGCCCGTTTTGCAGAGCTACCACTGTAGGGTGACGTGGGGGCACCCAATGGGACGTGGGGTGCTCTGCTCCCCGCAGTGTCCCCGTCGCAGGGATGACCCGGCTCCAGCTTTCAGAGGCGCTGATCGCTCCCCGCACCCCAAGAGGGACGTGGGGCTTGGGGGTGGCACGCGGGGGGGGGCTGCGTGGGCACAGAGCATGCTTGCTTCTCCCGGCCAAGCACCTCCACCCCCAAACCCAAGCACCTAAATCTGCAGGTGGCACCCACAAAGCCTGAGCCGGTGTGAGGCTGAGCAACCCAACAGCTCCTCCACCTTCTCCATCAAGCTGCGGGGCACCACCCAAAGGCAAAGAGCTCAGAGTTCTGGCTGGAAAGGAGGATGGATTTAGAGCATGTAAAAGGCGATGGGTAGATGGTTTCAAGAGCTGTCCTCCTCCACACACTGCCCTTCCAGCATGGGGGGCACCACGGAGAGCATCCATCACCCACGCGCCCTGCGTTTTCCAAATAATAGGGCCTTGGTAGCAAGGATGGAGCAGCTCATGTTAACCTTCCAGAGGTGACACACAGACGCTGTGGTCCCTGGGATGCTCCTGGGATGGCTTGGTGTCGGAAAGAAAATAAGAGATGGGGTTGAAAGCGTGCTGGTCAGGAAGGTGTCTGGACCTTGCTGGGATTTTCAAAGCGATGCACATAAAGTGTGCACTCACTGAGAGCATCTGTCTGTCCCACAAGCACACATGGACGCCAGCACAGGCTCACACAGACTCCAAACTGCACCCCCCATCTCTCCTTACCAAGTAAGGCTGCCACTTCATAGGCTTTCTTCTGCTCAATTGTCTCATAGTTGAGTGCTTCAAAAAATATGTCCAGCACAAGAATATTCTCTCTGTAGAAAGAGGACAACAGCATCAGCCCATCAGCCACCAGTGGCCTCGTGTGCTTTAGGACAAGAAAAAAACCCAACAAAACGAGACTTTGGGGCTTCATTCCCCTCTCTGTCCTGACCGCTCTCCTTCTGGGGTCCTCAGCAACCCACAGACACTCAGACCTCCAGGAGACCAAGACCACGGGGCACCGTTAGGACTCTGGCAGCCTTAGCAGAAGCTGGAGAATGCTTCCCCAAGGTCTCTCAGGATCTGAGCTCTGGATCTCACTTTGACAGTAACAGCCAGAGTCCAAAGGATGCTTTAGTACGGAATAACTCTCGCCGCCTCCACAAGGCGATAATGTGCCCAGGGCTGGGAGATGTCCAAGACGGCGGCTGCCTGAGGTCCACAGCCCAGACTTAGGTAGGCAGCAGCCGTATCTCAGAGAGGTCCAGCAAGACTGGGCTTCTCCGTCAAAGTAAGAGGAGATTTTGCACTTTTTTTGGTGGGTATGGGGTATGCTCATGAAGACAAGGCCAGGGAAGGAACATACAGTTGTCTGGAAATATGTCTGCTCAGAAGAAAGCAATCTACACCTCACCTCCGCAAGGGTTTCACCCTGACCCTCCCTGGAGGACATACCTCTGCTGGGTGATGGAGGCATTGGCAAGCTCTGGTCTTAGCACAGGCTGGTTTCAACAGCCAGCGGGGCTTCACAGACACTTCCCCCCCATAAAGCAAAGGAGATGTTTTCTGCAACACTCACGAGATATATTTTTCCGACTTGTTGAACTTCTTCTCCAGGTACTTGGCCGAGGTCTTGCTGGGGATCTTGACCATGGAGAGCTCTTTGTTGTATCTGGTCAGGTTACAGGGTGTCCTGCAGATGCAGTAATTGCTGTCCTTCTCAGCAAGCAAACCTGGAGAAGGTCAGAGTTAGATCTCATGGAGTCAGGGACACACGGCAGATGGGGGAGCAGAGGTCACGCCACCCAGAGAGGGGCCAAGGAGTCACATCTCAGAAGAGATGCAAGAAACCCAGTCCTGGCCATTTCCCTCCCACTTCGTTGCACGGCCATCCGTCTTGGAGAGGGGTCTTTTGCTGGAGGCTACACTGTTACCACCATCTGCTCGGGGAACATGGGGTGGTTGAGTCTCCTAAATCCAAACCTAGAATAGGTCCCTCCATCCCAAACCCAGACCCAGAGGTGCTCCCCTCCTACACAGCCCAGGGTGCCCATTATCCCAAGGGTTTCTGTGCTGACAGAGCTCCATGCCCCACGTAGAACCAGAGAAGACACTTTATCCCAGGGTGCACCCAGCCCTCCTCAACAAGTTGTGTCTCATCAAGACCCATTGCTGGGATGCAGCTGCTCTACATCACCCCAGTCCTGCCAGCCAGGAGGCTGCTGGAAGTCCCTCCGGCGTGGGACACCCAGGGTACCCAGGGATATCTCTTGGTACTCACCGAGCGCAGGCTCTGCGCATTCCTTATACTGCTCCGGGGTACAGAAGGGAGCATCCCCTGCGTGGAAAGGACACATCTGTCAGTGGGCATCAGCCACGGCTGCTGCAAGGGAGCTGGGGACCGCTGGGCTCTCCGCGGGGACCACAAGGACCTCCCTTTAGCAAAGTGAACCCAGGTTGGGGACGGGCAGCCCCACCTCTGCCCGCCATGGGGGTCTTCTCTTGCAAACTGGGGAGGGGGCTGCTGGAAATACCACCCAGGGGTGTTAACTGGGGCAAAATAAGGGGAAATGAGACCCATGTCCCTCTGCCATGTCTTGCCCCTATTTCAGGGCATTTTGCAAAGGCTATTAGCATCCCTCTTTCCTTAGGGAAAGGTATTCCTGGCTCCTTTAATCCCTGGTCCCTTTCCAGACTGTTAACCCTTAATGACCCAGGCTGGGTGGAGGGAGGGAGTCCTGCCCCCCGGCCACACTGACCTGGCATGTGAACCATTCTGCAGTTGCAGTTTTCCACAATATACCGGGTCTCGCAGTCGATCCTGCAAGCCGTGATACTGTAAACGGGAAAGAAGTCTAAGCCCATATCCGACGAGCGACATTCACCCCACGGCGGAGGCAGGTACGTCAGCTGCAAGAGAGGGAGGAGCGGGGTGTCAGGGGACGCTGGGGACCGGCAGCCAGGAGTGGGGTGCAGCATCTCCCTCCTTTTGCCACAGGGGAGACCCAGAGCACAATTTTAATGATGTTTTTAAGGAAGGGACCGAGCGGTGGTGTTGCAAGGGAAAGCCACAGCATGACTTTTGCCAAGTGAGAGACTTCAGCCAGCTCTTCTGCTCCAGAGCCGCTCTGCTGCGTCCCTCCAACCTAGCATCTCCAGGAGCAGAGCTGCAGCAGGATGGTGCATCGGAGACGTGCAGCACCAGAGGTTCTCCAAGGCCAGCTCCGTGGTCTTTTTTGCACCACTGGGAAAATCCCGCCCACGCAGGGACTCAAGGGGAGGTTCCGACCTGCAAATCTTCTCCAACCCTGCTGAGAGCAAACACGGGATTGTTGGCACCAGCGTGTCGACAGCTCCCATCTCTGGCTTACTGTAACCTCCGAAACGTGCCACTACGTGCCACTCATGGGGACAACGCAGACAGCGCTGGTGACACCGAGAGGCAGAACGGGGTGGCAGTGAGATCCTGGCAATGGTTGCGATTGCTCTGGTGTGAGCAAAGCTGCCCCGTTTGCACCATTCCCTTCTTCAGGCACTTGTCTTGTTGATGCAAAATGCAGCAGATCACAGCCCTCAGAGAGGGCCAGGACTTGGGAAGCACATGGAAAGGACCAGGAACAGTTCAGGAACTAGACACTGCTGCAGAAGGTGAAAAATGCCACGGGATGGGCGTACCGGTGCCATAAGGCTCCTCCAAACATTCAGGCTCCCCACAGAGGGATGGGTTGCTCCGAGCGGTGCTGGGCTGCAGAGCAGTGCCTCACTGCAGCCTCGGAGAAGGCAGACAAGTCAGTCACGTCCTTTCCTGAACCAACGCTCAGGGAGAGCCCTGTGGAGCTAGATACACATTACCCGCTCTCCTGGCACCCCGTGATGATGAGGAGCTTGTCACCTTCTCCCCCACTTGCACACCACCTTGCATGAGACTCGTAAGCTGCTCCGCTCCGCTCCGCGCTAGTGCAATGCAAATCCTTCTGCTGTTACCGCTTTATTTAACACAAAGACAAACAGGACTCCACAATCCACCACAGAAACCCTAATTCAGAGCCTAGAACACACTGGAGGAAAAACAGTCACTCTCTGGCCCCCACGGCTCAATCTACCTTGTTCCTCCTCTGGCTGCAGCTTGGCAGCCTTTCCCATTCCTCTTTATCTTTGCCAAAAGCTCTGCACTCCTCTTTGCTAGAGAGCAGAAAATAGCATTCCCCTAACCCCTCCTCCTCTGTGTTTTAAAGCAGCGTCCAATTTGCTGTGCTTTGCTCCAAACACAGAACGTTTTGTGCTGGCAAAGCACGTTGGCTGAACAAAAACATTCCTTTAAAAAAAAAGTAATAACATTAATCACATCCTAAAATAAATATGTAAACATGTGCTGACGGACTCTGAGCCCAGGACCTAGCGGCAAGGCTCCGCGGCGCTGGTTTTGGGTCGCTGCTGGGAAAGGGAGGTGAAAAGAGATGACCCACAGAGCGGAGGCACGTTGCAGATGCTGTCGGATAAATAACGACCCCAAGAATCCTTCAGGCATGGACCTGGGGTAACTCTGACAAACCCACCGTGGTGTGAGCTGTCTGGAGCCCCTGCTCTGCTCCAGGTCTGCCCCGGGAGATCTCCTGTGAGAGCAGAGCTCCAGCTCTCCGAAGCACCCTGTGAAAAGATGTGCACCAGCTTGCGGTGCTGGGGCGCTGCTAAAGCTCCCGGTGGCTTTGACTTATGAACCACTCAGACGTTAAAAAACCCAAAATGGGCTTAAATTGCAGCCAGGAAGAGGAAGATGAGATGCTGGGGTGAATGTGTCTTGTGGTGAGGACAGCTGGGTATGGGAGGAGCACTTTGCTTGCTGCATCTACGGGCACTGTACTGGTTCCCAGTTACTTCTGTCTCCAACGGGCTGATGCAGGTTTTACGGGACCAGCTGGCACCATGGACGTGGCATCCCTGCGGCATACCCATCTTCTAGATGAGCCACAGGGCCTCCTCATGATGAGATGGTAGCTCAAGGTCTTCCCCAAGGACAGCCCCGAGAAAAGCTCGGAGCCTGCCCGCACAAGGGCGAAGGGGGTCTCCATGTGATGGCGAACCCCTCTTTGGCTCCGCTTCCCCCACCAGCCGGGAATCACCAACTCCCTTCCCCTGCTCCTGTGAGCATCACCCCCGGTCTCCAGTGCCAACGAGACAGAAAACGCTGCAGCGATGCTCAGCCACAGCAGACCTGCGAGGTCCCCTCAGCGCCTCCGTGCCCCGGTGCGCAAGGGAACGCTGTGCATGCCAGAGCCAGCACCACCCATGGGTGCCCGGGCTGCACGCTGAGGGACATGAGCTCTGGCATTCCCAACATCTGCCTCAATCCGTGTTGCTGCTCAAGCCGCTTGGCAAAGCAGCAGCGGCGAGAGCCGTCCAGAGCGCCACGCACCCACCTCTGCGCTCAGCGGGTCCAGAGCAGACGATCCCCGCGCCAGGTGCGAAGATGCAGCAGGTGACGGAGAGCTCCCATCTGCGGGGACCAGCTGAGGCATTTAGGAAAAAAAAAAAAAAACAAAAAACCACATTTCCCAGTAATCTCGGCATCCTCCAAGAAACAGGCTTGGCTCTGAACCGGGGGGGTTTGAAAGTCAGCACAGCAGCGCTTTGGAATGGAAGGATCAAGAGCTTCTTTGTGACAATAGCAAAGTGCTGTTTGAAGGGGATCTTTTCTCATTTGCTTTACACTTGCAATATAATAGAGTACCAGATGCCATCATTTAGTCATCCGTGGTGGAGAAAAGGGCCCATATGTTGCGCGTTGTATGATAAGGGAGAATAAATAATTGCAGTCTCAGATGGTATCAGTTCTCTTCCAAGCGCAGCGACACACAAATCTTTTAAGCCCTTTAAATTTTATTCTGAATGTAGGTGACGGGATCCAGGAACGATGAAGCGATGATCAGATATTTAGCTTACACACTTTTCCGCTCAGCCAGCGCTGGATTTTAAGCGACAGTGCTCGTGAACTGGCACCGCGTCTGCAGGAGGTGTACAGGCTGAATGATTAATTAAACTCTAATCAATGCAACTTCATTAACAGAGTTAGAGCCCGTTTTGTAGCCAGGACCACGAGCACTGCCTCCCCCTATACGGTGAAGCAAAGCTGGTCTGCACCTCCCCAGAAGCGTGGCATTCCTTGGGGATTTGCTGCTTTGCCACCCACACAGCCCCACGCACACACGCGTGCGAGGAAAATTCACTTTTTTCCAGCTTCCCAAATGCGCAGGAATAGGCGCAATGCATCTCCCCTGCCACAGGGCAAGACTTCTGCTCTCCCCACCGCTCTGTCGCTGCTACTTAAGAGCAGAAAAAGCCTCTTGGTGCATTTCACACTGGCGGAGGTTTTGCTGCTCCGCACTATAAAGGCTTTTCCCTGTTCTGGAGAAAATCATGGAGCGCCTGACAGCAGACGCCAGGGAAGCTCAATTTTTTACTTTTTGAAGGAAATTTCCCCTGTGAAACTCCTGGCCATGGAGCAGAGCCTTACCGGGTGTGACACGGGCACCTCAGCGCTGCCTGGTTTTATATCAGTCCCTACTCCTTACATCTCTGTATCCCAGGGCCGGGATTCCTGGCTGCTGGCCATGCCTCCCAGCAGAGCCCCCAGATGTGGCAGCATCCCCCACAGCTGGCACCGGGCATCCGGGCGCTTCCCCCTCCATCCCTGGCTGGGTGGGAAGCAGCGCTGCAGCAAGGGTTCATTTGAAGCGTGCCGGGCAAATCTGTGCCTCTCCATGGGCAACATTTCCGAGCCCGATCTCCCTGGGCTGGCAGGGTGGGAGCCTCCCTCCCCCGAGCGAGTCAGTGAACTCTTCTGTCTCCCAGGGGCTCATCAAGAGCCATTACCTGGAGCTTCCACCGTAATTACAGCCTGAAAGACTCGCTTCTTCCCTCGCACTCTGTAATTTGTAATCAGAAGCAAACTCTCAACTGATCAGCAGCCAGATACAGATACGGGACCTCTCCGGAGCGAGAAGGCACATCATCAGGGAGGGGGGCTCTGCAGGGAACAGGGGAGCCACATTTCCCAGATCCTGCCTCAACATCCAAAGGTAATTTCATCCCAGGAAAGCTCCCTTCGCCTTCCTTAGGTGGTTCTGGTGAGCAGGCACCAACGTACCAACTCTGATGTGGCCAGCTCTTGTCCTGACCTTTTATTTCCAATTATCTCTGAAGGCAGCTGCTGTGTTAGCGTCTGTGTCCGGAGCCGCAGCAGCGCTGCTCCCCGGCACCAGGTGACTGCCAGCACCGCCGCGCAGCATCCTCTGCAGCGCTCCCTCCCGTCCTTCCGAGAAGACACCATCCAGCCCGAGTCTGGTACGGTTTTACTCATCAAATATTGTACCTTGCAGTGAAAGACTCCAACCAAGGGGCCAAACTCTTCCGCAGGGTTTCCTGCCCTGAAATGCAACGGAGCAGGATCCCGAGTTTCTTCCCTGCAACCCCCGTGGCTTCTCCCGCCACAGACCAGCCCCATCCCTGCTCCCGTCGCTTCTCCTGCCTCAGCACAGGACCCCCAACGCCCTGCAAACCCCGCGGTTAATGCCAACGGTGAACCCATCCGTAACAGCACCTCTCCTTAACCCTCTCCTCGCCAAAACGGGGCTGCATCCTCAAGCGAAGCCCTTACACCCACAGCGCTTGGCCCCAGCGAGCTGTCCCAGCAACTCGTTTGAAACATTTGACATTTGAATTTCCTGCCCACGATGCTGACGAGGCCGCTGCATCGCCTGGAAGAGCACACTGGGGAGCCAAGCCCGCCTCGCCAGCCAGCAAACCGGCGCACGCGTGACGGAGCAATCCTGCAGACCACGGCCATGTAAACAACCTAAATGGGAGAGATACTAATTGGATTTGATTCCTCTCCCCTGCAGCCCCTCCTGGGCAGCGTGCAGCCATGCAGACGTCTCCTCCTCTTGCAAGAATCATTTTCCCTTCTTCCAGATGATGCTCATTTCGGGTTGGCGGGGGGGGCTGGCGCTGGACCCGTGGAGGCTGGCCAAGGATGCTGAACTGCTCCCCTCCAACCCACTCTGCTACCACCAAAGAAAGCTACTTTTCTGTGAAGCTGGAGGGAAAAAAAACAATAAAAGCAAAACGAAAAGCAGGGGTAAAGGCAGCAGGGACAGTTTCTGCCCTCAGTTCCTGCAGGAGGGTAGTGCTGAGCTCTAATTTTGCTCCGCTGCTGTGGCAGCTTTCCAAGGGCACATACCCCTCCCCGGCACCGCGCCATCTCACGCTTATAGAAATTCAGCTTCAGCCTCTTAATTGAGGTTGACAAACTCGCGTCCTCACGCTTTTGCAATCGTTAATACTTAATTAATTAATGAAATGCTTTTTAAATTCTCTTGATCCCAGCTATTTGGGATTACGACAATCAGTTACGAACCGGCAGGCGCCAAAAGGAAAAGGAACAAATTAACTTGTCTCCTTAAAAGCAGGATGGATCTTGCTCGCCCAGCACGCAAGGAAAAGGAGGGCTGCTCTCAGCCAACGCGGGGCGAAGCAGGTTGGGGTGGTGGGGGCCGTTCACCACAGCCCCCTCCCTGCCACAGCCCTTTTTCCTGGCCAGGCTGCTGCCCTTCGCGTGCTGCTCTTGACCCTAAGCCTCCGATAACTGCCAGCATCTGTCTGCAGCTGGAGAGGTCTTTTTCTGAAATTTATTTTAAGTGGTACCTCCGTTTCTTCTGCATGTTTAATTTTATGCAATAAGGAAGATGTGGAAATGCGGCGGCGACGTTTCCAGCACGAGGTTGGGGCAGTTTCAGCCCAGTTTGCAGCTGGGCTCTGTGATGGATCCAGCTTGGGGATGTATCCCGCATTGACTTGGCTCTGGGCTACAGCTCAGCCCCTCTCCTGCCTCCTCCACGTGTGGGTCCCCACCTGATGCCACCGAACTTCAGGCAGCGATCAGCAAGGAGGGATGCAAACCTCTCCCTGAACGTCACAAAATCTAGATGGGGTGTGTTTGCACATGCTCCAAAAGAAATAATAACCAGAAACCTCTGTTCTTTAATGAGACATCAAATAGCATCAACTTAATAGAATTTCAATCCCAGGCAGCTTTAGCACTTGTAAAATGCTTAAAAAGCTCGGCACACGCACGGCTCGTTGGCACCATCTCCCAGTTAATGATGCTGGAAGTTGTCTGTTCGCCGTCTCCCTTTGCCATGCCGGTGCGATACAGCTGTTCCTTCCCATTTGCTCCCTTCACGCAAGCACCAAAGATTGTCTTTAAGGACAGGAGCTTAACCCTTCCAGCACCTGGAAGGTCCCGCCGAGCAGAGCTCGGGGAAGGGGTACAGCCCACCAGTCCCCAGGTACTGGAGGTGAGTGGGCACCTGAATCAAAACGTGATCTTGGAGGTCCAGGATCCTCCGACTGCCCGTTCCCTTGGAAATAATTTTGCAAATCAAGTAGCAATATTGAAACCTCCTGCAGCTCCCCGAGAAGTTGAGGGCAGCCCCTTCTGAGCCTCAGGGTTGCTCCCAGGACCTGCTGGGCGGTTGCTCCTGGCACCTGCTGCACTGACCATCTACAAAGCGCCTCTAGCTCCCCCTAAATGAGTTGTACCCTTCGCTCGCGTGCAGACTCGGTCTTCAACTGCAATAAACTGCCGTCTCCCTCCCGGTCTCCTCCTTGGCACAGCTACAGGCAGCAGCGAAGGTGCTCTGCCTCACCCTGCAGACGCCGCTGGCTGTATGTGCCGGGCTGCATGGCCACGCTCTTAGAGGTGCCCAGTTCAGGGGTTGCGCGGTGGGAGTCGGACCCTCTGGAGCTCTCCTCTCCTCAGTGAGCAGCTTTCCATCTTTTTTAAAATATTCTCTTATCCATATAATACGGTGAAGGGTTAGCAGCAGCACCCAGCCCATCACTTCATCCACATCCCAATGTTTTCTTTTTCTAACCGCCTTCCTAAGCGAGCGCTTCCCAACCCCTGCCTGCTCCGACGCACCTTCCTGGCCCTGACTCATTTCTACCACTTTCCTCCAAAGCCGTTTTCTTTTGTATCCTTTTACAAACAGGCTGGTTCACTCCTAATGCTGTTTTCCAAGCAGAACCACTCCGCTGCCCTACAAAAACAGCCATGCAATCGTTTTCTTGCATCTCCTGCCCTGAACCGCTCCTGTGCGATGAAGTTTTCTGTGCGGCTGGCCACCGCTGCGTGCCAGTTCTGCTTCCCGTTGTTGAATTAATTCAGAGTCTGATGACACACTGGAGGAAATCAACTGGGAGAGTGTGTGGGATTGAGGGAAACAAAAAGGAATCGGAGAGTGAATGTTTTTCCAGGAGGAGGTGTAAGACTGTAGGTAGGAGAAGATGCTCTGAGCGAGGGTTAGGAAACATGGGAAAAGCTGTTTAATTGCTCCTAATTTTCAAATGCCACTGCCTACACCCTGTTTGGAAATAGGGGTTTCAGAGCAACCGCTGCCAGACCCCACGTCCTGCTCTCCTGCCTCTGTAATTACACTTTTGATACTGCAGTTGTCGGTAGCTGATGCTCTCTGTCCCATGCAAGCGTTACGAGGGGATGAGTCTCCAAGGCACACTACAGTCCTATTAAACAATATTGCTCCATCTTCAAACCTGTTGCTTAATTGAAGCCTCTTAAATTTTTATTGCCAAGTTTGCAGAAATTGCCATTTTTAGTGCGCTTTTCATCCTCTCTAACGTGCTGTGCCGACGGCGTAGCAGGGAGCAGCCGAGCTGGGGAAGTAAAATTATCTGATCCCATTATTTATGGGAAAGACTCGGGTGACGCTGCTGAGATGCGGCGACGATGCTGTAAAACCCAGCTGGGAAAAGGGGCGCCAAAGCCAGGAGGAATTTATCTTTTTCCAGGGGATCAGCCCTCCGAAATATAATTCCAGTGTGCCCACCCATGCCTTGGTGCTATGGTCCAGTGCAGGGGCATGGGGGGACACTGCAGCCTCCCCAGGGCTGTGGACAACACGTGGTCCGGAGAGGCTTGTTATAGCGCCAGGCTCACCCAAGAGAGCCAGGAAAAGGGAAAAATTGGGGTGGATCCCTCCAAAGCCAGGAGCAGCGGGAGCTGAAGGGCACTGCCCTACTCAGGGTGGTCCTGCCCTCCCGTGGGACCTGTTCAGAGGGTGACGGCACGGCGTGCCCCAAGCCAGCTCCTGCACAGCTCAGGGCTTTGCCCATTCATGAGAAAACAAACCTTATTCATTAGACTCAGCAATTGCCATGGAAACCGCTCCCCTGTGCGACCGGAGCATCTCTCGCTGCAAGGCGCAATGGGGACCGCAGCCGGCTCTCCCCACCTAAGATGGTGTGAAAACCCCACAAAACAGCAGCTATGGTCACGCACGTCCATGTAAACCACTCTAGCTCCTCTCACGTTGCACTCAGACACAGCCGCTGCGACGGCGTATGGAAACTAAGCCAGGGAGGATGCTCTCCCCTGCGCTCCATCAAGACACTCTTGTTTTAATTGCAACTGTCCATCATGCGTTGCCTTCCGCTGTGCCACCTCCTGAGTCACTTCAGAGAGCTCAGTCCTGGCTCCTCTTAAACTTCAGGAGATTGCTTCAGTCTGCGATTTCAGACAGAAAGCGCCTCCCTTCGGCCACGTGTCCACAGCGAAGAAACAGCTTGGCCCATATGACCCAACAACCACGTCTGATGGAGGAAACCTCCTGCTGGCATCGCCTTTGCAGGATTGCTTTTGCTGACTCAGCACACGCAGCCGATGCGCGTGCAAAGTCCCTCTTACCACGCTACTAGTGCAAACCAGCATGACATCGTCACCGCATTAACGATGCAGTTCCCAGACAGGTAAAGGTATCTTAAAAGTGTCACTCCGCAGGAATCAGAGGGCTCAGCCACTGAGAAGGAGAAGAAAAGCTGATTTCATTCCTTTCCTTAGACTGACAGCTAATTTAAAAGGGAGATTTAATGAGATCACACACCATCATGGAGCCAGAGTTTGCTTTTGACAGGGGGCTTTGGAAAGCTCTCAGTATAAAGATCCAGGATTTATCGCCCCAGCACCAAGACGCAAGTCCTCGCTTGCGCTAAGCAGCCACATACCTGGAAAGGTGGGAAATCAGTAAGTAAAGCCCAGTAAATACTCTTTATTTCCAGACTGGGATGGGGGACGAAGGGACAGATTTGGGCACAGCCACAGGGAAGAGTAACAAAGCCAGAGAGCAAGCCACAAGCCTCTAACCCAGCCACAGATAAATCCACTACACCCCCAAGCCCGCCTCAGAGATGATGCCTGGCTCCCACCGCCGCACCAAGGCAAGTCTGCCTAATTCCACACCTTTTGTTTTTATCGCTGGGAAAAGTGCTTACAACTAACACAGAGGCTGCTCTGAGCTGGAAGATGTGAAACGACCTTCTCCTTATCTTTATTTCTATACCTCTCCAGCTGGAGGATCATTTCATTTATCTTTCAAGGCGTAAAATATATGGTTTAGGACCCCAGTAACTGGCTGGACTCAGTCCTCTGGGTGATGTTCATGGGCTTTTCCACCTTTTCCTCTGGCTGATTGAAGCAGCGGCACATGCCTGCCTCAGCTGTAGAGGTTTAGTGTAAAAAGAAAAGAAAGATTAAATCAAGGGTCTGAATAAAAGATGCGCATTCAGGGCTTAAGAAGGTGGGCGATGCCCAGCGGGTCCCTGCGGGGTAATTAGAGGAGGCAGTAGCATGTGTATGCTGTAATGGTTGTAATTAGGTTACAAAATGACTTTATGGAGAGGAGAGACTGGGGTAGGCAGCATCGCCCGGGGGGCTGAATGCCGCTCCAGGCGGGCAGCTTGAAGAGCCCCCAGGATCTCCTGGGTAAAGGCTCTGCAGCCCACGGTGTAGTTTTAAACCAGTTACAGAGCCCCTGGCCCCAAGCAGTGACATGCCCTTTCCTCTCCCAGCACCGAAAGTCTGGCAAAACCCGCAGAAGAGGAGACACGCTCGAGCCGAGAGTCCTCCCAGATCTGTTTTTCTTGTCATCATCTACATCCTCCCTGCCTGGGAGGAGGGATTTGGGGAGGGATGGGTTTCTTCCCCCCCCCCCTCAGCTGGCTGTCTTCCTGATAGGAAACCTAATTTTTTGCTAGAAATAATGAAATAGTTAACGCTGGCAATGGGATGGGGAAGATTTACAGCAGCTGTCTTAAAATTGTCTCCAGCATTTACGCTATTTCTATCTTCAAACAAAGTCCTTGAGAACCTCGCTGCAGGCTCCAGCTCCCAGCCGCATTCCCAAATCTTGCTGAAGCTGGGATGTTTAAGGAAGACAAATCTTTCCAATTACCGCTGGCGCTGCCAGGCGAGGTTGGTTTGAGGAGGTGTTGCCACGCTCTTGCAGCATCAGCTGGCTGCAGCGCACAAGACGATGCCCCGCGCTGCCCGCCTGCGGAACGGGGCGCGCGAAGCTGCCCTTCTCCATCGCCAGCCTCGGCATCTCCACCCTTAGCTTTTCTCCGGAGCTAATGGGGTCTCCCTACGGGGGCGCTGATTCTGTCGAGGTATTTTGCACAGCTGACAACTGGCTGCACGAAATTCCTGCTCTTTGCTGCTGAGCGAAGAGGAGAGGGCTTCGCCCAAAGGCAGACGCGTGCTGGAGACCCCCAGACCGCTTTGTGAGATGACCAAGACACATGAGGCGATGGATAAGGCATTCAATGCCTGTAATTACTATCAGCAGCTCTGGCGCTAATTAATCCATTTTCCATCCTTCCAGATTCTTTACCTTGCAGCACGCCCCACGTAAGCAATGCAGAGCGGCGCCGGGTCCCCTGCGGCGCCAGAAAGCAGCTGCGGAGTGAGGTGAGGACTCTGGGGATGCGTGGAGGGGCTTGTGTCAAGGGAATGGGTGTGAGAAACACCCACGATGGGTTTTCAAGCCTGTTTCTGCTTTGGACTTCAGCAGCTGCTGCCTCAGCCCCCAAAGAACCCTTTGCCTTCGCCATTACTAAGGTGTTACACTCCAAATGAGAGCCCCGCGTGTTAATGAAGCTGCTCATTTTCTCCAGCCCACCGGACTTCCCACAAGATACAAACCGACAACAGCGAAACATTTCTCTGCTTTAATTGAGAAGTTTCCACCTGGCGCTCGCCCACCGGGAACCCACACCATTCGTTATCTTCTGGATGATTACACACAAGCGCACCGTAATGAAGGAGAAAAGATCTGCATCCAGGCTCGCTGAAACGCAGCATCTTCAGGTGTAGTTTGGTACCCGGTGGCCATGGAGAGATGCCTTAACGATGTATTTGGTGGTGAATTCCTCGTGATGCTCTAAGCTGAAGTGTAACGATGGTGGCTCTGATCTCCACGGCGGTTTAATCAGAGGAAACTGTCCAACGGCTTGTGTTCGCTTTCCTCAGCTTGATTTATGTCTCATTTGAGGGTGGATGCAAGAGCAGGGAGGAAAATGAGAGAGGCAATGAGGCAGGAGAGCTAGGAATGAAAGTGCCAGGGCCAAGCTGGGGGAAAAAAATTATTCCGCTGGCTGGCTTTCCGTATGCCTAATCAGGATTTAGGTCTAACGACGCTACGTCACATCGCATCCATCCGCACCGTGATGATGTGCCACTGCTGGGACTCAGGGAGGGTGATGCACCGCGAGCCACGAGCATCCCAGAGTTTATAATAAATAACGCAACTACCTCCGTGTTACCTGAAAGGATTCACGCTGATCTACATAATGAAACACTCTCCTCTTGTCTCTTTTTATATCCTTGGAGTGTGAGAGGCTTCTGGCAAAAAGCATCCTTTCTCGGCGGGCTGGAAGGTACCCAACACGCTGAGCGACTGCCACAGCTGAACCACAACCACGGAAGAGCAAGGCAGGGAGATTACCAGCCATGAAGCCCCTTCTGCGGCCAAAATTACACGGACTGTGGGCAATGCACGGGAAGCAACGCTGAAAAAGCTGCCCCTCGTCCCAGCCAGTCTGAAGCAATGCATAAAAATAGCTGTTAATGATGAAGGTGCCTCTCAAGGGGCATTGGTACATAGAAGCAACCTCTGATACGGACCCACTGGAGGGATCTGGGTGTGTAAATGAAATTTAGGACTTACCCTTTGCTCTTGGGTGGCCACGAAGGTCTGGAATCCAGGGGCCACCCCAAACCCCAGCTCCTGGACGAAGGGTGGCTCGGACTGGCTGTGGATCTGGACTTTGACTCCAGCCTCGAACGTTGTCTCCTCTGGAAGAAGAAGGGGGGAGGTTAGCAGGCTGTGGTGGGTGGGATGGTGTCCGCTGGCATGGGCACGCTTGCCCCTCCGTGGAAAACTGTATCTGGTAAATCCGTGCTGCTCAAAAGCAAGAGATAAGCAGTTGAGAGTGCTTTGCCTGGATGATCGGACTTCTGGGCATCGAGGAAGGAAACCCAGCAGCAGCGTTTGCTGTGAGGAGAGCACAGTCGGGACTCAGCCCAAATCACCACTGCTGCCCATCGGGACCAAGAGCATCTCCAGGCTCCTGGTCCTCACCCTGCTGCCTGCCCCAGGGGCTCACCCTCCCTGTAACACAGAGATTCATGATTTCTCCAGCGAGGTCTGTACTTCCAAGCTAGAGAAAACAGGAGGCGACATCTACTTTCTAGCTGGTATTTAGCTACGGCATGCATTCTCGTATTACTGAAACAAATAAACTCCTCCTTCCCCCAAAGAGAGCCGCTTCTACCGTCCAAAGGGTCTCCGATGCTGAAAGCACGGGTGCATCCCGCCTCCTCTGCCCCACCTCTGACGCAGCCTGAGGCCACTTGGGAGATAACGTAGGTAATTCAATAACAAAAAAAAAGTGTTTTACATTCAAAGGAGCTCATGGTTTTGGCAGCTGAAGCTGCTCCAAGCTGGACAAAGGCATTTGCAGCTCATGGGCTCAGACGCATCACCGGGTTGTGGGTGATGTGACGTTTCCACATCCCAAATCCCTGCTGTACACCGTAACTCCAGGTCAGTCCCCCTGTTCCGCCAGCAGCTAAAACCAACCCAGAAGAGACTTTCTGAAGCAGAATTAATGGGATGCAAACCAGACCCGAGTGTGGTACATAAGCACTTTGGGCTCCTCTTATCACACAGGCACCTCCACGCAGCTGGGGTGCGGAACCTTCCTCTGCAGTACTGCTGCTATGGTCTCAGATCCCAACAAACCACAGGGAGCATATGGGGACTAAGGGGCGGGGGGCTGATTTGTAAAAGAAGTCGTTAACTATGCATAATTTGGCCTAAAATCTGAGTTACCCGCTAATATGCATCCGTGCCTGTGGCCAGCAATGCCACCTCCACATCTGAAGAACTTCTGTTGGAAGATGAATCATTCTTTCTTTTCTTACTATTCCTTGGTATTTTTCTACTATTTTATTACACGTTCCAAGTTTTAACAGCACTGCATTCAATCCGAAGCACTGGTAGCAACCCAGCACCAAGGAATCCCAGCCGCAGAGGTGTTACGCCAGGGGCTGCACAAAGACGGGCAGCAGGAGACGGCGGCGGCAGACAGCAGACCATGGGCTGGTACAGGCAGAAGAGAAGGACGAGGGCAGAATAAGGTGATACGAGACGACATGAGGTTTACAGACCTCAGGAACCCATCGCTTAAGAGGATGCAACTCTGCTGACTCAGTTGAGCAGCAAAGGGATCAGCCTCCCTCTCCCAAGGGAGGTCCTCCAAGAGGACCTTCTCGGACCCTGCTCACCCAGCAGCCCCCCTGGCAGACGAAGCCAGAGACCGCAAGGGCGGGAATGGGTTCACACATGGATTTGTCAGGCTAAACGTGAGCATCCACAGGGCTCGGATCTACCTCCTTCACTCCAAAGCTCTGCTAGGCAAAGTCATGACCGAGCCGATCAAGTGTTGGTCCAAGACGGTTGGACCAGAGACCTCTGGAGACCCCCAGCCAGACACGCTGCCGCCACCTCCATTCCCTACTGAGCCAACAAACCCTCCCTGCCAACCAGAAACCAAAACACGCCTTTCATTCAGCTTTTGGGAACCAACAACATTTACAAAGCCCCGCTCCGACAGCGAGGCTGCTTTACACGTTGGCTACGCAAAATGTCATGCTCGGCCCCTGCAGCGACGTGCCGACCAGCAGCACCGCCGCGTCTCGCGCGTTCCATCTCAGCAGCCTTCGCGCACCGAGCTGCTGGGGCAGCCTATTCATGCTTAATGTTTTAAAGCCCAGCTTTCCTATCTAAGGCACGGGAAAACAATTTGAAGATAAATACGATTTATTAAAAGTTACCTCCCCAGGCCATGCATACTTCTGCGAAATTCTGGGATGGCAGCAAGCTCTCCGCGCACTTGGTCGGGGCTCAGCTCCAACCGGTTGGAGTTGGACTTTTCACCAGTCTGAGACGCAATGACCTGCAAGGCTTACTCTTGAACACACGCTCCCATCGATGGACGCCCCCGGTGCCCACGCTCATCCGCCCGCCTGTGCATTGGCTCTGCGATGCTCCACGCAAGGTGATTATTTATTTTTGCCTCCTTGTGGCAAAAGTGCTTTTGGTAACTAAGTAACGTCATGATTTAGGGCACGGAGCATTGCTGTTGCATGGGGTGGCACGCGGCGGACACGGAGCTTGAGTGCATCTCCTCTGAATCCCGTGTTGGTGGGATACTGGCACGGAGAGTACGAGTTTATTTTGGCTTTTGCCTGCACTGAAGCCTCCCAGCATGAGATAGGTATTGACCATCCTTGCTCTTGGCCTCTATTTCTGCTCCAGACCCAATGACCACGACCTGAACCACTCCCCACCACCTCGCCATGATGGGGGCTACCGCAAGGAACACAACCCTGTTACTGGGACCCACCGTGCCACAAACCTGCCTTGCGTTGGCCTTGCTCAGCCGTAACCGGGCTCCCCTCGCTCCAAGAGATGGATGTTGACACGTCCAAGCTCCCTCGTTGTCTGCTCAAGCCCTGCATTTGCCCACCTGTGGGAGTCCCATTTGAGGGTCTCCTCCCTGCCAACACCTCCCCGGTGCTGACGCTCCAGGACAGCCCAGCGCTGAGGGTCAAGCCAGCTGTCCCCAAGACCTTTGGCAATGCAGAGCATCCCCATCCGACCCCGTCGCTGCTCAGCAGCACCGCGGCAGCCCTGGGCTCTGCAGCCAATTCCGCACCCAGGTGCCCAAGCCCCATGGGCGAACGCACACCAGAACGGGTTCAAACCGTCTCCCGAGCACCCACCAACTCCTCCAGTTTCAATCCCGATCCTGTTATTCCCACATGACACCCACTCCTACCGATCCTACCCGGCTCCATCGCTTTGCCTGGTGTTGATCCCCTTCCAGCACTTCAGAGGAGATACCATATGCTTCCTTCAGTAATTACCTGACAAGTTGGAGGAGAAGGCTTCTATTTAGTCTAACTTGTTGGGCAACGGGAACTGTTTTGTTCAAACATTTTCCATCCGAAATTATTCTGCCCATTTCTGCTCCTGCCTCAGGTCTGTTGAGCTCTGACTTAGTTCCACGTATTTTCCATGACCAGGTGCTGTGCCCAGGTCCATCTGCAGGTAAACCCCTGTACATCCGTACCAAGCAAACAAGATATAGCCTGCAATTATCCGTAAGAGACTTAAAAGCAACAGGGTTTGTCATTTCAGATAGAAAATCCTGGCACGTAGCCAGCTGTAGTCATGGACGGGGAGGGGAAGGCATTTTCTGTGCCACAGAAGAAACTCTGGTTTTAAAACACACAGTTATTAATTTTCATCACCAATAATAACAAGAGCAAAATAAACAGCATTTTTTTAGAAAAGCTGCCAAAAGCCAGGCAGCATTCATTGTTTTTCCTGCAAGAAACACATGCGAGGATGAAACTATAAACATGAAATTGGCTTTGAAAAACTGTCACTTCTCCTAAAAATTCATTTCCTACAAAATAGCTGCTTTCCACTAAGACAGAAAAACTGAAAGCCCGGCTACAAACCCCTTTGATGGAATATGGCTGGACCAGTCCTCACCAGCTGCATCTTAAACGTTTCCAAGCTCTGTGCAGGGGGTGAGAAGCGTCATGTGGGTTAAATATTTGCTGCAAGCGTCAGGAAAAGGAAGGTCTCATGGAGCCAGAAGCACCGGGACTGTCTGGTCGTGGGTGCATTTCGCTGGCTAAAATGAACGTCTCTGGGCAGTAGCAAACCCAAAAAGGCTCTGCGGCAAACGCCGTCTGTCAGCCTGAGACTGAGAGGTGCAACCAGGGGTGCGAACCACCACAGAGACACGTCCCGGCCATGGTTTTTGCCAGTTTTTGCAGTTTTAGCATCGTTCTGAATGGCCGTTTCTGGCAGTACCTCCCGCAGGCACGGGGCTGCCAGCTGGTCCGGGCTGTCGCTGCCATCTCCTTAAGGCTCTTTCCCGTAACCACCCATCTACGGGGTGAAAAAGAACCCAGAAAACCCTTTGACTGGCTCAGATGCCAGAAAACCCTTTAAAAATCAATTCCAGTGACTTGGGGTTTGGTTCTACCTTAAGGTTTTTAAACTAAATTTGTGATGTTGGGAAGCCCAACCACAGACCTTCACTCCATCTCCAATCCCACTTTTCAGAGGACAGTGTCTGTAAATTCATTTCTTAGTGCATCCCAGGTTGGGAATAGAGCAAAAACTCCTTAACGAGTCCATTTTTAAATACATTAACATACATTATTGCACACAGGACAGTGTTTCCAAACAAATCCAGAGCTGCTCTTTTCACTGAAGGATTAGCGTCGCGTTAATTAAATTGGGGATTAATTCAGCATGTGCTTCAAGCTGGCTGCAGAATATTCTGTGTTGCAGATTAGACAGCTTTCTGTTTCTGGTGTTGGCTTTCCATGGTCGGGGCTTTCTGCTCAGAGCATCGCTCGAAAAATCTTAATAAAGCTCCAGCTGACTGTACGCTCGGGTGCGGGCTACAAAGTTCATCCCTGTGAATATGCAAGAAGCTGCAATTAAAATAAGAAATGCTGCCAAAGGCACGGAGCTACCCTTCTCCCTCTGCCTTATTATGTCTTAACTGATCCACTTCTCTCTGGCAATTAACATCTGAAGCTGTGCTCGGCACTAATTTATTGGGAATTGAAGATACAGCCTGAGTCACGGGTCGTTTCTAGCCGGAGCCATCACCTGCCAGCTCTGCCGGCAGCACCGGCAGCTCCACGGAAGATACTCCTGCTCAGAGAAAACCAAAGCAGGTCCCCCCCACCTCGATCCGAGAAAAGTAGATGGTATTTTCTCAGCTGGTTCACATTATGACCGTATTAGAAGGTGGCCCGAAGGTTTATTTTGGGCAATAAGCCTTCTCCTGTGCTGTGAAGAAGCAAGCACAGAGCGGGGAGGTTTGGGTTCTCCCCAGACTGTCGTCGTCCTTTGCCTCAGTTTCCCCATCTGTAAAATGGAAGCAACGTTGCTTCTTAACTCATTGGGCTGGAAGAGTCACCGGTGTCTCTTCTACATTCTGCAAAGCACAATTTGACACCGCAGCGTACCACTGAGGTGCAAAGGCAGGGACGATCTCATGGGGACAGCATCGAGGGGTACGGGCAGCACCAAGCGCAACATCTGGAAGGAAGCGCAGATGTTCATCCCTGTGCCGGCTGCACTGCACTGGCGAAGGGTATGCTGAGACCATGGTTTCTTGTCTCCCTCGGGGAGGAAGGCTCCCCAGGAGCAGGGGGGTTGCCGTGGCAGCACAGACATGCCCAGAAGATGCTGTGAGACATCAAGGTTCATCTCTAGCTTTTATGGCATCCTTTGCTCAGTACTGCCATGGAAACGACGCGCATCGGAGCAAGCGCTCCCCCCCCTCCCCTACCAGCCCCCGGGGCAGGCTGGCATCCCCGGCGCCGAGCGCCCCCAGTTGCTCTGGGTGTGCAAAAGAGCATGGCCACGTCCCCGTTCCCACCAAATCAGTGACCCCCTAAATCTCTCCTGCATCCCTCTCGCATGCCTCTTTTAGCTCAGCAGCACGTGGGACCTGTGCGTGTCCTCAGATCACCCGCCAGGCTCTGTGCCTGCGGGTCAGCACCTCCTGAGCACGTTGGGCTCATCACACCGGTGGGGCAGCCAGGACCCACAGCGACCCAGAGGATGTGCCTTGTGGTCCCAGGCTCGGGGAAAGTCAACTGTTGCTTCAACCAGACTGTAACTGTGCAGAAATCTTAAACAAATGCCTAACATTCACATTTTTCCTAGACAAAAATTTATAGATGAAAAAAAAAAACCCCAAATTGCCATGGAAACGTAACCATAAGAACGCAGGACCTGCAAGCCTACCGCGAAAAAATGTGGAATTATAAAGAAACCAGTTTCACGCCAGTGAAACCAGTTGTGCTCCCTTGTGCGTGCTCTCGTTTCTGTGGAAGCGTGTTTTGCTTCACTTAAAGTTGCTTGGTAACGGGATTAAGTGAAGCTGAAATAAGAGTATTTGCAACAGGGTTCGGGGAGGTTTGTAAGCGTTCGTTTGACAGGCAACCGAGTCGACGCAACTTTCCCCACTAAAAACCAGTTGCTTGAAATTTGTCCTATGTATTTTGCTGTTGCGGGCTGTGCTTTGGCTGCTGTTTTGAAAGCAACCAGGGACTACGAAATTCCCCACGGATGAAAATGAGATGCCTACCACCGGCTCTGGCAGCTGCTGGGAAAAATACCGTGCATCCTGCTCGGATGCGGCAGGAGCGAGAGTCCCAGCGGGGCTGTGCGGAGCACGGGTGAACCCAGCCTGGCTGCTCACCTGCATTGAAGAGGGACAAATTAAATGTACAGAAGCTACCGTGCGAGGGTGGCCAGGGGAGTGGGGAGCCCGTCGTGGTCTCGTCCATCTGGCCAGGCTTCGGAGGGGTCCGGCTGCTCCTGAGTGTATGGCAGGGCCAGCGCTGGCCCAAGGGAATAGGGATAAGCTGATGCTGGAGAAGACAAAACCATCCCCGAAGTGGCTGGAGAACAGTCCCCGTTGTAGAAGAGGGGAAAACCTCACTAACTGCTTTCTGGGAGGTGTACGTTGCATTTAGGGTGGGGATGATAAGATGGAAAGTCCTGTGATCTACAGGTTATAGTCCTGTACAGAGGACTGACGGAGACCACCCAGCCCTGTGTTCTTACGGCTGGGTCCCTCAGCCTTGTCCCCTCTTGGCTGGGAGCCCAAAGGCAGGACGTCACCTCCCAAGCCGTTCCCCTTTGCAGCCTCTTGAGCGCACCGAGGAACACGGTCTGTTCTCTCCAACGGGATCTCCTTGCCACGGTCCCTGCCGGGGTCGCGTGGGTGCTGCAGTGACGCCGCCGGGGTCCCCGCTGCTGCTGGAGGGCTCGCTGCTGCCGACAGCACCCATACCAGCTCCGGACACTTCCCACCTATTGTCAGGCTTCTGTCACCAAAGGAACGAGGCAGGCAGCTCCAGAGTGATTCATCCCATCCCAGGGAGATGTCTACAGCAGGATGAGTCATGGCCAACTTCCCTCCACCGAGCCAAGGCAACTCCTTCATCTCCACGAGCAGCGCCCATAGGAGCAGATAAGCACAACTGTGCCCCAACGGGAAATCCAGGCGTTCCCTCTTCGGAGCTAAGGAACCGATAAAGGCGACCAGCTTCTCCCTCTACAAACCCTCCCCTGTAGCGATGAAATCAAACCTTCCTGCTTTCAAGTGCCGCTGACAACCCGCAGCAGGGGCTTCACGTTCCCCTGGTCCTCCCCAATAATCAGTGTCGGGACGATGGGGAAAAAAAGGATCGTTTCCTGGCGGACCAACTCCTTCTCTCTCATGGAGGCGGGAAGTGATCCGAGCCCCCCCCCGACATCGCCCAGGAGCCGGAGAACCCAGGTAGACGTGGCTCCAGCACATCGCTGACAATCTCAAGGCTACCGGCGGCTTTGCTGGTGATGGAGAACAGACGAAGAGCAGCACAGGAGCCCTGTGCGACGAGCTCCACTACAGCAAGTCAGCAGGTACCTTGTGTGCAAGGTTAAAGGTTTATTTTGAGAAAACCAACCCCAAAACCCCGCACCTGGAAGAGCTGCCAGCACGGAAGGCCACCAGCTCGTGGTCAAGGCAAGCAAGGCAGCGTGGTTAGCTATAGGGGTAAATCAATCCTTCCTCTTCATCTCTTGGGATACAGTCAGAGTATTTCGGAGGTGGGTTGGGGATTTTTTCCCCCTTTTTTTTAAAGGAAAGAATATTTTGAAAAACCCTCATCTCCTCGTATCTGAAAGGTGCGGACTGCCGGCCCCTGGGGCTGCGGCGGGAGCACAGGGAGCTGCTTCCCCACCTCGGCTGCCTCGCAAAGGGGATGGGAGCACCCAGCTGTCACCATGGAATAACACCTCTGGTTTGCCACGTCTCTCCGCTTCAGCGAGAAGGGATTTGCATGAAGAGGAGAGAGAAGGGGAAAAGCCTTCTGCCTGCAGAGCCTGCAGGAGGGAGGCTGGGAGGGAGCTTCTTCCGTGGCCCAAAGGCTGGGAAAGCGGCAGCGAGGTCTCTGCCATCTAATCCCAAGGGATGAGGGCACAGAGCCGGTGCTTTCACCTGGCACCGCTGGGATTTAACCACTGCACAATTCCTACAGCCTAAACTGGGAAAATACCTATGGGATATAAACCCCGGCACACAAGTTAACGCTCCGGGATATAAGGCACCAACTACACCTACCTGGCACCCACAGCTTTCCCACCAGCGATCCGTTACTTCATCTCCCACTAAGCATTTATTTGGGCATCTTCTACTTAATTACCTGGTCATAGTGCTGGAAGAGGCAGGAGACGGGACAGGACCGAGCTCCGTCGCCACCAGAGGCAAGCCCCGAGCGGGGGGTTCTGCCTGCTCGCTCCATTCCAAGCTCTCCGTACCGCGCAGTCGCGATTCATTACTCACCAAGTAACAGAAGGTGTTATAACAAACTACATTAAGCATATCCGCTATTTTTAGTCAGGCATATTGCATTTGCGTACTAAATCTGAGGGGCCATATGTCTCAACGTATATTATTAAAAAGCTTCTTACATAATATACGGGGCAGGAGAAACCGGCAGGGCTCCGGCAAGCCAAGCCCAGAGCTCTTAAAGCCGTTTTGCCGGACGGCGAGGAGCCAGCAAATGAATATTTCAGTTCCTTGCTTCTCTCCTATTCAGCTTAAGCTTTAATCATTAAAGTGGGGAAACAAGTGTCTTGGAACCTGCTTTACAGGCGGGGGCAGGGCAGGGCAGGGAGGGATGCTCCTGCCAGGTTATGCTGCTTGGACCATCGCTCCTTGGTGGGGAAGGAAAATAAATTCCCTTCCCACGTCAGCATCCTTTGGGAATCACGTGTGGCACAGAAGGGTGACTGTGGGAGGGAGGAGAGCCAAAAAATAAAAGGGTGGTCAGAGCCACCCGGGTTTCTCCTCCATCCCTGGGAGCTGCTGCCAGAAATAAGGAGCGAGGAAGGGAGAGATATTCCCTCTGGAGGGGAGAAAGATCCCCTGCATCCAGAGCTGGGGGTGCTGGCCCCCTGGGCCACCCATCTGCCAGCTTTTGCTTTGGCAAGCTGCTGCCGCTGCAGGGACGGAATTTATTCCAAAGAAAAAATAAATAAAAATAAGAAAGGACACATTTTAAAGGCACAGAAGCAGCTCTTGCACATCCCTCCCCCCCCTCCAGGAGCCTCGCCGCTTCCCCCAGAACATCTTGAAATATTAACTGGTGAAAGAGCTGCTGCTAATTTTGGCTGGTAGCAGAGCCAGATGGAAGCAGATTTCCCAGTGCCAAGCCTGGGTCCTGGCTCTGCTGCTGCCCCTTCTGGGGCGGATGGATGGACGGAGGGGACCGGGACACCTTGGAGGCTGAGCCCAGGGGTCCGCCAGCTTTTGGCATTGCAAAAGGGAGATGTCATGTCCATGTACTTGGCAGAGGAGTCAGCAGGATGTGGTTTCTCAAACTGGAGGTCCAAAGAGGTGCCAGGGAGATCTCCCAGCTCTGAGCATCACTGGTCCCCAGGAAGCCCCCCTGCATCCTGACACTTGTCTGGGAATGTGGGTCCCGTGGGAAGGCACGATAATCCCAAAGTGGGAGAGAAGAAGACGATGACTGTGGTGGGTCCCCATCCCCGGCGATGATCCCATCACCATCACCACCCTGACCTGCACTGAAAGCCTCCACGGGACCGCAAGGTCCATGCGGGTCATCGGAGCGAGCTGCACCAGGTCCAGCTCCTCCACAGGATCTGTGCCTGATTTTCCAGCCTGGAGGATGCTGCAGAGCTCGCACGGGTCCAGCACCACCTGCAGATAACCAGGATTTGCTCCCACTGGGCTTTATCCTGCCAGGACAAGACTCCCCTCTTGAGCCAAGCTGATGCCTCCCCATCAACCACCCGCTTTTCTCATCCTGCAGCCACTCCAATGAGTAATAACCTCTTACAACGATTTATTTCCTCCTGGTCGCTCTCCAGGACACATTGCTGGAGGCTGAAGCCCAGAAGTCCCCGCAGGCATCAGGACTCTGCTGCCAGAGCCCAGCTCCAGAGCTGATCCCATTTGCTTTTGCATCCTTTTGGGGAAAAGCAATTTCTCTCTGAACGCAAAGCCGGGCTGGATGGGAAAGCTCTGGAGTTTGTGTGCAATTAAATAAAATTACTGCCGGTACAAGGACATTGGAAGACAGGTGGTGGGCAGGGAGGTTTTCACCATTTTCAGAAACCTTGACTCCGTCTGCCCCGCCTGGATGGCACTGACAGCTGCAGTTATGTCTGTTTAATTTGCATTGCCTATAAATGTCGGCGTTTGGAGTGATGTAATTTCCAAGCGCTTTGGTGAACTCGGCAACTAAGTAAACACTTATTTTAATGGAAAAGGATGCGCCTCAGACGCTGTTTATGATTACAAAATGCCAGCGAAGAGATAGTCTATCGGAGTGGGGAAAAAAAAAAAACCAAGTGTTTTAGTTACATCGCTGAGGAAGATGCTTCTCCTGCTCATGCATTTGCTTGATATTTCAAAGTGTTGTCTAGTAAGGACCAAGGCAGACCTGAAATCGATAGCTGACTTTTCTGGAGGTGGGAAAAAAAGGAGTAAGATAAAAAGAAACCCCAATCCCCTGCTCTAACTCAGGGATACGAGGGTGTAGGACTTGGTCTTGTATCCAAAGCAATGCTTCAACAACTGGGACGCAGGATATTTTAGAAGGATTTGGGGTTTTCCACGCATTTCCACAAGAAGTTTCAGTTCCTCCGTGTTTCCTTAGAAAACTCCCCACCCAGTAATTTTTACCCCGAGCAGCCAAATGGATTTTAGCCCTTAAGAGAAGAAAAACTAGAAGTCTGCCTGGAGAGTGGAGAATTTCACATTGCCTACTCGTTAGCTTATTTATGATATCCCATTTTACAGCAGTTTTTCAGGATTAGGGTTACCAACACGGGGAGAGCGGGTGGCCACAGGAGGTGACGCTCCCCCAGGGTCCCTTCCGCTCCTCCAGCCCCAGCTTCCCACCCACAGACCTTCTCAGGCGCCTCCACCGCTCCCAGCACCCGCACACCAAAACCAAACCCTTTTTGCACCGGGGAAGGATTTTCCTCCTCTCTACATGTCCCACCTTCAGCCCAAAGCATCGCCGCTTCCCCGCAGCATCTCCCCCTCCCTCCCTTTGCCCTCCCAAAGCCCCCGGTGTTCCCCGCTCCAGCCCCCCCTCCTCCCGCCGTCCCCCAGCGCCGCATATGGAGGATGCTATATATAAAAATATTTGCATTGTGTTGTAGTGCGCTGCCCACGGGAAGGCCGGCGGGGCACAGACAGATCTCATATGGCAGCAGGCAGTCTAATATTTTCCTCTGATAAAAATAACCCGTGAAAATTACATCTAGCGTGGCCTGCAGCGCTGCAGTGAATTCTGCTGGAGGGGGGGAAAAAAAAAAGAAAAAAAAAAAAAAAAAAAAAAAAAAAAAAAA
>JAVKKW010000043.1:2042490-2092490 GCA_034782655.1 Micrastur ruficollis | reverse complement strand
CCCAACAAAAAACCAAAAAAAAAAAAAAAAAAGCAGCGATCAGCGCTAACCTGGAGATTTAAGCGGAAAACAGCGCTGCTGATGCTGGAGGGGGCTTCTGAATTTTTGCAAGGCACGGGGAGAGAACGGCAGCACGAGGGAGCAGGCGGGAGGTGAAACAGCCACAGGGCAAAGCACGAGGCGCAGCTGGACCCTGCCGAGACGCCGGGGAGACGAGATGGTTTTTCAAGAGAGACCAAGAGAGGGAAACATTTGCCACCTCGTGTTTCGGCCGGCTCAGAGGTGACCATCAAGTCTCAGGTGGTCACTCCACGGCCCATGCGGAGGGATGGGCGATTGCCCGCCCCATCCTTTGGGGGCTGCTTGACTTACCTGGATGAGAAATCTCTTTTTAATGGGTAACAGAGGGTGGGCTGGCTCCGCTCCAGCTTTCAGAGCTCAGTCACCCTGTTCATCACCCAAATCCACCTTCTCAGGTACCAAGACACACAAAGAAATGATCCCCGCAAGCCCGGGGACTCCAACGGAGTCTTGGTAGTGGAACCTCACCCGAAATACCGCCATCGGTTCTGGTCACTGGAGCCTGATGGACGGAGATGGGGAAAGGAGCACATCAAAGCTGCTGGGATGGGAAGAGGAGTGGGGAACCCGGCATTTGGGAGGAGTCCAACACAGCTTGGGTTGTGTATCGTCTGGCGAGATGAAGGCTATGAATCCTCTCTAAAAATACATCAAAGGCAAACACCAGACGGGAGCAGAGTGTTTCCACTGACAGGAAAATATTTGTAAAAAAAAATAAATAAATAATATCCAAACTAGGATAAGCTAACGGTGAGTAAATTTAATCTGGAAATCAAAAGGTCTGGAGCCAACAATACCGGGTCACGGAGACAGTGTATTGCTAGCACGGGCAGCGTGAATCCCACGCAGTGGTACTGGAGCCAGGATACGATCATCCGTCCTCCGAAGAGAATCCATGCCCTTTCAAAGCCCAAAGGGATTCTGGCTCGCGGACAGCCCCCCGGCTCACGGACAGCCCCCCAGCTCACTTCCAGGCCGTACAGTTCATGGTGGAAGGCTGAGGTCCTCCACCGTCCTGGTGGGCACTGTGCATGACTGCGCCCAGGAAGCAAAACCACCGGAGAGTCGGGCGGGGGAACAGACCACCGGGGTTCTCAAGATGCTACCGCTGCCTCCCGCATCTCCCCGCGCTCACCTGGCCCCAAAGATCTGCATCGTTACGTGTTACAGACCCCAACTCCAACCCCGACGGAAGATTTTGCCTCTGGAAACCTCAGCTCTCGCCCCGGCACAGCAGGAGGGTCCCTGCGCCCATGGGACCCACTCAGCATCCTTACGGCAGCAGCCCTGGGCTCAGGCAGGCTCTGGCATGGCAGCAGCCCACCCCTAGGGCAGCAAAATGACCAAAGGCAGCCCCCAACGCCTTGGTCCGCTCCCGTCCCAGCCCAGCCCTGCGCCCTTGGCCGCAGCGCGCGGGATGGAGCAGGAGCCAGGGATGCAAGTGTTCTTGCTTTTATGAGTTTGCAGCTTCCACGAGTTCGATACTAACTTGTATCGCAGCAATAACGCTTAATTATTGGTTTTGTTATTGAAGTATTTATGGAAGCCCATGCAACATTATACAAACAACCCCGTGAGGCCATTACTACCGCTACAGAAATAAATATCTGCACTGAAGGGCTTTACGATGAGACGCTGAAGATAAATTGTTCCTGGCTCCTGGGATGGAGTATAGCAAACCGCTGCGTAATGTTAAAATGTGTCAATTTTTCCCTTGGGAACATGCTCGGATAAGAGCTTGGAGCATGAGAAATGCACCTCAATTGGGACATCACTGAAATAAACAGGATTTTTTGCCATTTTTTCCCCCCAGAGCTGGCTCTGACATCCCTTGTGCTGCAGCCACCCTACAGAGCTGCGTCAGCCCCAGCCTGGGATGAGACAGGAATCAAACGCCGCGACCCGCGTGTCTGGGAGGAAGAGGTCGGCGAAGTGACGGAGAGAGGCCGCCAGCGGAACAGCCCGGATCGTGGAGGAGCAAACTGGGGGGATCTTCTGCTCCCCCTGAGACCAGCAGCCTGGGCTGGATCCAGACCCTGTGGCAGGGGCTGCAGGGTCGCCAGATCGGTTTGGGGAGGATGCGGGATGGCTACAACGCCAGCGCTGGGCGCACAGCACCACGGTGCTCAGAACTGGTGGAAAATGGGTTTCTTGCCTGAAAGCGAGACTTCAAAAACAATGTCCCGGCAAGCTGAAGGTCTCTTGCCCTGGACCAGAGGTGATCAGGTCGCAAGGAAAAGCAGAACTGGCTCAGAGCCCTTTTTCTCCGGGTCCCCACATGAATCCTTCACTCCCTTTGGCTGTTCCCCATGAGGAGAAGGACTTCTCCCCCCAGCTGCCCGGCACAGGGATGTTTAATAGGAGAAACCTTTCCCATCCCCGCTTCCAGAGACACCTATTTTGCTTTTCTCATGCTGACCTTCCACTAGGAGAAAAGAGACTTTTGCTTCTGTACGTATATATTTGCGAGAAGGCAACGGCAACCGCCCCCCTTCTCTGCTGTTCACACTCTCCAAAATATTTAAGTAACGGCATCATGTAGTACAATTTGTCACTTGGCCAAACCCTGCAGATGGCATTTCCCTCTCTTAATCTTTATCAGCTTCTCCTTAAAATAGTGGTAGTGGAAGTAATAACCGCAACAAAAATATTAAAACTGATCAACAAAACGCAGGCGCCGTCCTCTTCCCTACAGCTCCCCAGGTTTGCCGGGCGGTCGGTAGCGAAGCACACGGCGGCGGCGGCAGCGTGCCAACGCCAACCCCGGATAGCCCCGAGATGCTTGGGCTCCTGCCCAGGTAGTGGTGCCTCTGCGTACCACGCAGCTCTGAAACGGCTCATTTCTTATTGCTGCGTGGCGCTGCCGTCTCACTCCGCTGTCACTGAGCGGGGAAGTCATCCAGCCCCGCCAACAGCCGTGACCTGGCACACCTCGCTTTGCCAAAAAATGAGAAAGCATTAGAAACGGGTCCTGAATAAGCAGAAGAAAGATGCCGACGTGCCAGCAGCACACGTCCCCAGTAACATCACCCACACGTGGCCCCGCAGGGCAGGCAGGGCCAGCTCCTGCCAGGGTCCCCATGGCCACCAAGGGACCCATCTCAACGGCCGGGGCTGGAACAGCCCTGGGAGACCACCAAACCCACCCTCCTGCCCCAGGGCTGCGTCGTGGTGGTCCCAGCCTCCTCTGACGGAGCGTCACCTAACCTGTCCCTCAAGCCTCCGGTAAGGATGGGTTTCCCTCACTCCGTTACGGGCACAAGGGACAAGAGGAGGAGAAGGTACCTTCTCAGGGCTTCATGCAGTGTCCTCCCCACCACCCAAGGCCATTTGTCCTTCACCTACCCACCACGGCTTGTCCCTCCCCTTCTCCCCAGCTTCGTCTTTCCCACACCTGCAGATTTCCTCGGACCGCGCTGACTCCCTGCCCGTCTCAGCCACCCCACGCCAAGCCCCGCGCTGCTGCAGGCAACTGCGCAGCAGAAGACGCGACGGGGCAGCAGGTGCCACCACCGTCCCGCCGCAGCGGCGGGGACCCTGGCCACCAGGCACCGCAGAGCTGATCAAGACCTTGCGACACCAAAGCTTTTTTCTCCCTTTTCACCCTCCCTCCACGCATCCCACCGTCACCGATCTAGTAGATACAGCGGCAGAATCGCGCTGCTCGCCGGCTGACGGGAGGAGCTTTGACTCTTTCCTGCCCTCCTTTTAACCTCCATAAAACCTGAATAATTAATCGCAGCTCTTTTTTTTTTTTTCTTCTCCCTCTGCTCTTCTGCTCTGCTGAAACGGTCCTTACCCGCTCTCCAGCCACCCAGAAGCACGCTCTAGATGCTCTTTGCCACTCGTGATTCCTCCAACCGCTTTGTATTACCGCAACGAGACGCAGCCCAACCAGGGACAGACGTGCTCTTCGACAGAGATGCTCGACACGGACCCTGGGCTATTTGGTCTTGTAAACGAGCAAGGAGAGAGCCGTAACTGAAAGGACAACGCAAATTGGGTGATGCTGCCTGATGAAGAAATGAGATGAGGCATGGAGTGGCCACCAAGAGCTGGAGGAAACCCGCACGGAGCGCTCCGACCTGGTGCGCGGGCACTGGGGCGCCTCGACTACTTTCACGAAGCCCTGTGTTATCTCAGGAAAGACACATTTTATTTGTTCCGCACCTCACAAAAGACACATTATGTGCTCCTTCAGAGCTGGCTGAAGCAATGACGTTTTTAAGAGAAGACCGTCAGGTTCTGCTCACGTTGCTCAGCACAAGGGAAATGCTCCCAGAGCATCTGCAGGAGGGGAAAACCCTCCCACCGTCACCCTCGGCGCAGCGTTGCGCCGCGCGGGGACCACGGCAATGTGCCTTAGGAAGCGCCTGGGAGGTCTCAAACATGAACCACAGCCCGTGTCGCTACGGGCTGGACAAAGTTGGAGCGAAACGATGATCCCACCACCAAAGAGATTAATACAATTAAATTTAATTAGTACTTGCAAATGACTTTTATCTTCAAAGTGCTTTCCAGCCACAAAACCTCCTGGCACCTCTGTGAGATTGATTAGTAGGCGCTGAGCTCTTCATCTTCCAGGAGGGAGACAAAGACACTCGGGGAAGGGTCAAGACCAGAGATGGGGGGTAATGACATGGATGATCCTCACGGAAAACCGGTGCATCCAGAG
Organism: Micrastur ruficollis; assembly: GCA_034782655.1. Classification (NCBI taxonomy): domain Eukaryota; kingdom Metazoa; phylum Chordata; class Aves; order Falconiformes; family Falconidae; genus Micrastur; species Micrastur ruficollis. The sequence continues at coordinate 2,087,734 of JAVKKW010000043.1, read as the reverse complement.
AGCATGGCAAAACCTCACCAGCATCGCCGATACCTCACTCCCGGTACCCAGAAAACACAGCAATGGAAATCAGGCGTTTGCAGGCACCTCTGCAGCCGCCGGGACAGCAAAGGCTGCGGCTGCGGGCAGCACCCCCACCCCTGGCCACCTGGGCGCGAGCCACCCGGCCACCAGCCGCCAGCGCCGTACTGGCCCTGCCAGGCTGCTGCTCCTGCCTCCTCGCTACCCCATGAATTCTTGCTATTTTGAGTGCTCGTATTTCGGCTACGGACATTTAACTTTACACACCAGCCACAAAGGCTGAAATGAAATCTGCAGCATGAAATGCATATTTAATTTTAATGCTCTACGGCATTGCTTTGTAACATGGATCTGTTGATTTTAGGTGCCTTATCTCTGCTTTACCAGATTTGTCAAAGCCAGCTTCTAGTTTTTATTCCTTTAGTTTTGCCTTAAATGGACGTTTTCTGACTTTGGGGCCTCTTTTTTTTTTTTTTTTTTAAGGAAAGCTTTTGAAGCATCTACATCCCTTAAAGGATTTTCCCATTAAGTCACCGATACGTATTTACAGCCTTCAGTATAACAGCATTATGTGACTAGGGACATCTGACTGTGCTGGCTAATCCCAGTCCCACAGAGGATGAAGCCTGGCTGCCCCAGTAGCTCACACACCTCCTCAAGCCGGAGCACAGGAATCTCCTCAAGCCGGAGCACAGGAATTTCACAGCAGCTTTCCCAGCCACGTCTTAACTGCTCTGCACATACGTGTCTGTATAGGGGACTGGGTGCCGTCCCAGTAGGAAAGGAAGAGATGAGATACCTGCAGCAGACAAGCACTGTGATTTGATTTGATTTTTTTTTAATTCTGAGTGTTTTACTGCCAAACCGGCACAAACTGGACCTAGAGGACAGTGCACGATGCGCTGAGTGCACTAAGCTGGTCTGAAACGCTCTCCTTAGACGAGCTCAGGGGCCAGGACCTCAGCACCAAGCTCATCCTGGGGACCAGAGGGGTTGATGGACAAAACACAGGGATGCTACTGACTCGCCTCCACTCCCTGGTGAGGGAATCCAAAGCTCACGGGTTTCCGGCTCATGGTCACTTACCAGCTGCCAAAGCTATTGAGATGTTCTTGATGGCTGAGAAAAAACAGCTGCTTCGGGCTCAGAAATCCAAAAGCTTAAAGACTGGCTACAAATGAACATTTCTCCCTGTTTATTAAAAACAACCAACCGCTTGACTTTCATACCGAGCTGAAATCTCCCCCCCAACGAATCCACAAGCCGTGTTGGATGGCCAACATCAATCCCTGGGGCAACCTGAATGTGGATCAGCCCCTGACAATTTCCTGGGTGCATGGAAAAAGCAGTACCTGCTACCTCACGAAAGAGAAAAAAACAGCTTTTTCAACAACTCCGTTGCCGCTCTCCAGCTCTACGATAACATCGAGAGGCCCTGGAGAGCAATTCACCACAAACGGGAGTATATCGGTTATGTGACAACCTTAATGACACAGCCCAGACACAAAAACCCGAGTAACCTTTGAGCTGCTCCTCTTCACTCCGGCACTATTGACGAGTGTGCTCAGGCAAACATAATTAATTTTTAGTGGCAGCCTCATTTTGTGGATGCTCTGGTTGTCAGGGGGCTGCTGGAAGGTGGAAATAACGTTGACCTTTTCTCCCCGGGAAACCTGGCTAATTGAACGAGTTCTTGCTCTCATTAGGAAAAGGTCCAAGACGCAGCACGTTTTACGCCTCCCTTCAGGTGACACCAACCAGCCTCCTAAAGGTCAACCTGCCTCGCATGAGCTGATCCGAGATCAGACTTTCCTACTGCGAAAAAGCCACGAGCTCTCCCGGCCCTCGCCCCTCGGTGTTATTTACGCTCGAGGTCACTGCTGCTTTAGAGGTGCCATTTATCTCTTTGGACGTCCAAGTCATCAGAAGGAGGCGCAGTTGGGGTTTGGGGTGGTTCTCTATTGCTGTGGCTAATTATTGCTGCCTGGTAACGCCAAACCTTGGTACCGTGTCAGACGAAGCGGTGTTCTCCCTTTGCAGCACGGGCTGCGGTTCAGCCGAAGTCGTTTCGTGGTAGCATTAAATAGCTCGTGTTTAAGCAAGAGGAGATTTACGCACAGGAAGGCATTTTGCAAAAATTGTTGGAAGCAGCGAAGAGAATTTGACCCTCTAAGGATGAGTTTGATGTCACACAACAAATTACTACCCCAGTTCAATCTTCTTCATCGCTTTTATGGGCTCTCACTGCAGATTGTAATCTAACGTATTTCTGGCACAGAGGCACCTGGGCAGGGCTCTGAACACACTGATGGCCACCAGGCAACCTCGCCGTTTCATAAACAGCCGACACACGAGGCTTGCCCTCGGCTCCCGGTTTATGGCTTTGTGGCTGTGTTGACTTACTCACATTTTGCTTTTGTGCCTTTCTGGGGCTTTACGTTCATCCAGCACCAGCCAAGATCCATTGCTCTGCTCTGGCTTGCTGGGAGACACGGTACCGGGTGGGAGAGGAGCTGGGGAGGGATGTCCACCACCGCTGCCATGGCACGACACCACCAAAGCTGGGCATTGCCCGGCAGCCGGGTGGGACCAACAGCCCCACGCTCAACCCAGAGCAAGGCAGCGCGCTGCCACGTCCCCGAAAGGCCATGAATAAAGCTGCAGTGAAGATGCCAGTGTGTCTCATCCGGCATTCCTTAATAAAAGATTAGCTGAAGCTAATCAGGAGGGAAAGTTGTTAATTCAGGATCCTGGGATTCTTCTCTTGTAATAACAGAGGGCATTAACGCAAGCGCCCCGGTTAAATGCCAAGCAAAACCATCCTGCTCCGGCTCCCCAAGTCCCAGCTGCAGTTTCCAGCTGAATTCAGTATCATTATCTCCACCTTAAACCAACATGTAGTTTTACTGTGAATAATAAAAGCCTTTCTGGTCTTTCCTCCTTCCAGAGGGAGCATCCACCTGCGCCGTTACGTGTACGGACACAGTTTGTTAATCAGCTGGTGAAAATGCCCTGGGCTGAAAAGTGCTGGGGAAGGCAATTTACTCCTATACACACCTTGCCCTGCCTTTCTGGGTTTTTTTTTGTTGTTGTTTTTTTTTTTTTCCCTTTCCTCTTTCATTTTAATTGATAAATGAAATTGAGAACCAACCCTTCCAAGGAAAACAAGAGTTTCATCTGCGAAAAAGTGGCCTTAAGGCAGCCGCAGCCGCACGCAGGAGGCAACTGCTCGCAACATCCCCGTAACGGAGAAGAAATTGCAAAAGCTCCGAGAAGCCCTGGAGTCAGCACTAACCTCACGGACTTTTAGGAAGCGCGCTCCTGTTTTAAAACGTGCTCGGGAATTCACATGTACAGGGTATCCCTGTGCAACCCACTGCCGTAGCCCAGCATCTTACCACGGCGCGTGTCTGCTGCTACCCATCGCTTCCTCCGTTCCCAGGTCATTTCCTACTTATTTTATATTTACAGATGGGTTTTATATTGATTATAATTATTCCACTTGGAACTCCACAAGCTGTGAACCAAGCAGATGCACACACCAGTGCCTTTTTCTCCTTTTCCCCAAACTCCGTGGTTCACGCCAGTAGCTCAAAGCCTGCAGACGATTCCCCACGGTGTAAATCCAAAACAGCCCCTCGGATCACTCCAGGAGCCCGGTGGCTTCACAGCTGTGATCTGGGGGAGCCCAGCCTGCCTCCTCCACCACTTGGATTCAGGTCTTTTGCAAGCAAAAGGAGGCCTGGCTTTATGAAGAACCGCCACTAATCATATTAATATGCAGAAGTAAATGACAGTGAGCGCTTTGTGCCTCTCCGCAGCTGGCAAATCAAACGCTCCAGGGCTTGGGCTTATTAATGTGTCATGCACAGAGACTGCACAGCTGGAGACCAAATGCCGGGGCTGGGGAGGCTCTGGGGAAAGGCAGGGAGGGAGATGACATCTGACCCCTGAGCTAAATCAGCTGTCCCTCCTTGCTGTAAAAATCCTTGCCATACGATGCTGTAGCGGAGCAGGAATGATGCTCTGCAGACCCATGGCAGCAGCATGGAGATGCTGTTTAAATCTGTTTTGCCTGGCACAAAATCCCAGAGGGCGGGGTGGGGGGTGGTGGAAATAAATCAACGAAACCATGGAAACGCTCTCAATTTGTGCCCGCATCAGTAAACTTTTGCAAGATGAATTTTGAGGATAGGTGGCACTGGCCTCCAGCCTCCTGCACCTGCCTGGGGTCACCCTCACCCTCTCCAAGTCCTCTCCGCAGCGGATCAGCTGCAGGATCCCAAAAGTTAGCAGGGCTTTTGCGAGCCACGAGGAGGCACAGTCCCGTCTCGAGCCACAAGCATCGCCGTGGTGCTGGGCGCAAGGAGTGAGCGTGGATGGTTTGTGCTGCAAATCCCTTTGAACCGATGCCTGGAGAATCCCAAACTTCAGGCAGGTCTTGGAGATGCTCCACTACAGATCCCAAAACCCAGAGCAGGCAGGAGATGCCTCAACGTAGCCCTGATAACCTATTCTTCGTCAGAAAAAAAGCCACCAGAGAGACACCTTCTCGAAAATAGGACCTACCCCAAGCTGGGCGCAGAGCGCGGCGGCGAGGCTCGTGCGGCGTTGGCAGGACGCCCCAGGGCACGTCTCGGCTCTGCGAGTGTCCCACCGCGAGCTGGTCCCCAGGCAGCCGCCGCTGGAGGAGGGTCAGGGCTGGCTGAGAAGCGCCGCTGGGCGCAGCGGGGTGGCACCGCTGTCACTTTTCCCCCCTTTAGAGACTCAAGGAGAACCCAAACGACCCTTCTCAGAAGAGCCAACAGCTGCAAACAAATCCGAGCTGACTTCCACCGCGCCGGGGCTAAGCGTGAAGACCCCGGTTCAAAATTAAAGCCACGCTAATTCAATTTACCCAAATTCAATTTGAAAATGGAAAGAGATCAGCGGAATTAAGGCGGCTTTAATGAGGAAGGAAAGCAGCGGCATGGAAATTCAATGCCACCGAAACCACCTGCACCTCTGGGTAATTTGGATTAATGCTACAGACGTGCCCCGGCTCCCCCCGCAGCGATGCCGGGAGGGAGGGTGAGCATCCAGTGCCTCGGGCATGGCAGAGGTTGATCCCCAAGCTCCCACCACACACCGTTGGCTTTTCCTTTTCCCAAACCCCAGCCCCCTGGAGAGAGGCTTCCTCTGGCCACCAACAGACGGTTTTCCCTTGCACCCACCGTCTGATGGCAGAGGTTGGTACCCACCGCTTCGGAAGAGCGTGAAGCCCTCCTGGGAAGCACCGACCAAACTGCCATCCAAAGGGGGGGGATGTGAAGGAGACAGGCTTGAGATCTTTCTCTGCGTGATCTAGACCAAAAGTCTTGCTCGTAGCCCATGTTGTTTGTCGAGTTGAGTAACAGCAGCCCGTAACGCTACGGGGTAGTCTCCTAAGTGGATTGAAGCCTCAAGCTTTACAGATTTCATGCTTCTTCTTAGTGCAATTTTATAGCGCGTTTCTCATCCCCCTTTTTTTTTATTCAGCGTGTTACTTGATTAATTGGTATGAAATGTTCGCCTTTATCCAACAATTCCTGAAACACAAACGCAGAACTCTCCGACTGTATTTCTTATTTACAGCCCCACAGCCCGAGTGATTTCCAATTCACTGCGCTGCTCCATTAGGTCACTATATAATACCGCTCCAGAAAAATTAACTAGGAGTGGATTCCCTTTCCAATCAAATAGTCACTGCTAGAAATTAAGAGTTTCTTTCACTGTATTTGATTGCATTTCTGCCACTTTCCCTATCAAGCGCAATAAACCAAACACCCTCTGCAGCCCCCGTGAGACACAGACGCGTAACCACAGGATTTGGGAGACTCCGTGCCACGTGTACGACCGGCTGCGGCTTCCACCTGCGCTCCTCCAAGACTGTGGTCTGGTGTTTCCCCCTTGGCTACTGGAAAGAGTTTTCCCCGGTATAAATTTTTTCCATCTTACATTTTACTTCCATACAGGATTGTAAGTTTTTTTCTGTTTGTTTCTTTGCATCGTGATTCCCACCTGGAATATCTTAAGGCTTCCTTTAAAGCACAAAGGTGATGTGAAGGCTTCAGCCACAAATTATTTTCCCAACTCTTTTCATGTCTAGTATGCTCATGGTGAAAGTAAAATGCTAGAATAAATAAATTCTAGAAGTGCAAAATTCCAAAGACAGAGATTTCCATCTCTTTTTCTTTTTATTGTCATTTTTTTTTCCACACGCCTCATGATTTTGACAGTCCTGACACAATATTTTTGCACACCCAAAGATGGCAAGACTGCCTGATGCCATGACATCCACACACAGTCAAAATACCCTATTCTTTGCACTTGAAAATCAAGACTGAAGCAGTCTGTGTACACTCGCTATTCCAAAATTAGACTGCACATAAATTTAACATGTTCAAATAATGGGATTGCCTATGCAGTCAAGCAAAAGGTACCTTCTTCTACTGCAAGTAACTTGTTAGACAAGATATTTCAGCTTCCCAAGATATTAATGGATACTTGGTAAAGGTCTTCTTAGAATGACAATACACTTCATTTTGTTTGCCGAGTCAGTAACAATTAAATCACTTTCTGTATTACAAAGCATATGCCAACGTGACATGGTGGCAGCAGCTCCCGGAGCAGCCCTATCCCAAGCTACGAACCAATATTTTCCTTCTTCGCTGCTTATTTGAATTGCAAAGAACAGTTTAAAAAAGCAAGCTGAGATCCTGAGGCATGCAGCCAACAGCAAAACGAGGATTTTTTTGAGTCCACGCACCAACTATTTTCATGCGGGGCTGTGAAGAACACGGTTTTATGGCATCTCCAAATCTGGAGCAAAAAGCAAAGCAGCTACAGGGCTACATAGAGGGTAAGATGCCGCTGTTTGAACTTGGCGCTGATACAAAATCAGACCTGCGTCCAACAGAACCACAGCTGCTCTGTGCGTTGGCAGGGGGTCTGAGGGACCCGGCGTGCAGCAAGAAAGGTCCCATGGGCTGTCCCGGCCGTGGCTGGGACGGAGAGGCACTGGACTGGGGGCTGGAGGGTTCCTTGGGTGGCTGTTTTCCAGGGGACAGACCCTTGCAGCAAGTATGAGCCAAGGCCACCACAACGGGCCAGAGAAATGCGTGATTTTCCATGTGAAGACCTGCCTGCAGTGATGGAGGTTGGTCCATCTCCAGCATCCGTGAAGCTCTAACGGGGTACAAACACCGCGCCTGAGACAGCAGCTCGCTGGGGACCACTCCAGATAGCTCTGGGAAACCTTGGATTAACGTGGGACAACCAGCTGGGAAAGGAAACGCTTTGAGCAGCCACGTTTGAGGGATGCTGTGGAAGTTAGAAACTGGGGAAAAAAACCTCAAGTAACTCAACGACACAAAAATCCTTGCCCAAGAGGCCACTAAAAGAGCAGTTGCTGGGTGCAGGATGACTACTGGGAAAATGGAGCAGCAAAACGAGTCTGTGGAGGTATCTGAAGAGTTAAAGATAAGGAGTGAATGGAACAGTTCAGGGTATAATGGCGATATTATCTCACCGGGAAGAAAAAACTCAACTCCTTCCATCCTGGAGGCATCCCCATGGCCGGACCCCCCCACGCCTACGCGCGGCTTTGGCACCGCAATGCAAAGACCTCCCCGTGCCCGCCCCCACCCCGCTCCGCGGCCAGGGCCGATGTTCAGGACTAAGAGCTGCGCGTCCTTGATGAAGCTTTTCACTGGAGAGCCCAGTCTGTGCAGTCCCAGCGGCAGCAGCTGAGGAGATTTAATTCCAAACACATTTACATTATTATGCAAATATTTGGAAATAATCAACTCCTTCGCTTACCTACTAAGAGCTAAGTGTTTCCATGGGAACAGCAACTATTAACCGCTATAGTTAATATTTTTATTCTGGTAGTGTCCAGAGAGCTCAATGAAGATTGAAGACGGCTTGTACAAGGCACTGTACGAATGCGGAGGATGAAAAAGGATCTTCTTGAAAGGCAAAGGTTATTTCATGAGCTTCAAAGTCAAGTACCAGTTCTACCTGGTCCTGTAAGAACACGGCCAAATTTGTTGGCAACGAGTCCAGGAGCTTCTCCTACATCATTTAACCAAATCAAGAGCCCTATTTACATAGTTTTGCCTTGAATCCTATAGCATTTCACGATCAGATAGAGACCTTAATAACCATCCCAGCGCAATCCAGCCCCATAACGTCAACCCAGACCTACTGAGAATCCCTCCCTACGCCTCTGATCTTTCGCCGAGTGCAAATTCCAGTTAAATGCACGTGAGAGTAGAGGTGAGGCCATGGGGCAGGAGGACATCATCACGGGCATCCTGAAAATCAAAGGGCTACGCTGCTCCCTTGCACATGTGGTCAAAAGTCAAGTCTGGACTCAAAAGACCCTAAAAACCACAAGATTTTGGGAAAAAAAAAAAAAAAAAAATGAATGCATTTGGGGTTGGGTATTTCCCCCCTCGGGTTTCAAGGCCACAGCCCCAGCCAGGTTTCAAGCACCTTTGCCACACGCAGGGCTTGACAGTCGTCTGAAGAGAGCGGCCGGAGCAGAAGCGGCCATCCCACCCAACACCTGGATGACGGTGATGCTCATAGTCATGGACGTACCAGACTGGAAACCTCCTCCCCGCTGCCACGGCTCTGCTGCCCAGCTTCCCCTTGGCAAGAAGACGACCTGACTGCTTCTCCTCCCCCCCCACCGTTTTTCCTCCCTGTTTATTTCTCCACTTGCTCCTTTCTTTCTTTTTTGCCTCCTGTGTAACGCAGAGTCCGGTTCGCCCAGCCGAGACCGACCCACCTTTCCCAGCACCGCAGCGACGGGAAAGCCCAGCTCCCAAGGCAGCGCATTTCGGAATGGGTTCCTCCTAAACATCCCCGAAAAGGCAGCTCCAAAGAGCAAATCCAAGGGGACAACAGCGTTACACAAAGTCTGTGTCTCCGTGGGGAACCTCAGAGGGGTCCAAAACCCAACGAGGCCAACCACACAGAGCTCGTGGTGTGCTGCTCGAGCCTGCTACATCCCCCAGCCGTCGGTGCGGTGGTCTCCTGCCCCCACAAGCTCCCCCCAGGCAGCCTGTGAGTGATAAGGCATCAGAGGCAGGAGATGCACTTCATCTTCCCACTCTGTATTGTGAACTGTTTTGCCTTTAAAAGGAAAAGACTTCAAACAAACGCAACAAGTCAGAAATGATTATTTCAAACCCCCCCCTCCTCCCCCTCACCCGGGCCAGATCAGGCTGACTTGGAGTACGAGCTAAAAACTGGAAGGCAAAGCTCTTGCTGGAAAAGCCTGTGCAATTTTAAATGATTGACGGGACCACGGGAACCTGTTTATAAATTGTAAGAATCAACCACCACACAAATAAATTTTAACTTTTGAATGAACGCAACCAACTCTCCTCTTTGCTATGGAGCAGAAGTTTGAAAGGTGCTCGAAGCGACTCATTGGCACACGATGACAGAGCAATGGCAACACAAAACCTCAAGGGGTATTTGCTCCTCTCCCTTCCTCGATACCCAAAAATAAACACAGACAACCTCATCCCGAGAACCCCCACCGCAACGCTCTGCCCTGCCGCTGCCAGAGGAACAGAGCGGCTGGCAATTTTTCCAACACTTTTTTTGAACGCTTTCTTTAAAATGTCAGTGTGGGTTCATGAAAACTGCAGCTGCCACTGCTGAAGAACTGATCAGGCTTGCTCTGAACGGGTGGCTTTGGTGGCACGTGTCACTCCCCACGCTCTCCCCTGCCCATGCCACTCCTCCTGCAGGGCTCAGCCTCCTACCCACCGTTTTTGCAGCAGGGCTCACGAACGAAACCAGCACCAGAACTGCCGGCAACGTCCACCGTGGCAGCTCGGTCGGGGAGACGGGAGCTGCTGAGCCGCCCGTGCAGGAGGCAGCGTCCCCACGTCCCCTCCGAGCGCTGCCGTCCCAGCCCACGGGACCGGCAGGGCAGCCCCAGCCTCCCTGCTCCGCACCCGCTGCCCCCCTCCGGGCCAGGGCTCGGGGCTGCAGTGCAGCCCGCCGGCTCTTCAGGAGATGCCCGACCCAGTCGTGCTGATGAGGGGACAGATGCCGTCCATCCCACGTGCTCCCAGTGCCGTGAGCTGAGCCCTCGGTCCACCAAGGGGACACTGACCCGGGCAGAGACGACAGTCAGGGCAACAAATGTCCCTAAAGTTCAAGGAGGAGGGAAAGGCAGGCAGCAGGTGGAGGTCGACCTTGAACCTGGCCTCCCAAAAATGCCTTTCTAGGGAAGACGATTGTGCTGGAGCATCTGAAGGAGACACCACACCTCCTGTCACCCACCAGTGCCCACCCTTGCCGCAGGACAGGCGACGGCATTCCTGTTTGGAATCCCAAACTTTGGTGCCAAGTCCAGCACTCACTGATGAGCTGAGCTATAGAAATGCTGGTCCCGGCCGGCAGCCGCAGACACCGAGAGGAAAAGCAACTCATTTCTGTGCAGCCTGAGCTCCTCCTGCTCTCTAGAGCTGGCCTAGACATTGGCTGGGAAGGAGGGGATGGGATGGTCCTCCCGAAAAAATCATCAGTACATGCACGTTTGCAGGAGGAAAAAGGTCTTACCTGTTTCTCCCCATATTGGCAAATATTCGTCCTGCTGTATGTCCAGCATGATTTCCAGTCCGTTGCCTGTCCCACCCTTAACCGTGGTAAGAAGAGGCCGTCCTTCTTCTCCTGAGTTAAACATGTAGCATTTCCCGTATTTTGTAAACACCTGCGAGAAGAGAGAAATAATATAACATTTCCCATATAATCAATGCCTCTTCCCACCCGAACACGGGCAGAGAGATGAGAAACAGCCACGCGGCGCAGCTCGAAGGGAAACGTCTGCAGATAAATCCAACCCAGTTTAATCACTTAGCGCATCGCCTTCTCCTTACGGAAAATAAAAGATGGAAGAGAGGAAGGGAAAGCTGTTTTAGAGCAGCAAACAAATGTCTTCGGCAGCTCACTGGTGTCATCCCGTATTAAGCCGCTGAGAAACACACGTACGGGCTGTGCTTGAGCCTGTACTCCAACAGAACTCCGCTCCCCGCTTTTGTGCGAGGCACCTCAACCCACCACCGCTGCGTGCTCGCGGCGCAGACCCGGAGGCGATCACCCCGCAGGACGGCACCGCAGCCCACGCTCTGCCCCCTGCTCACCCCGCTGCAGAGGGCAAAGCCCCGCAGGCACAGCCCGCGCTCGCTGCCCTCCACCCAGAGGCACCCACGTGAACGGTGCCGCTGCCCTCCCGGCACAGAAAAACGCAATATCCCATTAATTCCGTGCTCTACCGCTACTTGGCAAATAAGAAGAGTTAAAAACACGCGGGCAAATGAGGGAAGATTTCCTCCATCGCTTTCGCTCTTTTTAGTCTCATTTTGGCCCATCTCCGGAAAGACACTCCGGGCAAAGCCCAGGTGGGGTTTCCAGGCCACCACCGGCTCTGCAAAGCAGGGCTGACACGGGTTTCCAAGCGGGACAGATGTGGGTTTCCAAGCGGGATGGCTCTCGCTGGGGCAGCAGATGTGACACCTTTGATCGCGGTGGCACAGCTGGTCCCAGGCACTGAGCAGCCGGGTGCTCAGCCTCCCCCGAACTTGGGGAACATATGGGAAACCAAAGTGTAGAAGACAAGTCCCTCCTATGTCTTGCACTGACGGAGCCGGGGACGTGCAGATGTGCAGAACTCCCTCCTATGAGTAAAAGAGGATAAAATGGCTCACAGCCATCTAGAAATCCCCCAGCCATCGCACGTGGCGACTTTTGCCAAGCACCGGCGTGAAAGGGGGAGCGCGAGCAGCCTCCGAGTCACTCTGCTGCTTCACGGCTCCAGAAAAACCCAGGTTTTGCAATCAGTAAGCAACTGGCAAACACCGGCAATGAATATTCAGAGCAAAGGGAGCCCAACGCCAAGCGGCACGCTGGCTGCAATCCCATCAGAAATCACAAGCGGCTAACGCAGTTGCTGAGATCGTATGACCCCAAGATGATTCATAAAACTAAACAGAAGCTGGAGTCATCATCAATTTATTCCCCTCAAATATTGACATACGCCTTATAATCACAGCATCAGGGAAGGAGGTGAAATAAGAGAAATACAAAATCATATTCAAGCTTAAAACCTCCAATCGGAGCAAAAAGGATGCAGAGAATACGAAGCGTGTGCAGGGGAAAAAGGATGCCCTTTAAAAAAAGATTTTATATCCAAGTGAAAATCCCATTTTAATACTTGACTGACCTATTAAACCATTCGAGCCAGAAAGATAAGCTGAACAACAGTGAGCCTGTGTTAGCAGCCAGTGCCCCACAGCCGCGTTTTCCCAGATAGGCTTTGAAGGCAGAAGTCAAAAATTTCTAATTAGGATAGTTGAAAATACAGCATGGAGAAAACCCACATTAGTAAAAACCATGGGAAAACAAGCAAGCTCGTATCGAGAGCAACAGCGCAACGGAACCGCTGAACAAGGATTCGGATGCTGATGTACCCAGTGCAGTTTTCAGCCGAATAAATCCAGGCAATTTTATGGGGCTTTTTATACAGCCCTTTGCAGCTGTAAAAATTTAAATGTAAAACCTCCAGTTAGGGCACGTTTATCCAACAAACACTATCTAAAGTGACAGGGGTCCAAGGCTCTCCTCAGCTGCCTGTCTGGGACCCCAATCCCAGAAGAAATCCAATGGTGACTTGAAAAGGAAGGGACGTTCCTCCATCCCTCCGCTCCGCCCTCCGGAGCGACCGCCAAGGTCCGGGAGAGGCTGCTGGCCACGGCCAGGAGCTCGTCTGCCACCACCTTGGCAGATGTTCCTCTCACGCAGCAGGAGAAGGTGGGAAACCTCCCCAGCCGCACGCAACTCGGCGTGTGTTGACACGTGTGGAGAAGAAACGCAACCGCCCCCGGCCCCACGGCTGCCCCGGAGCGGCGGCCAGCCCCGGGAACCACCTGAGACGGAGCTGAAATCCAGGTGCTGCTGGCATCATCCACATGGCTCCTAGGGCTCTGCAAGGAAACTGTTCCAAGGAAACCCCGACCATTTTCTGCTGCTTTTCAGAATCACGGCGTCATGTAGGTTGGAAAGGACCTTTGGGATCACCAAGGCCGGCTGTCACCCCAGCGCTGCCAAGGCCACCACTAAACCCTGTCCCCAGGTGCCACATCTACGCGTCTTTTAAACACCCACGGGGACGGCAGCGGGTGCCCCGTTGGGCTGGAGCGCCTCTTCCCACGAAGTTTCATCCACAAGGAGTTGAGCCCAAGCGCCCCAAGCCAGCTCCTCAAGGCAAACCGGAGCACAGCGAGCGAGGACAACTGGGAGGTCACCCCCACAGCTCCCGATCCAGCCAAACCCCAGGAGATGCCTCCACCCGCGGTCCCAGCCGGCGCTGGGAGAGCGCCACCGGGGCTCAGCGGACCCGCACGGAGAACTGAGAATGGAAGGGGATAAACTGACGAAGGACGGAGCGTCTGCCCCTGGGACAAGGCTGCTGGCAGGGATCCCTCGGGAAGGCGGCTGCCGGCCGTCGGCAGGGCTAATGCGCCAGCGGTGAGCAGGGATGCCTTTGGGAATCCTCCGCGAGGCTCAGCCCCGCTCCCAGGCAGGGAGGAGGCACGAGGACGTCAGTCAAGCGAACAAAGAAGGACTGAAAAGGTAAAAACGGGAAAGGAAGAAGGAAAGGAAGGGCAGGCTCCTTCCACCTCCTCCACCGGGAGAAACCCCAGTGCCTATACGGACAGTGCCCTACCAAACCATATATAAATGCCATAGGTATAGGGGCGTAGATATAGTCTGTACACATTATTATATATTTTATATAAATAGATACATAATGTATTTTATAATATATTTTTATAATAATATATGTTATATATTATGTAATGCTATTATATGTTATATGTAATAGTACACCTACAATTTATATTCTATATTTTTATTATATATAAATACATAAATACATACGTACATACATATATATAAAAATATAGATGTAATTTCCCTGCAGGCAGCCGAGCCGTGCACAGCGGGGCTGACCCACGGTGCTCAATGCCCAGCCACAGCAGCGGGCTACAGCACAGGGCAGCCGCCGGCGGCTCTCCCTCGAGACCTTCAACCGCAAAGTTTTCCATCTTTCCCTAAGAAGCTATAAAAGACTATTTACAGCGGCATTTAAAAAGACACTGCCAAGTTCAAAAATCCATATGCATTCGTTTCAACTCACATTAAACGGGGCTACGCTCTTCCTCACCTTCTCGTCTCTGCCATGAATGATTATTTGGGAAGCTGTAACATTTTTTTTCAGGGACCCTCTTGGTTTCAGGCTCTTTTGGGCTCCCTGATATCAGGGAAGGATTCACAGTGTTATCAGATCATCAGGAAAAAAATACAGGGCTGTTCGGAAAGGGCAACATCACTATATACTACATGATGTGATACATCTAAGACAGTAAACACGAGGCAAACTGGAATGATTTAACCTCAGTTTATTTGTCCTAGGGGAAAACAGCACTCCTTGCTGTTAGTAATGTTTTAACTTGCAATAAAAAGAAGGTCCAGCACAGGCCAGAAACAAAAATACAAACACGTATCTTGAGAATATTCTATAAAAATACCTTTTTTTTTGCCCCTCTGATGGATCACCGGTTACTTTTGCCAGCTCCTCTGAAAATCCCCATTTAAGACAGAGGCAAACACATTCACAATCTGTGAAATACTCTTTGAGTGACACAAGGAGCCCTCCTTTAGCACGTAAAGGGAAAAATGTGTATCCTGTGAAAATCAAAAAGCAGAGCACGGGTATCTCAGAGAGACTCCGGGTACCAAACAGGAGGGACCACCACCGCACGCTCCGAGACATCAACCTGCACCCTGCCGCGTGCCAGACCCACGGTCCCCGAACGACTGATACTCAAAACGCACGCAAGCCTGACCGGAGTCATAGTGAAAAAGGGATTTCACAGTTTATAACCAGCGTACGCAGGACAAGCCTGTCTACTGATAAATTATCCTTTCAGTACGGAGCAAAATGATGGCAAAAACAAGTAATTTGGAGCCTGTAAATTACTTTTCTAGATCCAGACAAAGACGCAGCCTAGAGCTCGCTGACAAGGCAAGACATTAGTTGTCAGATTAAGGTACCAACCGTTGAAAAGAGCAAATTAGCACCCTTCACCATCATTTTCTCCACAACGGTGGTACGCAGGGGCTCAGAGGCGCACATCCTATCGAGCCCCGTCCAACAGCACCGTGGGCAACAGAGCAAAAAGGAAAATGAAGAACTTCCCAGAGAGGTCCAGCAGAAGGGGAACGTGATGCTGAAAGGGCCTGGGGAGAACGGAGATGGGTTTGGGCAGGGACGCCCATGAGACGATGAGAAAAAGACCCCGCTTAGGAGGGAAGAAGAGCTTATTTCTGCGTTTTTGGCAGAGCGATACATTCCCATAGCCACCAGCTCTCCCCTGGCACCTGCCGAGCCGATGGTGGCACCCAGCCGTGCCACGGTCTCAGTGGTGGTGCGAGGAACAGCACGGTCCGGCTGGCTCCGTCCAAGCCCATCGCGACGGTCCGTCTGTTCACCCCCTGGCAGGAGGCAGCGGTACGTCATTCAAAATGAAATGATGGCTGCGAAGAGCTAATGACAACGGGTGCCTACAATAAACAGGTTTCTGAAGTGCCAAATCCCCAGGGAATCTCCTTCCAATGGAGACCGAGCTGGCAATCACAGCTCGGTAAGGCGGGAACCGATGGCAACGGCCACGGACTTCATCTCCCTGCCACACGGGAACGCAGAAGGAAAGAAGGAATCAAGTCCCCATCCCACACCGAGGGGGGTGCCAGCCTAACCAGCCCTTACGGCATCCTCTCCGTTGGAGGCGGTTATCCATCTCAGTCCTACAAAAACACTGGGGGAATACTAAAAACCTGGGAATACACGCCCATGGATTCCTACGGTGATTTGCTCGGTCAGCCTCAAGAGGCCGTAAGGCAAGGCACGGCTCCTTCACGCGTTAACACAAACCAGGAGGGGGAACACGTATGGATGACATACTTTGGTACCTCCTCCCCCTCAAAGGCTAGCCACGGATTTCTCCTTAAATCCCTGTTTGCTTTGTATTACCAGAAACCTGGCACAGGAGCGTGACAGACAAGCAAAACGCGACCCATCCTTCACGGTGTCAGGTCTAATCTCGCGATGGAGAAGAGTAATGGGGATGGAGCTGCGGAAAGCAGAGCCATAAAAGTTGTCAGAGATGTGTTTACAAGGAGAGGGTTTTCCTTTCGGCTCCAAGACTGAGCTGTCCCAGCGGGGCTTGTCAAGCAGCTCCGCGCGGGAAGGCAGGGAGATGTTCCCTTGGAATCCGTCCCGCGTCTGCCCGCACCCCGCTGGGCACCGCTGTCGCACGGCTCCGTGGCAGCAGCAGGGATGTCAGCTTCGGTTTTATGCACGTCTGCTGTTTTTAAATAAGAACTTATCGAGGTCCTAGGTACCACCTGAGGCTAACACAGTCCTGTGCTGGCAGTAATGTTATTTCTTTTACAAGCTCGCAGCGGCCAGCATCCCAAATGTAATAGTTTACCATTGCGACAAGCTGCTACGTAACGTGTAACGCTCCTAACGCATCGATCTCCGCCTTCAAAATCCGTTTTTGCCACCGGACAGGACCCACTCGCTTTTTAATTTATTTATTTTATAGGATGGCGTTAAACGTCACGCAGCGGATCGCAATTTCATACCCCTATATTCAAGAACAGTTAAACTCCAGCGGCACTAACGCAGAGGCACGACAGGAGAGCCCATTTAATTCACTACGAGATATTGCCATTTTCTCCTTATTTGTGCAATCAGCCACTCCCCGTAACGGCATATTGGTGCGAGCATTTGTTTGAATGGCGAGTACTTATGGAGGGTCCTTATAGCTGGCATAAATCACCTCCACAGCGATCACTGCAATACAGCACTGGTTGAGTGGGTATTTAAAAAGAAATATAGCACTAATATTCTGGCAGCAAATGAATAAACTATAATGGTGAAGCTCCAAATATTTGAGAATTATGGGGGTCCATAAACTAAGAAAACTGCTACCCTCTCTCTGATCCCCATCAAGCCCTAATTGCTTCCACACATAACAAACTGATGCAGAACGACGTGACAGGAGCTCTGTCCCACCAGACCGTAATTTATTAATTGTAGGAAACAATATCCGTGTGCTCCCACAAAGGTTCATCTCCCACACGAACACAAATTAACCCATGAACAACCCTTCATCTCCCCAGGCTCAGCCGGCAGAATAGCATCCACCGGTCCCCCCCCCCCGGTAACCCGACGCAGAACGCCACCCTCCGCTTTCTACTGGGTTTGGGGGGAGACAGTGGGTGGTTGGTTGTTTTTTTTAACAGAAAAGTTTCTCATCTTACGGAAATCAATGCCCCAGCACAAGTGTGAGGCCACCTGGCACGTACGAACCTGGCACCGTACGCAGGTGAAATGAGGTCAATGGCCCGAGACACGTCGGGCTGGGACGGTGATATCGCCAGACTCGGGTTGAACGAGGTCAGACAAGATGACAACCTGGACGATGCCCTCAGGAAGCAGCAGATGGTGTGGAAAGAGGAGAAAGGCGGGTTTCGGAGTATCGTGTTCCTCCTTCGTGACCACCAAGGCTGCCCCTCCACCAGCAGCAACCCGCAGCCGAGCTCTGCGCATCCCGGCGGTAGGAGCCCCGGAGCCTTTTAACAACAGGTGCCAGCAGACGGCTTGAAGGCCAGGATTCATTTGGATAATAATTACAATCTGTCTTCCTAACCTCTTCCCACTGATTCATTTAATGAATTGTTCTTCATTACCCTTGCTGAACTCCCTGCGGAGCAGCAGCCCAGCTCCGTCTCCAGCCCAGCAGCAGCTGCAGCTCTGGGACTGACACCCGCAATATCGCTGCGTGGCCCTGCCAAAACCACCTCGGGAACGTGCAACAGGAGCCCACGGACACCCCGGCACCCAGCCTCCCGAAGTCACTCATGCAGGTGCTATGGAGCCTCAGCAAAGAGGGTGGATAAAACACTTGGGCTTGAAACGCCAGTGTCAAACCCAAACCCCGCCAGCTAAGGAAGGACGTCACGTAGCAAATGGGTTCTCCAGAAAACGCCGATCAACCGTCTTCAGACCTCCCATGCACCTTAAAACCATCACGCAGTACCCTAATGCCAAAGGAGGGATGGGGGAACGCTGGTGAGCTGGGCCATCCTGGTCATCCAGGGTGAGACTGGCTGGAGACTCCTCAGCCACGGCCCCCAGCCCCCCAACAACCCTCCTGAGATACCGGGAACCTGCCGGACGGCTCCTCCCCAGCCAACACCAGAAGCATTTGCTCCTTGCTACAGAATTGTTCCCACGTCTGGAGTTTTTTAAGCCATTTAGCCCTTCCCCAGAGCTGGCGCAGGAGGGAAGCATCAGCCTTCTGAAAAGGACAAACAGCTCCAAATACTCCCAACGGGACATCGCCATCGCATGCCTTTTGCAAAGGAAAAGCAGCAACTGCTCCCTCGTGCTTACGCCGAGGCGGTAAGTACTAAACGTCCCACTGCAGACAGCATTCCTCCGCAGCCAGCCAAGCTGAAAACCCTGCGAGGCTTCTGCTACTTACAGCCCTGAGTGTTACAGCTTCTGCCTGAAGTGAAATATTTCGGGCACATAAAAAGCAAAGACTGTCCCCACCCAGCACAGGGCTCGGGGTGGAGCTCAGGACCAGCCTGGCCACCGTGGCCAGTGTGAACGGTCACGGCCACGGTGGCCGGGTGATGGTTTCACGCCCCTTGTGCACCAAGGCACGCGCACTGCAGATTTTCGCTGGCATATAACCAAGTTGTAATTCAGAGCACCACCATTTAGGCTCTTAAGTTCTCCGTACAGTCGATTGAAAAAGATATTTCCATAATGCACTTCCAGGCACTTTAGTAAGGGATGCTCCCCAGTTAGCACAAAGCACTCTCTGACTTTCTTGTGATGGCTACATCGTTTGGAAGAGTGAACTCCGGAGAGGCTGCGTGCACGGTGTCTGCCGCCGGCTGCATCCCAGCGATGCCCCACCGCTCTCCAGCACAGAAAATCTCAGCAAGCAAAGACGCTGCCCACTGCTCGTGCACGCAAAGCAATTCCCCATCACTCGTGCACGCGCAGCCGTGCCCCGTCACTCGCGCACGTGCCATCAGCGTGGTGGCGCGTCTCATCTCAAGGACTGCCCTTGGGTGCCTGGCGTAGGCAGGACAGGCAGCTGTCATCTTTCTCACCTCCTGCGGGGAAAACACAGCTTGCAGATAGGTAAAATAGGGATATCGGCAGTGTCCAACTCGGAGGAGCATGTGACGACACCTGCATTCCCGTCTGCGAGGCGCTCGGAAATACGGTAATACGAGTGGCACAGACATCGTAGCCATACTCAGACCATCCCACACCGAACGCAGGCGGTGGGAGTTTCACTACAGACGGGAGTGAGCTGAATCCCGCCTGTCATTAGGGAAAACGCCATCGCCTTTGACAGACCCATCTCTGCAACCGCTGCCTCGTACAGCGAGACGGTCTCCAGGCACCGGGCGCACTGGACGTGGCCGCTGCGCTCCCGGGGCCACCGGCAGACCGGAGCCGCCTCCGCGCCTGCTCCCGGGACCGAGCACACCCCATCCCGTCGTCTTTGCCTCCCTGCTCCCTACCCTGCGGGGACACGATGGCAATGCAGGATTTCATCACCTGGAGATGTGACAACAAAGCAGCGTTACCGACAGTAAGATGTTGGCAGGTCTGTCCCCAGCCGTAAGTAAATTATACCCAGTGACAGCTGCGAAACAAACGGTCCCCTTACTGCAGGAAATACATGAAAATAATAGCTAAAGCAGATTTTACCCCACCCCAAATTCAGACCTTTCCAGAAAAATGCGGATCCAAACCCTGCTACCTTGGTAGCAATCAAAAAACCTCCTGCAATCAGTGGAGAGAGGCAAAGCGGGGAGGGAGGTACATATGGACGTGGGCATATAGCCACAGAGACAGATCTAAGCTGAAATAAAGTTTGTTTTAAGCCTAAGGCTGACGATGGGCAGGGTTCCTTGTACCCCAGCATCTCTTTCTGCAGGATGAATCCATCCATGTAAACCACATGGGATGAGAGGCACAGCTCTACGCAGCCACGGGTTTATGGCAAGTTATAAAAAAAAAAATCCTGTGCTTGAAATTTAGCGTGAATTTATTGCCAAAAGACAATTAGTAACCATCGCCCCCTTCTTGCTCAGGTGGCTGTCTATAGGGAGTCAAATCTTTTTGCTCTTTTTCCCCACTTTTAGCCGGGCAGAGCCAGCACAGCCGGGGGCAGCAGCAGCCCTGCTTTCCAGCCCCTGTTTCTGCCCCCAGCACTCACCCAGGGAGGCAACTGCAATTTTATATCATCATCATCACTGAGAACGCGACAAAATTAACTTTCTGATTCCAGGGTACATCAGTACCAGCAAGCAGGGGAAAAAAAAAAAAAATAAATAAAAATCATGCTTGTAAATGGGGCAGATTGGATCTCAAAATCAGCAAGTGGCAGTAAAGCAGTCATGGTGTGTTGGCATTTTTACAGTCACTTTTTAGAGCAGCGCAGCGCCGGAGGAGAACGCGGGATGCAGCATCGCAGCCCAGCGCGGGCTGCGCCCGAGCGCCGCCGTCCCCACCGAAGGTCGTGCGCAGCCGCATCTCCAGCCACCCCAGCAGCGGGACAAAGAGGATGCTCTGGGCAAATCCACTTGACACCCACTGGGTTAATGTAAATCATTCCTGATAACTTTCCAGGTGGGATTGAATCAGATTTGGGCTACGGAGCGCAGGTACTGACATCCTCAGGCAAGCAGCACCAGCCAGGCTCTGCTGTTCACAACACATGCACATGTAGCACGTTCAACGCAGGACGGCTTTTTGGAGACAGCCCTACAAAGACTCTATGAAAAAGACTGGAATATTTTCCAGGGGAAATTAAAGGAAAAAAAACCCAAGCCATGAGCAAGGAAATAATTTTGTACTTTGTATTCCCAAACCTCAAAACAACAAACCCCAAACCCGATCCGTGGCCTCTGCACCCAGACCAGCACAGACACTCTGAGAGCATCCTTCGGCTGAGGAATTAACCTCCGTTAGCCTTTTAATTTAAATTACTGCTGAAGTAGCTGATTCAGTCGAAAGATTTTATAGCCGCTATTTATTATTTGTACAGCCACAGCTCCAAGCAGCCCCTTGCCCTTCCAGAAAGGCAGTGGGATGCAGAACCCCGCGGCACAGAGCCGGTGCTTTGGGTTACGCGGGGGATTGTAGGAACTGCCGCCGAACGACTCGATCGGAGCCCCAGGACCAGACACACACAGCGGAACTCCAGCTCTTGCCACGAGCTGGGGGGTTTAAAGGATTTGCTGTACACATCCCTCAGCTGAGCAGCAGCAACACGGTATTTAGTGCAAGACGTGAAGCACCGGCCAGGCAGGAGCATCCCCTCCGGAGCTGCATCCTCCCTCCAGGGCTGGGGCAATCCCCTTCCATCACTGATGATGGATGAAAGCCCAGTTAGTCTAAAGCCAAGATTTTTTTTTTTTTATCCCTTAACTCTTTATTCAACTCAAAACCTTCCCAAAAGATCCAGATACATGTAGAATTTCAGGTTAATTGTAATGACGCTCAAGATGCCGCATGGAGCGGCTTGGCCCGAGGATGTGCCCAAACCCCAGGACAGGGACAATTTGCTTTGTAAATGCAAGCGCGAACCGCAGCAAGGCAAGGGAAAGCGAGATCCCTTCATCGCTGCAAATACAGGTCTAACAGGGCACAGGGGAGCTGGGCAGCTCGTCGGCATCCCTCCTTAAAACCAGCACTCCGATATTTTTGGCAGAGACCTCCAAAGAGTCTATTTATGGTCTACTACCGTCTAAAGTCTATTTACTTGCTACCAAAGGGCTTAGGAATCCGCCGGCTCCTTCTTCACATTTTTTATGACCCGTTTCATACTCAAGGGGGGCTCAAAGCTCTTTACGGGCAAACACAGTTTCCCAGACCACGCCAGTTTGGGTTTTTTTCCTCTTAAAAAAAAAAAAAATCTAGATAAAGATATATTCCAATTACGCACTGCCTGCTACTTGGTGCAGGTGAAACACAGACCCGACAGCCTGAACCAGAGACAGACCCCAAGCTGTGGGAGATAAGAAAATGTGCAATTAAACTTGCTTGATACACATCACCTCTCAGCTCTCTGGAGCATCCTCAAGCCAGAGACCTGGAACCTGGAGCTGAGCACACGTGAAAACGCAGCCAGTGTGGCCCATTTCAGTGCTTTCAGCTGCTTCTAGCTCATCATAACCTCAGAAGATATTCATAACCCAGGCAAGGAAATGAGTTTGTTCAGCGCACACAGCATGATTTTAAAGTAGAAAAATATCCTTTTAATTAGCTTGCCAAGTATATATATCTCTCTCTCTCCCCATATATATAGCTATCTCCAGCAGAACCTGCCAGCTCCCGAAACGCGCTCCCTCTTCCAGCTTCGAGGCTGAGACGAGGGTTTACAAGCACCGCAAAGACCCTTTCGGCACCGAGTGCCAAATCCTCGGTCCAAATACCCGTCTCCCATCCAAACCGCATGGTTTGGTACCCAAGCACCCACAGAGAGACTTCTCTTCTTATACAAGGGCAGGGGCACGTGGCCTCCGGCCGACACTGCGCTGGGGGGGAGCAGCATTCGCTGGACAACCCCCCCCGTGCCGCGAAAGCCATCGGCTGCTGCTGCAGGGGCAGGAAATTACCCTAATGCAAAATTTTGAGAACCTGCACTCAAAACGAATGTTATGTTTTTATTTTCAAGCGCTCCCTGGGATGCTGCGTGACAGCTCTGCTTCGCCCCCGCTCCCATTTACTGCAGACGAGCCCAGGGTGCAGCAGCCGCAGTTGCTCTGAAGGTGCCCAGATGCCACCGGCGGTGCGAGTGTCCTCCCATCCTAATGTAAATGACCCCAAAAGCACAGTGCAAAGGCATCCGAAAGCAACTACATAAAATGTCTTCATACCTGTCCTCTGTTGGCCGTTTAATTTTTATGCAAGCAGCGTGCATTGGTTCCTGCCCTCCTAATAAAAGCACCAGACAAAACTCTCTCCAGGAGAAAATACCCACTACGAGCAAACCCAGGACCAAAACTCCTGAGCGCGCAGCACGTGCGCTCCAGCCGGGCTCTGAAATTACAGATATCGTAACTCCCTTAACAACCTTCCCCTGGTCTTGTTTTACGGTTCGCTTCACCGGAGTGAGCCTACAGTAATCATGAACAAAATTCAACTCTAAAAATGTAAAAACCAGCTGTTCAGAAATGTAAAGGCTTTCTTTCGTAATTAATTTGACACTAGCTACGAAAAGGCTCAGCTCTTTAGCACTCTGTTTGAGCAGCTCACCGAATAAAGATTTTCCTTCTCTCCACTTCAAGGAATTTATTTGATGCAATATCCACACCCGGCGCATCCAGCACACAAATGCACGCGGCTCTATTTGCTTAGCGGTACCGGTAAGAAAGCCTGTTTCCTAAATTCCTTCAAGTGGACTTTAGAGGTATTCTGACACCAAACCTACCTATAAAAAGGGGATTTTCGGTTGAGCTGTGCAAGTCCTACGCAGGAAAACCAAGCGCCGGTGCCCGGCAGCATCCCGCGGGCAGCAGGGGAAGGAGGCAGCATCCTGCGGGCAGCAGGGGAAGGAGGCAGCATCCTGCGGGCAGCGAGGGGCTGGGGGCTGCGGGTGCTGGGCAGCGCTGGCAACGCTGCTGAGGGTCGGGATGCTGCAGGGACTGCGGTGGCCGGCACGCTGCGGGGTACAAAGCTGCCACAGCAAGGGACCGGCTGGCGGAAGGATGCGAGCGGGGAGCGATGCTCGGCTGCGGCAGGAGCTCTTTTTGCAGCTAAAAATGGGCTGGGTTTGAAAAAAGGATGTTGCACTTGGAAGGAAAGAGCTGCTGCCTGACCCAAATGCCAGGCTGGTTAATTAAACTACATCAATGGAGAATTAACCCCAGGCAAACAATGGGAAACTCTTAAAATGCAACTCCAACCAAAAATATTTTATTAATATCCCACCACTGGCAAAGTAAATCCACAAATCTTTGTGGGTACGCAGTCGGTCCCGAGTGCCCAGGAAAAACAAGAGGAAAAATGAGCATCACCAAAGTAGCCAAACCCAGGAGCCCCCAGGCCACCCCCCTTGGGTGCTCTGGCAAAGGGGGATGGGGCAGCTCTTGCTGCAGATTTTACCACAAATGACATTTTTTTCCTTCCAAAACCATTCGTTGTTATAACTCCAGATACTCATAGTTACCTGCAGAGCCTTCTTACGGTTTTAGCCTCACCAGGGAAGTACACAACAGCTTCATCAGGGCTCTGCATTTTTAATACAGTCAGTTTTCCTTTTTTCCCCCCTCAATTTGCCACCCTGCGGCTGCCCCGAGCGGTCCCTCGGCTGTGGGTGAGTGGACATGACCTCACCGCCACCGGCCTTCGCAATGAAACAAGAAATACCGAAGAATTTCTGGAAGCTCTCTGCACTTTCACGTCTCCCTGGTGACTTCTTAAAAGCATTGCCAGATCCTGGAAAGCCTCATATGCTCTGCTGAGGGCTTCTGCGGCTCCTCGCTCCCACCCGAGGCAGCTGGCTGCTCCGTCAGCCTCGTAGATATTTGTCTGAACTAACTTCGCTTGAGCCGGCGCCGTTTGGATCCCAGCAGCTTCCACAGCTGACCTGGCTGAGACGCCAAGTCAATACAGAAAGCAGTGAAGGGAATCGGTGGAGGGAAAAAAATAGCTAATAGGAGAGAGCAGGAAGGGATTCATGGCACGGAGACGGTCCCGCATCAGTGGAAAAGGTTCTTTCTCCTTTCTTAGCTACGGCTGCCAGGAAGCAGAGCGGCAGCTCATCCTGGAAGACCATTTTGTGCTGTTTTCCCCCCGATCACTTGCCCTGCTTCTGCCTTCACCCTTACGGAGGGTAATCCCTTCCTCCACGCTTAGATCTACGCTGGTAAGGCATAAAGGCTCCAACTGACCCCGCTGTAAGGCTGATGCTCCTACATGAGCTGGCTGCAAACTCCTGGGGCAGGGACCATCCCCGTGCACCTCCTGCTCCAGCACCGTGGTCCAAGGCTGGTCTGGAGCCGCAGTTTCGCAAAGCAAAATAATCAAGTCCTGTAGCCCCAGCCCTGGCCATCACAGTGGTGTCCATCACGGAGAAACCCCATTCCCCAGCCTTTTGGGTTTCAACAAGAGGGAACGCACCAAGCATCCCCCGTGCTGTGCGATGCAGCCTGGCGTCACAAACAGCTGAGCATCTCGGGGGAACACGTGCTCCTCGCTCCCTTTGGTTTTCCTGGGTCTCAACAGTTTAGCGAGTCTTGGCCAACCTGTCTCATACCCTGTGAGAAGGGGCTGAGCTCCCACACCGGTTGGGTGCCTCTAGGAGATAAGATGCTCCATATATAATATAGGCGTACAGATACATACCTCAAACACAACACGGTTATGGGAACCATTTACCGAGGTCTGAAATAACAATGAAGAGGGAAAGGACCAGCTCCAGGGACCAGAGAACGAGTGTTTCCTTCTTCTACAGCAATATGAGCCAAAAGCAACTCAACAGAGATGGATCATCAGAGACGAAACCAAAATGGGACCTCCCCTGACTACCCAACCAGCGAGGAAATGCCCCGTGTCCCTGCCAAGAGCTATCTTCAGGGACTAGCAATTATTAGTCAATTAAAAGCAAAGCAGCATCAGGTTAGAGGAGCCACAGCTGTCTGAAATGTTAAAAGCTTCTGTAAAGCAACGTAATAACTTGGGTCATTATTCCCTCCACACCTTATAATTTTGTTAGTCATCACATTGGGTTATTTCCCTTTGCTCCTGGGCTACTTGGCTGCCTTGCAAGGCTGCGTTATTCGCAACATATTTTATTATCAGCAAAGCAGGGGCTGACAGCTTTAAAGTTTATTGTTGTTAATGGAATAACAGACCTGCTGGAGAAGCAAATTACAAATTGCAGAGGCAACCGGCCGACCCCACACAAGCAAACCTGAACTGGAAAATGAGCAGAACTAAACAAATCCCTCCAACCTCCTCCTTCTGGCACGCGCTGGGATGAGCTGTGGCCAAATCCACAAAGAGCTGAAATCGCAGTGGAAGCAGGGAAGTGAAGCGCAGACTCCTCTCCTGAAGCGGAAGGATCGACGTTGGGATTATTCCATTATTATTTGCGGATCTGCAGGACGTGGCAGGGTGGAGATGGCTTTTGTTAAGTCTCTGCCCAGGGAGATGTTAAGGCTGAGCCTAGAGGTGGTCCTGACACAAGCTGTGCTGTGGTGGGATGCTGTTGAGTTTCATCCCAGAAAGCCACACAAGAAAAGGAGTTTGGGCACCTCAGAAGATGGGTGCACTAAGGTGGGCATCCAGGGAAGAAAAAAACTGAAGGCAGTGCAGATGTCTCAGGTTTTATGAGAAGCCATGGAGGAAAAAAGGCTCAAGAAGCAAATGCAAACTTGTTTTACATTTCTACAGCACTAAAAGCAATGGGGTTGGCAGCACCAGACTGGTACTGGGCAAGTCCAGACTTTATGGACATCACAGAATCACAGAAGGGTTTGGGTTGGAGGGGTTAAAGCTCATCCAGCCCACCCCCCTGCCACGGGCAGGGACACCTCCCACCGGACCAGGTTGCTCCAAGCCCCGTCCAACCTGCCCTTGGACACTGCCAGGGATGGGGCACCCACAGCTGCTCCGGGCACCCTGTGCCAGCGCCTCCGCACCCGCGCAGTGAAGAATTTCTTCCTTATATCTAATCCACATCTCCCCTCTTTCAGCGTAAAGGCATTCCCCCTTCACCTATCGCTATGCTCCCTGATAAAGAGCCCCGTCCCCCTGCGGACCCCCTCTGAGTACCGCACAGGCAGGACGCACGTCACCTTCCCACCCACCTCAACCACGCGGCTGAACGGACCGACGCGTGGAAATCAGAGACGCACTTTGATTTAACGCAGGACACCAGACAGACCCAGCTCAGGCAGCGTTTGCTTCGCCACCATTTCTTTTGCATTTTCTGGTAAAAAAAAAATGAAACGTCTGTTACGAAGTGGAAAAAAAGGGAAATGGAAATGGAGAATTCCAGCCTACGATAGAGGGACCTTCGCCCTGAAGGGCTCAGGCTGCCGGTTCCTGCCACAACGCGGCAACGGAAAAGCCAAACACAGGCTGGGAACAGCTGCCTGGAGTTGAGCTGGGGGTGAATAAATCGGACGACAACGACGAGGGTTTGCAGAGCAGGAGGTGGTGGCAGAGGGGACATCAGCCACGACCCCCCCCGCCGCAGAGACGGCGGCAGGTTGCAGAGCAGTGAGCTGTTAGCGTGAGAGGGCGCGCAGAAAACGGCAATACGCCATCAACGCCGTGTTTTCTGAAGCCTTTTTTTGGTTTTCAGTTGCCTGTGCGGTTCTGGGGTTTGCTCCCCAGGAATGGTTTCCAGCTGTGTTTGACCCCTCTGCTGTCAGCTGCGGGATCAGGGGTGGTTGGGGGGCTCTATGAAATGTTCCCCCCCCCATCGCCGGAGTTCCTGCTGGGCTGTGAGGGTTGATCCGTGTCTGCGCCCGCCTGCTGCCGCGGAGAAGCCAGGATGAAGTGCGGCACTGGCCAAGCCTGGCACATCCCTGCCCAGTCTCCCAGCGATGCTGGGGACAGAGGCGCCTGGAAAAGCTCCTTTGCCCATGAACGCCGCACGCCGCAGCCAATCCCCCAGCACAAATCCACTCCACACTTGGAGATTTAAAAAAAAAAAGGTTATTACTTTGAAGACTCTCTGTCCAGAAAGTTTTATTTAAGATTTCATTTTAATAGCTTGAGCTCTCAATGCCAGGCAGCGCTCGCTGCCAAAGGGCTGCGGCGGTGGCACCTCCGCCTCCCCAACCGGGATGCCTGCGCTGAGCCGCTCTTTTATGTCACTACTACATTACCCATCGTTTCACGACATTTATGAGCTCCGATGGATCCCATTAGCTAATCAGTGTTAACAGCTACCTGGTCCCTCTTATCCAGGTCAATGGATTTTGAGGAAAGCAGATTGATGTTTAAGGACCTTCAGGTCTTATAAGTCTTTTAATAATCCTCGTATACCCGGAGTGGATATGCACGCACTGGATCAAACGGCTCCATTTCGTTCTGACCAAGCACCACAACCAGCTGCCTTTGGGGCCACCTCCCTGAGCCACCACGTGGCCCCACAGCCTGCGGGTCCGCTGTGGCCACCACTCTCCCCTGCGTATGGCAGCCATATGAAACGACTCTTTTTATCCAGGAACAAGGACTAGAAGCAAGAAAGACATGGCAAGCCCCCTGGGGTAAGGTTTCTAGGTGCTTTATACATCTCGAAGAGCGATGGGGTTAGACAGCGAGAACACAATTAGTCTCACTTAATGTTATCTATCAGCCATGTGCCAGGTACAACAACAGACGCTGCAAGGACACAGGGCACCCGCTCCCTTCCACGTGCACCTTCGGATAAGCTGAATTACGCTTGCGTGGGTCTAACTCTCTTTGCTAACTACGAGGGAAAGCTGTGGTTCAGATACTCGCTCCCTGCATGCTGCCAGCATCCCAGGAGCATCATTTTGCTTTTACCATATTTTGCAGATTTTATACCAAAAAAAAAAAAAAAAAAAAAAAAAAAATCAAAAGCCCTTGAGGATGTTAAAATCTTCCCCGGGGAAGCAGCAGGCATTTGGGGCTCCTGCTGTGATGATGCCTTTGGTGCACCGCGATGCTCCACACCCCTTTCCACTGCCCTGTGCCTAAACCAGCCGCCGGGCGCTGTGCCGTGGGTGGGTACGACGGAGCCAGATCCCCTGCCCATCTTTTCTCCGCCAACTTGTTTTCAGCCAGCACTAGGAATGAGTCACCTGCTTCGTAACTTGTTGCTCAAATTCCAACTCCTGCGCTAACCCCAACCTGCTTGCCCACACGTTAAACACAATCCAGTTAATTCAGAAAAATAACGTCCCCAGCTCCCCAGCCTCCCAGACGCATTGATTGTTATTTACTTAGGAAGTGATTTTTGCAGATCATGACCATTCAGCGACCGCAGCAGCATTACCGAGGCATGGAAAAAACGGCCAGGTTGCTTTTGCTCCAAAGCCCAGAGAATTAATTGATCCTCTGTGCAAGGAAATACCATAGCTAGGGTGGAACTGTGCTCCCAAAGCGGGTATCTGAGATGCAGAAAAGCCTTGCCTGCGCCCTAACAAACCACATATTACAGCTCTTATATATATTATTGCTATTATAGCTCATTAAAAAGATATATGAAGTACTATCGTAAACAGCAATCCCTTCTGTGCTGTACCCATCCTCTCGCCTGCCCCGCGCTGCTGGTGGGGCTGCTCCACATGCTGTCCCACATCACCGCTGCTCTGCCAGGAGCCACAGGTCTCCCCGAACGGCTCTGAAGCCGATTTCTCTGCAGGTCTCGAGAGTAACTCCCAGTCAAAGCTCTCACATTCTCCGTGGCAAGCTGCTGTCCCGCAGGTGAGTGCTCGAGCCCTCTCGCCCTGCGCTGCTGCTCAGCCGAGGGATAAACAGATCCCTCTGGTACCGCTGTGGGGAATGCCCAGGATAACCAGTTTTCTTGCTTTTCCCCACTTCTCATCTGCGATTTTTCTAACCGAGGTGACAGGTAACACGACTGGTGTTTAATATACCTGCTTGTGGTAAAACACTTCCAAAACGAAGTCTTAAACTCAGGAACAGAGCAGCCTCCTCGCTCTCTCCACCGGCCCCACACAAGCAGGCGCTTCGCAAGGGCTTTCCAGTCCAAACCTTTGAAGGCAGGTCTGCTCGGGGCTATGGCCCTTGCCAAATTTCAGAGCACTCATTTCAGCACTCCAGACCTGTGTGTCTTTCCTACTAAGCAAGAAAAAAGTTGTTTTGCTTCCTTTTAATTTTTTCCCCTCCTTCAACAGCCCATTGCCAGCTGCCACTTGGGGCAGTGGCCAAGAAGAGAGTTTCAGCCCATGAAAAGAAACCTTGGAAGCTGACTCCAACTGACACACAGACCCTTTACACCACCCTGATACATCTGAGCATGAACCTAAAAGCCACGAAACTTCCATCCAGCTCCCTGCTCTGCCACAGACTCCCCGCGTGACCTTGGTCATGTCACTTGTCTTACACGGTCCCCACCACATCAGTGTAGCCCCGAGAGCACTCGCGCGCCTGCTGCTCTCACACTGGAACTCAGCACATCCTATTCCCCTCTGATACTGCCTGGACGCCCGCAGAACAAAGCTCTAATCCCAAATCCCTTTTCAATGTACGCTATAAATAAATCAACTATAAGCCCTGGCCAAATCTGTTTCTACCCATCAGTTACGTCTGTGGCAGCACAAGTGATGCTCTCTGCCGTACAGCTGCTGTTCAGCCCTTTGCATCGCACCCTACCAGAGGCTGGGGAGGCGTCCTACAACATCCAGGCAAGCTTTGAGGATAATACATCCATCCCTCTCCTCCCTGAAGGAAAGGGACTATGTGGCAGTGGGTGAAAAAAACTGCACTGGGGCCAAAGGCAGCTTGCAAGGATGGAGGGCTCAGGGCTGCGCTCCAGCAAGGTCCTGCTGCAGGTGTTTACAAGGAAATGGGTTCTTGGCTCAAGGCTGGGGTTGGTAGGTGCTACAGGAACAGTAAGGAAAAGCTCCGACTCCCTAAAGCTAAAATTGAGCTGGAAATAACGGGAAAATGACAAGTGACAGAGATCATGACATTACCTGGGGACGGGGGAATTAGGCTTTAAAGAGATTGTAGGGTGGACTCAGGTGCCGGGTCGCTGAACTCCCCCAACCAACTTCTAATCCTGCCCCAGGATTAGCAGCCGGTGACAGTGTCAGATCTGGGAAAAAACGCTTTTTATGCTCAACTCTTTGCCAAAACCTACCAAAATCCGCACTAACCGCCCCGGCTCAGGGTGGCTCTCGGGAGCAGCGCGCTCGCTTTATCCTGGGACACGGCACAGACCTGCCCGGATGAGCGCGCTGCACCAGCCGGCGCAACAGCGGAGGGAATTTAAAGTGGATTGATAAAGCACATTAACCTCAGAGTGAACCATCCCTTCCAGTCCTGCCGTGGCCAGACTGAATTTTAACTGAACGAGGTTAAAGCCTCTAATTCCGGACAAACGTCTCACAAAGAGCTTTAATGCACTCTAATGAGCTTCTCTGAATCCTAACATAATTTTCCACTTGCAGCATAAACTAAAACGTTGAAATCATAATAAAGCATGAAACTGGCCTGTGGATGGGGAGGGAATACGGTGCAAAAAATGAAGCTTATTATTATTATCTGGAGTTGTCAACAGTCCCTGCAAAAACACCCACTACAAGCGGCCGATGCATGCGCCCAGCTCCGGGCACGTGTCCCGGGTCTCCTCCGACCAGGAGGAGTGCAACGCGCTGGCTCTGCAACACCTCTGTGCGTCGTCTCCAGTTTAAAATCGTGACCAGGGAAAGCACAGAGAAATGCTGTCACTCAGCCAGGAGATGTGACCCCACGAAGGCAGCGAGGAGGAACACCCTGGGCCAGCATCCCTCAGCCCCGCCGGAGAGCTGCTCCGCTCTGCCGGGAGACGGATGGGGAAACCACTGCTGGCGAAAGCAGATGCTCCAATAGCTTTTCCAGCAGGAAAACAAGCTGGCCGAGCATCCGGGGCTATAAAGGCAGATATAATATTTAATCAAGCCCAACTACCACACAGGTTTCAGTATGAGGCTTTCTACGCACCCTTCCTCGTGCACCGTATGGACCGAGTCACGCTGCCGGCTGACCTGCAGGTAAACCTGGCCAAATGCGACCCCAATTAAACACAGCTCACAAAGAGCTCGCACAAACTAATTGCAGGCAGAGGGCTGTTTACGGGGGGCAGCAGGCTTCTCACTACCCGCTCGCGGCAGGACAGCCTGTAACCGGAGCTGGAAGGAGACGTATTAACAAGGAGGACGATGGTGTGACAGGGACACGTGCTTTGCTCTTAGTCACCCCAAACCAAGGACGCAGGCTGTAAATTGGGTAACAAATTGGCTAAGGGGACGGAGGCGGGAGGTCGCTCCCTGCAGATGGGGGTCAGCGTGGCCCTGGTGGCTTCGTTGTCCGCTTTGACCGGGCTAAGTTTGTCAGATGGAAATATTAATACCGCCGGTGCCACGGGCTGTCTTAAGGATGATTGAAAGCCACGGCACAAGCAGGCGTGGAGGAAAAAAAAAAAAAAAAAAACAGGCGACAGATTTTTGCATGAGTAAGTCAAGAAAGATGCATTCGGGGGGGAGGGAAATCAAAACAACACCAAAACACACCAAGCAAGGAGCAGCCTCCCCCGCCAGCGGGTAGCGAGAGGAGGAGAGGACTGGGAGCACCTGGGGATAAGCGCTGCTTTTTGTCCTCAGGACTGCCGCTGTCACAGTGAGCTGGAGGAGAAAACCACCGGATACGTGGCAGGTCACCTCTGGCGAAGGGAAAGGACTAGTTTTCCTCCTATTTTCTCATTCTACAAAAAAAACCTGGACCCTACAGCCCTTACAGGACAGGGAGGTTGCCCAGGTCCCCATTTCAGAGCTGTCTCTGGCAACAAGGCTGAGAAGCGGCACGGAAGATCGGTGGTTTTCCAGGGTGGTTTGCTCTCCTTTGAGGAAAGGGACCGGGAGGGACCTTCAGGGCAGTCCCTGCTACCCATCACCGTAACACATCCATCATCTCCCCGCTGTCCGCATCGGGCCACGGAGGTCGCTCCCCACTCGCTCCCTGGGACGCAAAGAGCTCCCCAATTCCTTCCTGAAGCCAAACCCCCCTCCCAAGGCAATGACGGGGCAAGGACCATCCCAGCAACCCCAAGCCTCCCGCTCCCATCCCTGGACGGACATGAATCGCCTGCCCCCAGCTCTATTTAAAGAGCAGAGGACCAACGCCAGCGGCAGCTCAGCCCCCCCGAATTCACACCGTTTCTGCTGACGCTGGCAAAATCAGCCCAGACCGACTGCAGGCAGGTGTAGCATCACCCCGGCTGCAACGCTGCTGCCTACAGACAGAGCCCAGAGCCGTGGCCGTCCCCTTCTTGTCACTGGTGTGTCTAGACAGTCACCAAACCAAGCACAGGCTGCATTTGATCCACAGGTCTTGGACTCCGGCTCCCTTTCCTAGTTCTTTTGGAATTTAATCTGCCTTCGGGAAGCTTGGTGCTAAGAGCAGTGCAGGGAGATCCCTGAAAATGTTGATTTAGAGACAGTACATCTCCAGCTCCTTTGAACAGAAGAACTGAAGGAAGCAGGAGCCAGGGACAAGCCAGTCCCGCCCCGGAGCGAAGATCAGGGCGCCTTGAAAGAAAAGCAACTCTAAGACACAAATAGAGATTTTTGCATGAGATTTAAAAAAAAAAAGAGGATGTACAAGACTTACTGCGCTTTGCTCCGCGATCGCGACAAAGCGCTGAGCACTGTGCAACCTGCCACGGGAACAATGTTCTGTAAAGAGGAGAAGAAAATCCAGATGAAGGTGAACTCCTCCTTCACACCCACCCTGGAGCTGTGTTTATGGAATCCACGCTCCATCTCCAACCCGCACGAGCCCCGGGAGACCCGTCCTGCCCGGCGACGCGCTTCAGCAACGAGAAAGCAGAAGGGAAACCACTTCTCGCCTCCACAAGCCCTGGCAGATAGCTCGGTCTTCTCCTCCAGCTCCACGGCACAGACCGCACCGTACGGCAAACTGGGGAGCATCCTACAAATCCCTGACTTAAAATTAAAGCCTCCAAATAGGGTTTGTCTCAAATTCCACACTTCTTTCCAATTGTCTGGACAAAATTCCAAGAGGTGGTGACTCCAGAAGCAAGGAGTGGGTGGTTTTTTTGTGGTATCACTCCATGCAGGGATGAATTCCCTTGGGCAACGGTGGTGGCTGAGGCGAAAGCCCAACCAGCCCATCTGGGCAGGCAAAGAGCTCAGCAGGAGCTGCTCGGGGGGGACCGTCACCGCACACAAGGGCTGGGCACGGCAAACGTGACCCACCGGCCGGCGCGGCGACGGGACCCTTCGCTCTGCCGAGGGATGGAGCAGCCCACGGAGGGTAAGGGGCTGGAAAGCAGGAGCTCTGGGAGCGGAACGGCCACCCGTCACGAGTGCCTTAGACTCAGCGGGTTTTAGAGCCTTGAGCTCTAAAAAGCATCACGTCGCCGGCTTCAGCTGCACGGGATTCTGGCAGGGGTAAGGAAACTCAGATGTCCCCGGACTGATGCTCTCCAGAGGCTGCATTTAACTGCCTGGAGGTGGTTTAGATCTGCAGGAGGGTCTAAGGTAGCTGGACTACAAAAATCGAGGCCAAAGAGCGAGCAAGTTGTCACAACACATTTGAAATTAAGACCGAACCCCAACAGGGCTTGAGCGTTACCTTGGCACGGGCAGCCGGCACAGCGGCATCCACCTCCCCAAGGCTTCCCCTGCCTTCCCCACGGAAACCCCAGGTACCCAGCAGCATCTCAAATCATGAGGTTTAAATAGGAAAATCTTGTTGTCATTAGCATGTCGGAGGAGCTGCTGGGACACACAGCTACACAAACCGAGACCGGCAGGACAGATCTCCCCTCCAGAGCCTCCTGGCACTATCATCTGCCATCTGAAACAGCTCATTCACTGTCTCTTTTAATGAATATACGCTGGTGCTTCGTGCTGGCAGGCTGTTCGCATGGCTCCGCAAGGGTCTTTCTCATTCCAGACCCCGTATCTGCCTTGTCCATTTTGCATTTTATTCAAAATACATATATCCTGCCAGCGACATTTATGGATAAACTACAGCTCCCGCAACACGCGAGCACAGCAAAAGCCTTGAGCCCAACACACTCCTCTCTGCCTTCCGAGCTAAGCCAGAAATCCTGGTACAGCTAAAGGTAAATAACACGCTTTGATGGGGTTTGTGGGCAAACAAACAAATCATCTGACAAAACATCGCTTCCATTTCTGGGCTCCGGTCCTGGGGAACCGTTTTGCTCCTCGCAGGCTCTGAGAGGAAAGCATCACCAGTGCTCTCATTAATCAACTTTTAATTGAAAGCAGACAAAAAAACCTCCCACCTAACAAGGAGGTGAAGGAGCCTGGCAGAGATCCACGCTTCCGACTATCCCCCGGGAACAGGCCGGGTGGATTTCATTTTGAGAAGGACCCAGAACGCCCCATCAGCTCGATATTACAGATACACTTTGCTGCTGCCGTCGGTGCGGAGTTAAGCGCGGATGCCCTCGGGGTTTGCGCTGCCAAGGATCCGCTTTCGTAGCGTTAATACTTCGGGCTTTGGCGGCCGTCCCTACTCACCAGAAGGCACCGCGCACATCACGGAGTGATGAGGCAGCAAACGGGGCAGATAACCTTACAAACCTGCAATATTTTCAGGCCACGCAACAAAAGACGTATAAAGAGAAGGTTCTCCCGCGGCTCCATAAAGCCCCGTATTTATCGCCTTGGGCTGAGCACCTACGTGCCAACACAGACCCCCGAGTCCCTGGTGCTGCCGATGCCCCAGGGATTTGTTTTACAGACCCTTTACGTGTTTGCAAAGCCGTCCCAGGCAGGCAGGCGTTTTGACGTGTGCTGGCTTTACATCTGGTGATGGTTTGGAGGGAGCCAGGTCTGCCCCTATGCCATACAGGACAGCATCTCCTTGTTGTGGAGCATTATGGTAATTTCTGCAGCAAAGCCTCATATAACTTGCAAGCACAAGCAACACCTCTGCCCAAGCAGCTCAAATTCCCCCTTTTTCATTGTAATAATGTCTGTGGTTTTGACAAGTCCCCCTTACTTTGAAGCGGAGTCCCATTTTTTGCCACAACCCCCTTTTTTTCCCTGAAAAATGGGGAAAAAATTCAAAGTGAGGTGCAGAAAAGGGAGAAAGAGGGAGAAAGAGCAATTGAGCATGGACTTTGCCCTCCTTCCCAAAACTTGCTGCTGTACACATTTAAGAACAGTCCAGACACACAGACACATACAGACATTTTGTCAAGGTTAATCAATTAAAACGCATAAGGGAATCTGGGTGAGAGCCCAAGCATCAACGTGAAACACTTGTGCAGTCTTTGGGGTGTACCAGAGTCCGCGTTTGCCAGGAAAGTTCTAGAAAAACAAGGAAGAAAACGACAATTTGCACACCGCTTGTCTCTAATGGCAGCATCTTTAATTAAAACATCCTCAGAGCTGGCAACACTGACTGTAGCTCTCAAGGTTTTAAATGCTATTACAGCACAAAGCCCTCTAAGATGCTGATGGCTTTTGGCAAAATGCTTAATATTCTCAACTTCATCTCTGGTCCACGCAAGTCCATGCGGATGCCGGGTATTTAATCTGATCGGTCTCACCATCAAACAATAAAATAATAAAACCTGGCAGCGAAGGGAAGCTCCTTCCCTTCAGCTTGGAGAATAAAACCGAAATGTTTTGGCACCGTGTGGGTTTTTTGGGGGAAGGCTGAGATTTTTCTTTCTCTATTCTCTTTCTTTTCGCAAAAGAATTTTAAAAGACCCAATCACGATGCTAATTCCCTGATTCTCTGCTCCCAAAATCATCAGTCTCAAGTGCCAAGAGCTGCAGCAAGGAGGGAGGAAACGCACAAAACTCATCAGACAGTAGGAGCAGTTTCAGGTCGGGTATTTCAGCAGCGCCCTGCCTCCAGAGAAGAGACGAACTGCAGCTTTCCAAAGAATAGAAAATCACCCCGAAAGTTTTAAGTCCAGCATTCAACAAGTGTAAAACGTGAAGCCCTTACATTCCAGGTCAGTCACTGGCATCAGCTCAGATTAAAGCGTGTGGCTGTGGAGGGAGAGGAGACACATCCTGCGGCACAGGAACGCGTCAGGTCACCCAGAGATGTCCACACGCCGTTCAAAATCTTACCTTTGCGATAAAAACCTGTAAGCATTCCAAAAACCAGCAACTCTCTAGAAAAAAGGTATGTATTTTAACTTCTGGTTGTCCACGCCCAGCATCTCCCCTGGGCTGGGACGAGGGCTGGGGAAGCAAGCCAGCGTTCCCTTCAATGAGGAATTACTTATAAACCCCTCGGTGACACCAAAATGCAACACTTCAGTTTGCCGCGAAGGTTTTCATGATGAAGGAAATTTTGCTTTTTGTTTTTTGTTTAACCTAAATGCAAAGCATAAACCAACCTGAACCGTGCTTGCAATGCAAACACCAAATCTCGATGTCAGCACGCCAGCGGTCCTCTTCTCCGTCCCCAAATGCCTTGAGTTTTGACTCAAAACAGGCACCCTCTCACACTGCTCTGAAAAAACTCAATAAAATGAGAACGTCTTTTCCTTTTTAGCCCTGAGATGGAAAGCAAACACATCTCTCATGAGCACTGTGGGTTTCCCATGCTGGTTCGGACCCCCCGGAGATGTGTGGTGAGGGACGAGCCCCACAGTGCTGCTCCCAACCCGCTCAGCTTAAGTGTCGCCCACCTCGGGGGCAGTAGGTGACACCAGCTCCTGACACATGGAAGGGGAAGAGCGCCAACGGTTCAAAGCCTGTCCTAGTGCGACTGTGCCCAAGCAGACCCCCCTTCCCTCTCCCCCAAGCTGAGAGCATCCCTGGACACGAGCGATTTAAGGTACCGGTCACCTTCTCACCCAAGAGGACCCAGTGAAACGCATCAGATCAGATGCTGGCCCAGATCTGTGCTGGAAATCAGCTCCCCCTAATGACTCGTAACGCGCCAAGTACCAAAAAGCTCAGGTGTGAAGGTATCTTACTGCCAGCTCTTGCACACCACCATAAAGCTGCCCTCTACGGCAAAGAAACTGTCTGGTCTTTCTAAAGCGCGACCATGATAAACGATGCGTATGACACAGAAGGCTGGTTGGCGTTGGGATGGTTAATGAAGCCTCGGTTGTCATCTCCGCGGCCGAAAGCGCTTGACAGCGTTGCATTTGTTTAGGGACAGCTTTAATGCCGCATCTTCTGGACAGCGCTTAGCAGCTTTCACAGGGACTTAATGATCACCGGTAGTAATACAAAGCTGGTATTAGGAAGGCTACCAAGTCATATTAGCGTAGTTATTATGCGGTCCAGCCCAATCATTTTATTCAAAAAGCCTCCATCTGAAAACTGCCTCTAAATATATGTATTACTTCACGTAGGAAGGTGAAGAAAGGCTTGTTGGTAAATCACAGCTAGAGAGGCTGGACAGAAAACCCGTGATGAATTGAATCGCTTAGCCATGTCCGTGCTTTCGTCTTCTCTTCTAAGTGCTCATGATTATACCATACACAAGGAAATGAAAAGTAATAAGTATATCCTAACCCACACAAACACTACGGACAAAGGCACAGCCTGGATGCTGTGACAAAGGTCCTTAAATATAAAACACAGAGTTGGGTTTTTTTAATGTTGTTCAACATGATTAATTAGGAAATTACACCCTCAAAGCAAACGCAGCTCAACACACCGACGCTGGCATGTGGTGCTCGCTGTCCCCGGACCCAGCACCGTCCGCTCCGAGCCGGCGCCTGCTCCCACCAGCTCCACTCGCCGTCGCTCCATGCCCCCAAAAAGCCACTCGGCTCCGTCTGGAGGTTCCTGCAGCCCAGCACGGCTGGAAACTGCGGCAGCCCGATGCCCTGAGCTGCGGGGGGGCATGGCAGGATCCCCAACATGGCCTTGCGTTTCGACTAACGCGCCGACGGAGCCGAGCGCAGCCCCGCAGCGAGCTCTGCCTTCCCTGCTCTGATGGAGCCCAAGGTTTTACCATCCAGCTTGTGCGAGGATGAGCCCATGCCACAGAATCACAGAGTTGTTTAGGTCCGAAAAGACCCTCAAGATCATCGCGTCCAACCATTAGACGACAGTCATCCATTTTCTGGCAGAGCGGGCTGCACAGCTCTCTCGAACACGTAGTTCTAGTCCCAAAGAAGAAAAGTTACACTAGCAGGAGCCCAAGTAGGTTAGGAATCTGGAGGAGATCCTAAAGGAATTTGCGAGCACAAAAATAAAACCCACCTCTCCAAACGAAAGCAATGAGCAATCAGGCAGCTGACGCTGCGGACAGCTTTCGGAGTTCGTCCGAGAATTAACTTCACTTTTGCGGTAGGTATTTTAACGTGAGCCTACAACGGTGCCCCTGCCTCGGAAGAGGAACACGCACGGTAAATGAGGTGTAATCACTGGATGGCTGGCGTACGCTCTGACAGCTTTATAGGAAGAAGAGACAGGAGTAGCATCTAACGGAGCAACGACAGAGGAGTTGGAAGCTCTTTGACACTGCCTTTGGTAAGAGCAGCATATCCATTGAAATGTAAATCCTTACCCCGTGCGGCCAGCAGCACCTCAGCTCTGCTGTCGAAGGGGCTCCATGTTCCCCTCCGCACCTGTAACCCCAACGCCACGTGAGCCCCAGACTTCCCATCTCCATGCCCCATCAATGCCTTTAACAGTCCACAATTAAAAAACACCCTGCCCATGCTTACGCTACATTTTTTTCTCTGCTTCACTTTCCCCTTTTTTCTTTTTTTTTCTTTTTTTTTCTTTTTTTTTTTATTTTTTTTTTGCACAAAAGCACAATACCCTACACACTCACGCTTCGGGATTTAAACCCCTCATCCCCCCGGCTTTAAGCACCAGCCCAAATCCCAGCACTCCATCGCTCCGTTGCAGGCACTGAGAGCATCTTAGCACCCCTACAACAATACCTGGAAATGGCAATGACTTTCCAGAAGAGCCCGAAATGACAGGAATTTATTTGCTTCTAATCTTCCAGCACGCTTTTTATTTGGTACGGCGATGCTGATTTACAGTCTCCACGGGCACCCACCTGGCGGGTTTAAATTAACTCGCTAAACAGGCAGAAAAAAAAATGCAACAGAACACGTTCAACCTTTGCAAAAGGCAGCTAAGACCTTCTGAACCAAAGTGCAACAGCAGGCAGAGGAGATGAAACCGGGTCTTGCTCAAAGAAGAGAAAAAAACCCAAATAACTGGAGGAATTTCTTCCTTTATCGCTGCGGCTCCTCACAAAACGGCGGGTCCGGGCCGCGGCCGCCGGCGGGGCAGCCACGACTTACTGGAGATTCTGAGGCATCAGTGGAGACTGATAAAGACTAAAGGATTATTGTTATTATTTTCACTTCAATGGTGGCCAGAAGAATGTAAGAGCAGGATGCGAAGCCCTTCCAAGAGCCAGGGTGCCAGGGACACCCTTCTGCCCAGGGACACTGCATCTGAAGCTCGCGGCACATCGGCGCCGGCAGCAGGCACGGGCAGCGCCAGACCCAACCGCAGGCTTTCCTCGCCCATAAAAAAAAATGTGTATTTTTTCCTTTCTCAAATACTCCTAAAATATTTCCTCTCTGGAATATTTATCTATTTTGTCATATAAAAAATAGCCACGTTTGGATCTTGCCTAGCCACTGCCAGCCTGACTCACCCCCACTCCTGCACTGAGCGTGAAAGTGCTCAGCCCTGCGCTCCAGCCCTTCGGACCCTAAAAACTAAAAAAATCCCCAACCTCATCTGCATCCAACAAGCTGCTTTAAGTGACCTTCAGAGAACAACCCTCTGACCCGTCCCCGCCTGCAGACCCCATTAGCATTAGCCGAGCTTAACCAAGGCACTGCAGGGAGAGGGTCCCGATGGCTTCGCGCTGCCGCAGAGCTCGTTATCGACCCGCGCGTGGTATCGACGAGAAGCAGCGATCTTCCGCCAGGCAGCCAGATTATTAATTACAGCCCCAGGGCTCACACAGAGCTGCTCTCGGTGAAATAACCTGCTCTCAACTCGCAGCCCGCTGCTAGACACGGGCAGCGGCCAGGTCTCACCTTAGACCTACGGATGCCAACGGAGCATTTGCAGCCCCGTGGGTTGGTGGCATCGGTCGGGGAGGACTTACACAGTTATCTCCAGCTGGGAGAAATCCGGGTGAAGTCTAAGGGTGGATCTTTTCCGCTTTGATGGCAAGGAAGCAATGATCTCAGCCTTCCTGTCAGGCAGGGGCGAGCCACGAGCTCCTTGCCGTGATGCTGCATTTCCCGGCCGACTTAGCAGGGGCTGGAAGTGGCAGCAGGGACAAGCGCTGCCCAGGCAGAGCTGGCATTGCAGCCCGCTATAAAGCAGCTGGTCAAGTCGGTATTTCTATGACTCAGAAACGCATTTGCTGTTGTGCTTTTTAATCAGCCAAATAAATTGCGGCGAGACCTTAAAGTACGTGGCAGTAGGAAATGAGAAATTCCACCGCGGGTGTCCGGAGAGGTCGGCAGGCGATGCTTTATGCGTCCCTTCCCTGCATCCGCGTGCTGCCCGTTCCACCAGCCCCTTTCTGCCCATCAGCGAGTTCCTTCTCCCTCCCGGGCAAATCCAGGAGAGCAGCTGGCAGAGCAGTTTGTCATTGCCATAAATTCACATGGAGGGGCACGAAGGCAAGGCGCCTCCACCCCATCAGCAAGGGCAAGGGAAGGCTTCGTTCAGCGACTCGAAGCAGCGAGTCTGGCTGTGTTACATTAAATAGGTATGACTCCCCAGCCTCCCTCCTCCTGCTGCACACACCACCGGCTGAACTCACCAAGGCATAAAATAACTGCACAGGTGAGCTATTAGCAAATGTGTCGAAACCTTCCTTCCAAATCTATTACTCTGGTAACTCATAAAAAAGTACCATTACATCTGGGACTTATCACAAACACACACCAAAAAAAATAGGTCAAGAGAAAAACGTGCCTGCGCAGCACAAACAGGGAGTGGAAGTTTTAAGGGCTGCAGCAAAACTCGGTCTGGTGTAGGTTGATGCCTTGCACCCTCGCTCTGCAGAAGACTGAAATAATGCCGCTATTTATAAATGGTCTTTTAAAAATAGAAATGTCAGAAATGTCACCCTCCCTTGCTAGGAAATTGCCTGATTTATTTTTTTTTTTCCTAATACAGGTGAGAAGTGGGGGGGGGAGGGGGGGAATTATGCATTATACATGGCAAGATTCATTTTTTATTAGACTTCTTGCAGCTACATCATCGCTGCATCATTGCGGAGTAATGAAGTTAATGGCGCAACACCGCGAAAGCGAGCAGCCTCCTGCAAAGCCCCGCAGCCTGGGGTCCCCGCTGCAGCACAGCAGCCCCCCGTGCATGAGATGGAGCCGTCACCCCCAGCACCACTCACAG
This sequence comes from Micrastur ruficollis, assembly GCA_034782655.1. NCBI lineage: Eukaryota > Metazoa > Chordata > Aves > Falconiformes > Falconidae > Micrastur > Micrastur ruficollis. The sequence continues at coordinate 2,045,452 of JAVKKW010000043.1, read as the reverse complement.
CCGCTGTACCGGTGTCACAGCGGTGATTTACACGTCACCCACTCGACCCAGGCGCTCGCTGCCAAGTTTCCACAATGTCTTTATGTCCTTACGCCACCAGCGCCTGCTTTCGCCTGCGGCGGGCGGCTGGTTGATAGATGCCAGACCCAAACCTGGGAGCGATCCACAGCCAGCACAGCCTGAGCACCCCAGCATCCCCCCCCCGCAGCCAGCGGGACCGCAGCGGGGCTGCTACCGTCCTCCCCTCTGCTTCCAGGGCAGGTACCCTAACACCCCGGCAGAGCCGCCTCTGGCACGTCGTGGTCCCCGTAGGCTGAGCGCTACCGTGTCCCAACCCCTGCATCGCTGCTCCCTTGGCCACGCTACGGGGTCCTTGAGGAGCTAATTAGGGGCTCCGGCACTTGGCATCAGTAATCGCCGATGTGCGAGATGATGCGTGTGGGAGTTTGTTTTGAAACACGAAAAGCCGCGTCACGTTTGTGTTGACAGGGAAATAGTGACCGACCTTATAGCGACCGGGGAACAGATGGAAAAGGTGCGGTGGCTCGTCTGGCTGCTTCTAGGCTAAATCCTGCGTCACTGCGGTACAAGGCGGTGGGATGAGACGGCCGCCAGGTCAGGTTCGAACACCATCCCCACAGAGCAAGAGAGCAATTGTGCAAACCAAGGGGAGAGTATAAGGAAGATTGAATGAAGCGAAGGTGTAATGTAGATGAATAAGCAGATAAAATGACATTTAACTGGGAGAACCTGGAGCTGTTTTCCCAGAGGTGGTATCTTCTGCTCCCATTAGTCATCAGGCACAAAAGGGGCAGCAGCCAGGGACTGGTTTTCCTGCTGCGAGCCTTCGCTTTGATTGTAGCAGCCCAGAGAAATCACATCTTGTTTGGGGTACGCATACACATTCCTATACTAAGAACCTCTCTGCGACTGTAAATAAAGAAGCCAGCCAGCCTGCCTTCCCTTAGCAAACAGCGTTTTGGCTAAAAGACCAGAAGTTTTCATCAGCCGCTCATCCACATCCGCACATGTACACGCACACGTGAACACGCGCACAGCGCCGGCGCTCCCCAGCGCACGGCTGCAGGCAAACTTTAACCCTCGTTAACCCCAGCCACGGCTCACGGAATGCAGAGCCCCTGGGAAAACACTCCTCTGGTCCAAATACACAACTTCGGCTATGTGTGTCATCAGCAAATCTCAGCGGGCTCCTTTATTTATTGCTAAATAAATCAAGTCAGCCCTCCTTTGCATGCAGACTTGGTTGTCAATACAAGCCTGCAGCTTCGTTTAATGCTTATTAACTTCCTACGTCCGACAGCCACGTGAGCCAGGGAAGAAAACAGCAATTCCCTGTTGCAAATGGCGATGGTGGCGAAGAAGCTGGTCACGCTCGTGCGCGGCATCTGCAAAACCTCTGCGAACTCCGCCAGCCCCCTCGCAGACCGCATCTGCAGCGCAGGAGGGCCACGGTCATTACGGTTTAATTAAAGCAGCTTGCAAAAATAAGCTTCATTTATTTCTTGATTTGTTCTTTCCTCAGGACATTCCCAAAAGCCAAATTTTTACTTTTTTTTTTTTTTAAATTCTTTTTCTTTCCCTCCACTTGTGAGCCTTTCCAAGGATTAATTTGCTTGGAGTATTTGAGTCATTACGGTTTGGTGATTTTTGGAAAGGAAGATGAATGAAGCACACCAAGAGGAGAGAGCAAGAGAAACTCTGTGCAAAAGCATTTTTCTTCTCTTTTTTAATAAAGGGACCCTTTTTAGAAACACTTCTGGGGCAGAACAGCTCAAATTTGAAATGCGTAGCTCCGTCCAGCAAGAGGTTACTTAAACCCAGATGCCCAACTTTGCTCGGGAAGAAATTGGGTCTGCTTTCGCCAAGCTGGGGGGAGTCAAACCTCGGAGCGATCGGCAGCAGAGCTCGCTGCTCGGAGCCCTGCCAGGCACAGCTGGCTCCTGTGCCAGCCTGGGGAAGAGCTAAATGAACCGAGCCCTGAGCCAGCCCCAGGGCAGCCCGAGCGCGCGGACCCAGGTGCAGTGATTTTCCCCTCCGCTCCCAGCCACCCCAAAGCCAGGGAGGGCACCCATGGGGCTTGCAGCCATCCGAGCTGCTCCGCACGCGTTTGTTTTCCACCGCCAGTTCCCGGCAATGAAAGTATTTGTGCCTAATAACGGGCCGGTCCTGCCCAGCGACACGCGGGGGAGCAAATCCCACCAAGAAGGGTTGTAGGACTACGATCGTCTCCCACAACAGCATCTGTTTTAACACTTTCATAATGAAGCCTCACAGACAGATATCCTTCAAAATATCCTCCAAACACCCCGGTCCAAGGTGAGTCCAAGGCTTGTCCAAGTCCTGGCCCCGCAGCTCAGGTTTATTAATCCAGCAAGAAAAACCGGGGCAGGAACCCACAGCTCTGGGATGCCACCGGGGGCCAGCACCCAACCGCCAGGAAAAGCTCAGCAACGTCCTCAAGAACGCAAACAACTATGCACAGCAAGTCTTCTGCCAGTCTGAAAATCAGCTGCATGAACACCCAAGATCCGAGGTCAGCCCTCCAACGTGCCTGCGATCCGGGGGCTTAGAGCCTATCCCAGATTCATTTCCACCCCGTCAGGCTGGCAAAAATCCACGCTCTGAATCAACAACCAGGACAAGCACCGTGCTGCAAACACCCTCCCGTTCCCCCAGAAAGCATCCTCATCTCTGGCAGCCCAGACGGGCACTTGAATCGTAGAATCATTTAGGTTGGAAAAGACCTTTCAGATCATCGAGTCCAACCGTTAACCCAGCGCTGCCAAGGCCACCGCTAAACCATGTCCCCAGGTGCCACATCTACACGTCTTTGAAATGCCTCCAGGGATGGTGACTCAGCCCCTTCCCTGGGCAGCCTGTCCCAGTCCTTGACAACCCTTTTGGTGAAGAAATTTTTCCTAATATCCAAGTCCCTGCACAT